>CADEBD010000313.1:0-411031 GCA_902825455.1 Arctia plantaginis
AAAAGGGTTTAAAAAGGGAAAAAGGGGGTTGAAAAAAATTTTAAAAATAATGTTATGTGAATTTTATTTAAATATTCGTGAAGCGTTTTTTTAAGCTCGCGTGTGAAAGGCGTCCGTGAACAGGTCGGTGACCTTGGGTGAAAAATCAAAGGACATACGAATGCTTATGTTCTATAATATATATTACCGTCAGTCCGTGTAGTGACGGATTAAGAATACAGAGTGTCACCCTCCCTATTCATCCCTTGGGTTTAAGAGTCGATTAAGAGAGCAAACTCTGCAGGACAACAGCAATGCAAAGAGAAGGAAAACTTGACACAAACCCTATACCAACCCGTTTGACCGGCGTGCTATAGTAGGCCAAAACCTGGTTTTTAAGGAGAGGTTTATGTCCAGCAGTGGTAATATCAAGACGATGCAAAACCACGTTGTATAAACATGTCAACCGATAGTCCAGTTAGTGGCAACTCGTACTATTGTCTATGACCTCTGCATTGTCAAGACCGCCGCCATATTTGTTTTGTAACTGAGATTGTGCGGCTCATTATCTGTGGTTTATAAAAAAATACTGTTGACAACTGGGTTTCGCGGTTTTTTTTTTGTATTTTTATGGCCTGGTAACAAGACCTTTAAGCCAAGTCTTAATTTTTGATAGATAACTTCACTATTTTCACTTTCACTTCAATGTTCAATCTCAATCAAAAGAGGGTATCGCGGTTTTTACTGCGTCAGTGTTGCCAATTTATGAGGAAGCAAATGTTACTTTTTTAATTAGTTTTAATTTCTATTTAACAACAGAACAATATTTATAAGTTAATGCTATTTTTACCCACTTTTATCAGTTTCATATAAAACAATCTTGAAAGTCTATTTTAACCGATTACTAACTATAGTATTTTAATGAAACTTATCAATCATAATATTGACTGCCCTGTTGGTCTAGTAGTTGAGTGGTCGTGGGTTGATTCCCACCCAGGGCAAATTGTTGTGTGATGAGCACGGTCATTTCTTCTGTGTCTGGGTGTAATTTATCTACAATATGTATGTATTTAGTAATATATAAGTATGTTTATCAGCAGTCTGCTTACCATAGTACAGGGTCTGCCTAGTTTGGGGATCTGACGACCGTGTGTGAGATGTGGGAAAATATTATTACCCAATTTATTTGGGGTCAGAGTAATAAGTTTTTTTTACCCATTCTCTTCAATCACTCGCCGTATTCTTTTCATTCACACTCTCTTTCGTTTCATTGAAAAATAGTTTTGGCTTTTTGTTTTTGGCCGGCTGCCAACCTACCTGACGCCAACCTTCCCTGGAAATGTTTTCATTCTTGTACATAGTATAAAGCGAAATCCTGGTAACCATTTCGCTTTGTTTGCTCAGGTCAAGTTTGAATTAGAATTTATAAAAATAGACTGTCTGTACCCATGACAAATGATGCTCTGTTGAAGAACTTTCATTTTCAGATGTTACAAAGGAATCTTTGTATGTATACAGATAATATAATTTAGCATTTTTTTAATTTTCGAGCTACGAGGTGAATAGTGGTTGAAACATTTTTTTTTCTAAGCTATAATCATAATCTTGACTAAGACTGCACGGATGGCGTAGTGGTTGAAGCGGTCGCCACGCCGCTTCCTACTACGCTGAGTTTTGTGGGTTCGATCCCTACACGGGACGACACTTTGTGTGATCCAAAAATTGACTCATGAGTCTGAGTGTTCTATGTGTCCGTTTCATATATGTTTTGTAAAGTCTCCCGCGACACAGGATATATTTCTAGTGCAATCTTGACTGACAGTTATTGTTTTTGCTCCGCTCCTATTGATCGCATCTTGATGTTACATACCTTATAATCTTTCTCAATTAATACTGATAGTTCTAAAGATTATCACGATTAAACAAGAAAATAGATTTAAAAATAGCTTGACTGAGGAAATCTTGCAATTCCAGAATTGTCGTGTTTCTGACACGTGTTTGTCTTGAAAACATGGTAGTCACGTTGTTCGCGTTAATTTATAGAATAATAATATACCTTATTGTGTAAGTTATAAAACCGGATGCCCGACAATGACGGCCACGGACATGCGAGATGCGGTTATTTTATTACGTAAACAAAAAATTCGTTACACATGAGTCAAACGTTGGGCTCTGAGCCCCTTTTTTTTTTTTTTTTTGTTGACGGAGTGTAAAATCCCTTCGGATCTCCGGCTCCTCGGGGACTCAGGAGCCAGGAGTATGTGGTGATTCCACTAAAAACCACCCCGACGGCCGGCCTAAGGTGTCCTACTCTGGGGAGGATCCGGACCATGTTATTTCAGGTCCTCCCCGAATTGACACCATGCCTAATCAGGCCCTATTCCAGGGGAGAACACTTCCCCCTTCAATTGCGTCATGGCGGCCCGATCGCATCTTAATGCAATCAGGAAGGCCATTCCATTCCCTACCGCAGCAATAAATCTGCCACCAGAGGTCCCCACTCTCTGGCGGCCCGCGGCCCCGTCGAAACCTCAAACGCCAAAATCTATCAAACCGTTTATAACATGCACAGCCGTAAACACTCGAGAAATATTGACTGCACGGATGCCGTAGTGGACGGCGGTGATCCACAAATTATTGTTCTGAGTCTGGGTGTTCTTTGTGTCCGTTTCATGTATGTTTGTAAAGTGCCCCGCGACACAGGATAGACTACTAATGCGGGAGTTGTCTTTTTTAAATAAACAAAAGAAAAAGAAAACTTTTAGCTCTATGCGAATTATTGTAGCGTCACTACTATTTTTAGGGCTAATTTGACCGGACCACTATAACTATACTAGCTGACCCGCGCAACTTCGTCTGCGTCTCTCAATAGTAATAAATTTTCTCCGTTTTTGAAACATTCTTCATTGGTGCTCCGCTCCTATTGGTCTTAGCGTGATGATATATAGCCTATAGCCTTTCTCGATAAATGGGCTATCTAACACTGAAAGAATTTTTCAAATCGGACCAGTAGTTCCTGAGATTAGCGCGTTCAAACAAACAAACAAACTCTTCAGCTTTATAATATTAGTATAGATTTAAGTTATGACATATAAGACTAGTGGTTTGGAAATTTTCTGCTCGACTAGTGATCACGTAAGGTTTTCTATACTGTTATGTCATTAGTCCTATAAGTTCATCATCATCATCATCATCATCAACAGCCTTTAATAGTCCACTGCTGGACATAAGCCTCTCCTTAGAAAGGAGGTTTTGGCCTACTATACCACGCTGGCCAGACGGGTTGGTATAGGGTTTGTGTCAAGTTTAAAAGTTAACATTATATAAATCACTAGCATGTACTAATATGTAAGACTAAATGGACCTTATTAAACGATTAAATTCTTAAGAAGTGTTGGCGTCTGAAACGCAGTCGGCCATAATGGCGAAAATTCTTTTCATACAAATTCTCGCCCTCCAAAGCATTTGGCAAAAAAAGGCAATTTGTGTTGATGATAGTCAGTATTTTATATCAATTCATCAACAGCCTTTACTAGTCCACTGCTGGACATGGGCCTCTCCTTAGAAGGGAGGTTTTGGCCTACTATACCACGCTGGCCAGACGGGTTTTTATAGGGTTTGTTTCAAGTTTTCCTTCTTTTTGCAGTGCTGTAGTCCTGTGCAGTTTGTTCCCTTAGTCGGCTCTTACGACACCCACGGGATGAATAGGGTTGGTGACATTCCGAATTCTTAATCCGTCACCACACGGAAAACGACTAGTGATTACGTAAAGTTTTCTAAACTGTTAGGTCATTGGTTCTTTAAGGTAGCATTATATAAATGACTAGCTAACCCGCGCAACTGTGTTTGCGTACGTCAAAAAGAATAAAATTCCCCGTTTTTGCATCATTTTTCATAATATGATAGTTGTGAGATCGAAAGTTAATCTGAACTGAATTGTGACTGATCTTTATTTACTACGAGAATTGGCTTAGTTCAAACCCCTACCTAACCTGTAGCAGAACTATTTAACATGACTCGTTAAAACTTGTGCCACAAAATATCAGTCTACATTTCTTCTTCTCTTTGTCCAGCAGAATCGTGGGTAGAACTCAACTCTGGCGGCGGACTGGCCGCCGTAGAGAATGAGTACATCAGACTCCTGAGGGAGGCTCAGCGTGAAAGCCGGGACTCCTCCGTGAGACACTCTCGAGCGTCCAGCGTTAAAGGCAGGTCAGTATATCAGCAATTGGTATTTTTTGTGTTGTATAGTGAAATGGGTTAAAACAGGAATTATGTGTAACTTTTTATATGGTGTAAGGAGTAAACCAGCGGGGCGTCAATTCTGCTATTTCAAAATTGTATCAATAGACTGTTGGTGGAATGTCGTCGTAATAGTTTTGCAGTTTTTGTATTCTACTAACTATGTAAGTCTCCCGATCACTTGTCACTGAACTGCCATTGTTACAAATGTCGTCGATGTCGATGTTTTATAGTGTCAATGTTTTATAGTTTGGTAAACAGTACATTTTAAATTTATTAGGAAATGATATATTTAGTTTGCCAGATATGGCAATGTTGTTTATATCACCATTGATGAGGCATTACTTCGACAGTCTATTGACACTGTGAATTTATGTTAGTAGAATACCGATATTTTGATCGATGTTAATGGCATCTCTATAGCGCGTGGCTCGTTCATTAGCATAAAACAGCAGAATCGACGCCGACTACCACCGCCCATGGGCACCTGCAACTTTGAAGTCATAAGTGCGTTGCAGCCTTTTGTATCCTCCCCCAGAATTAAGGAGAAGGTTTTGGACTCTGGTAACTCACTCGATTTAAAGTGGAAGTAAATTTTAACCCACTTCTATTGTCGTAAATTAACATTTAAAAAAAACCGCTTGAGGGACTATGGAACCTCAAGAAGTGTCGGCAAAAAGTATTGTTACACATTTTTCGGTCTCCCATCCGCTCAGAGCATGTAACGCGCTACCAAAAGGTACGTCCATTTCTGTAGTCCAGGATAACACGAGATGACGATCTGACACTCTAGTTAGCTTATAAAGCGGTAGTGGAATATCTATTTAAACGCTAGAACAATAGTCCAATGATAAGTATTACGTAACGGCCATTGACCAATTCTTCTGTAATTGAATAATACTCCTGTATGATCTCCGATCATTCGTTTGATACGTGATAATTGAATATTGTTTCCATTGCTGTGTAAACACGGTCGAATTACATGGTTGAATAAGCTTGGCAGTGGCAAATATCTGCTGTAATGTGTATGTAGCTGGTGGTCACATCTGCAACCAGCTTTTGTCAATCGGTCGTCCCCACTGCTCCTTCACGACAACGCGCGACCCCATACTGCGCAACAGACAGTCTCCAAGCTGCAAGAGCTGGGGTTGGAAGCTCTCCCTCATCCGCCATACTCACCAGACCTTGCACCTACCGACTATTACTTTTTCCAAAGTTTAGACAACTTTTTAGTGGGTAAAAAATTCAATTCCCGAGAGGCAGTACAAAATGCCTTGAAGAGTTTGTTGCCTCCCGTCCAGCTGATTTTTACAAGAAGGGCATCAATAAACTGCCAATGCGTTGGCAAAGATGCGTCGATTGCATGGGTGATTACTTCGAATAACAGAAATAAAAAAAGTTTGAAAAAATAAGTACTTTCACTTATTGCATACAAAACGGAAACTTCATAGGTAAAGACCTATTAAATGCATTTACCGCGTGATATGTATTTTGTCTTTTTTCTTAAGGTGTAACAGTTAACCTTAACAGTCCACTGCTGTACATAGGCCTCTCCTTAGAAAGGAGGTTTTGGCCTACTATACCACGCTAGCCAGACGGTTTGGTATAGGGTTGGTTTTAAGTTTTCCTTCTCTTTGCAGTGCTGTTGCCCAAAAGCTAGTATTTTATAAATAATAATCCCTTTACACAACCGCATTATAAATTTATAAAATCAGTTAGACTATCTCTGTTAATTAATTTATAAAGAAAGCAAAAACCAATTTACACAAACACGCATCAAATACTTTCTAATTAGTTATGGCGTTTGCGTTCCGTTGCACGCTCACGCAGAACATCGATCATGTCGCAAACTTGATTGCTAACTGCATGAAGCCATAATGAATAGCAAACCAAACTGTCGACGTTTGTAATTCAAAGCTATTTCTGTACACATACATACATACACTCACGACTATACCCCCGAAGGGGTTAGCTGGGGCGACAATAATTTTTGGCACAAGCACTAAGAATTAGATTGGCAAATTCAGTGTTCAATATGAAATAAAAAGTTGGTAAGAATGGGTAGGAAAGGGGGGATGTAACCAATACATCGAGTAGATCAGGATCGCATAACTGTAACTGACCGTTGCCGGGAACTCCGAGTGCTGTAACTTTTGCTGAACTATTTTTGTTATGCTGCCCTGGTACTTTTTTATGACGTTTGCGGTCTAATTGTCGCTTTGCGGTGGGAGTCGCTTACCATCAGGTGATCCGTTACGTATATTTATATTAGCTGGGTCTGCGGTGTGCCCTTTTTTTTTGTTTTTTTTTTTTCGTGCGGAAATCCCCTCGGATACCACCTATCGGTGGCATGTCGGACTCGAACCGACTAAAACCGCACGCCGTCTTGGGTACTAATAGCCGTATAATAATAGGTATACCCTAGAAAGGAAATCCCTGGTGTTAGTACAACAACAGGTAGACGATTGCTTAAAAAAGTAACAAACATTTATACAAACATTCGCTTTTATGATATTAGAAAGTTATTTCACATTAATATAGTTAAATTAAAACATTTAGTTATCACAACAATGTAATAGTTTTATCACTTTTTACTAAACTTAAATTTTTAAATGCACTTACTTTGAAGTCTGATATCAGATGTCTTCCTACGTATTTAAGTTGGCGCCATGTTTTGGACGCCAAACGGTTTTGGAATGAGACAAGTGTCAATTTCAAGCGTGTACGATTGTAATTATATCATCTCTAGTTTATATGGGCTCCTGGTACTTCGTATATGAGTAGAACCTCCTTGTTGTTTTAGGTTTCATTGTTTGATAACAATGTAAGCATACTTGCTTGAATGTATGCAGTCTTGGTAGCTAATTGCAAAATTAGTAAACCTCCTTAAAATTTATAATAAATAGTGGTGTAACGAAGTGCCTAATAACAGTATCCTTGATCCCGTATGCGATCCTAGTACATTTTAGAATGACAAAGTTTAATAAATTATTACATACTAATAAAGATTGGAATATGTATGTTTGTTACTAAATCACGGCAAAATGGCTGAACATATCTAGTTTGTTTGAAGTTTTGGCCAAAGATAGCTTAAAAACACACTCGAGTGTTTCATAGAGATCAAACAATCACCTGCAATTTAAATAAGTGTAAGCATTTTAAGTTTCAATCTCATTATTAATAAGACCAGTAAATCTATCTTAACATTTAAACTGTATCCTATCCAGAGTCTGGAGAGTCTGGTTATCTGTGATACAGGTCTCCTCGTACAAATACCAGTCTACCACACAGATTTGCTGAATGCACAGATGGCGTAGGTGTTTAAGCGGTCGCCACGCCGCTCACTACTACGCTGAGTGTTGAGGGTCCGATCCCCACATGCACAAATTGTTGATCTGATTCTGGGTGTTCTTTGTGTCCGTTTCATGTATGTTTGTAAAGTCCCAAAAGCGACAAAGGTATAATTCCTAATGCGAGTTGTCTTTTTAAAAAGATAAAAAGAAAGATAAGCATTGTAAATCTTATTTTGTATCTTATTTTATATTCTTTTCACTTTTTTTGAAGTGATAACTTCTTAGGGGAAAGTAAACCGCTTCGTTACGTAACGCGTTACGGCGCCAGTCTGTCTAGCTTCCCTTTCTCTCACGCATACGTCAGCGGTAGGCAGGCTCCTCCTCTCTCACTCCAACCCACAGCGCTAGCCGTATTTCGGACAGACACTTTACATAAAATTTAAGTAATAACCTAAGCTTTTCTCAAGTTAAACAATTTCAATATTAAATAGTTCAACTTAGATTAGTTTAAGTTATCACTTCTGTCGGGTGTCCCGAGACCCACACGTTTTTTTTTAAAATGTGTATACTGTGTGAGGTAATTAAACAAAGACTATTATTATTATTACTCTAGGTCTTGTCAGGTGGAAGACTTTAAAAAAAAAAGGCTAACATTAAGACACTTCTGTAGACAGCTGAAGTGTTGTAATACATACAAAGGAAGAAACGTAATACCCAGTATAACAACACTGCGGTTTAAAGGTACCATTTCAGAGGCTACCTTTAAACCGCAGAGTATGTAATAAATAAAATGTTATAAGCACTTGGCACCCCAGATTGAGACATAATAATAACATCACACACATTTAGTAATCTAAACACATACACATTATAGATAAATTACACCCAGACATGGAACTAATGATTGTATTATATACTAGCTGACCCGCGCAACTTCGTCTGCGTCTCTCAATATTAATAAATTTTCTCCGTTTTTGAAACATTCTTCATTGGTGCTCCGCTCCTATTGGTCTTAGCGTGATGATATATAGCCTATAGCCTTCTTCGATAAATGGGCTATCTAACACTGAAAGAATTTTTTAAATCGGACCAGTAGTTCCTGAGATTAGCGCGTTCAAACAAACAAACTCTTCAGCTTTATAATATTAGTATAGATTGTCCTGGATTGGAATCTCTGCCGTGGGAGAGCCATGCTTCGACACGAATGTGCCATCTCGACCGGAGTGATACCACGGCCTCACAGAAAATCGGTGTTAAGCAATTCTTTCGTTGCCTTTCACTGAGTGAGTGAGGTTCCCGGAGATCAAAAACCCTCTGACTTGAGCGGGAGGGATTCCAAAGGCGGCAACGCACTTGTGACTTTTGAGTTGCAGGTGTCCATGGGTGGCGGTAGTTGCTTACCATCAGGTGACCCGTCTGCTCGTTTGCCCCCTTATACCATAAAATAAAAATGAAATAAAAAATCGAAGCCATAACTTCTGGCTAAGCAATCAGGATGACTTTGGGGCAACAGGGAACTTTTTTAGTGACGGCATGGAAAAACTCTTCGTATCTCCAGCTCTTTAGGCAAATTTGTTGTATCCACTAAATACAACCCTGACGGCCGGCCACAGGTTCTGAGGAGGACCCGGATAGCGACAGACCCCTAAAGGAACGAATTACGCAAAAGTGCTGGTTTCAAATTCATCTTCATTATAGAAGACAGTTGAAAAACAGTTGTTCTTAAAATAGTACTAAAACAAAGTAGGTTAGTAACGATCCATTAAAGGATGGCAATCCTAAAGCCGATGGCAATAAAACGCCATGCGTCAGCCGATGGCCTTAAACGGCCATAACTTTTAATTACTTTGACTTAGAATCTTGATTTTAAGTAAACAAAAAGTAAAGTAAGTATAGTAAAGTCTTTAAGTAAACACAACATTAATATTTAATTTTAACATGATACCTTCACGTGAACTTAGTTGACAAGGTCTGAACCGTGATACCTTCTTAACCGCCATTCCTACTGGTGTAGGTATGTCATTAGGTGCGCAAAAACGTCTGGTACGTCCTCAGTACCCTGGCGTGGTAGTCCTCTCCCGTTCCCTTTTATCACATATTCAGAATTCCCACGAGCTCACGTTGCGTTCCATAGCTGCATTATGTTCTCAACCTGGGCCTCAATTCTGCTATTTTATGTTCACGCCAAGCCACTGTCATACCACTGACACGCTATTGAGATGCCATCGAGTGCCCATAAAATATGTTTTTTTGAGGGAATGATTTATTTATTTTTCTAGATATGGCAATCTTTTTGATATCACCAGTGATGAGCCAGTGCCATTCCATCGCCACTGTAAAGACACTGAGTTAGTGTAGACTACCGATATTTATACCGATGGCATCTCAATAGCGTGTCAGTGGTATGACACTGGCTTGGCGTGAACATAAAATAGCGGAATTGAGGCCCTGAAAACTCTCTCACCATTAAGTTATGTTCATCGTTGATAGATCGCTAAATACGCCAATTCACTTCGAGTCAATTTATGTTTTCGCGAAAATATAAAACGTCACGTTTATCTGACCTTGAAGTACATTCATAAAAAAAACATCGCCATCATTGAGTTTAATGGTCGGCCATGTTTTATTGTTTATATATGAAATAACATGTGACGAATTTACCTCTTTGCGTCGTATGAGCTCCTGGTATTTTGTTTCGGAGTAAAACTATTGTTTGGTGTGTTTAGTTTCGTAGTTTCAAAACAATACTGAATTAATACACTTCTTTGAATATATGCAGTCTTGGTATGTACAACAATTTAGTACAAGCAAGTAAGTAGCTAACCAACGCTCGTACATATCACGCCATATTTGTCCTGTGTGGAAATCGAACCCGTTACTAGAGGGTAAGCCATGCGTCGGAACAAATGGAGTGATAACGGCCTGACAGAAGTTAGTTGTTTTCCACTGAGTGAGTGAGGTCATTGAATCCCAAACCAGTACTCCCCGTCATCCTCTGGGGGGGACCTACTTCCCCTCATCTTTTGGGAGCCCCTACTCCCCCTCATCCTCTGGGGGGGACCTACTTCCCCTCATCCTTTGAGGGCCCCTACTCCCCCGCATTTGATACAGTGAACATTGACTGTGACACACAAAGTGTCGTCCTACGCTGAGTGTTGTGGGTCCGATCCTCACATGGGATGACACTTTGTGTGATCCACAAATTGTTGTTCGGAGTCTGGATATTCTTTGTGTCCGTTTCATGTATGTTTGTAAAGTCCCCCGCGACACAGGATATATTCCTAATGCGGGAGTTGTCTTTAAAAAAATATTTTGCTTCTGTGGACTTTATGTGACTAAAGGTGTAAACCTCTGTGATATACACAATACACAAATCGTTTCCAAACATCATTTGTATACCAGATGGTACGACTATAGTTCATTTATTGCCTAACCGACCTCCGTTACACCCACATATTATCTGATTATACCATCTGTTTTACGTATTGATTCTTTTATAGCTTTAACCGTTTTGAATTGAATTGTCAATCAAATCTTTCCAACGATTATTTTTGGCCGCCCACGTGTACATATGTCGGTTTTCGCGGTAACTGTCTCCACACTAAATTTCATCTGAATCGCTTCAGCGGTTATTGATTCCCCATACAAATTTCTACCCCAGGATGATTTCTGGGATAAAAATCCTATCTTATGTCCTTTACCGGGACTCAAACAATCTCTATACCAAATTTCACCTGAATCGGTTCAGCGGTTTAAGCGTAAAGAAGTAACAGACAGACAGATAGATATACTTTCGCATTTAGAATATGAGTATGGATTATTTTGCTATAGAAGATACATAAAATATACATGAATACAAGGATTTCCAAAATTCTTTTTGTGTTCGAAATTGGTTTATTTCGAAATGGTCCCATTTTTCATATGGATCTGATGATGAGTTTCGAAGACAGACAACGGAACTCTTCAAGAACAGACAGCAAATCAACCGCGATTGCTGCTAGGTTTTTAGTGAATTTTGTTAGTATTGTTTGAAGTCCGTAAAAAGGATTTTTATATTATTTAAGAACAAGTTCACACATCATCATCACACACATCACATCAACAGCCTTTAATAGTCCACTGCTGGACATAGGCCTCTCCTTAGAAAGAAGGTTTTGGCCTACTATACCACGCTGGCCAGGCGGGTTGGTATAGGGTTTGCGTCAAGTTTTCTTTCTTTTTGCAGTGCTGGTGTCCTGCGTTGTTTTGCGCCCTTAGTCGGCTCTTACGACACCCACGGGATGAATTGGGGTAGTGACATTCCGTATTCTTAATCCGTCACTACACGGATAAGTTTACTGCCATATAAAGTATATGGGAATAAACTTGTGTTGTGTCTTATCTCCAAGTATTCAGTAGCTAATGAGGTTTTTTTCTTTCCAGCCCAAAATCTCCACCCAACAGTCCAAACCTGGAGCCCTCTACTGAAGACGAGCTGAAAGGAGTATATATCAACTGCTGGAGGGTAGATATTACATATATGTAGTATAAACAAACTCTTTTTACAACATTTGGAATAGCAGCTGTGGGTTCGATGACCGTACACGGCATTTAGATTTTAAAGCTATCCATACTTACTCACCTATTAGAGTTTAAAGAAAATAAATTTTCTATATTCATAAAAACGTTAATAAACATTCGGAAAAAAAAACGACTATTCTCTAGGGATAATTCAGTTTGCAAATGCCAGCGAAATTTTATTAAAATCTTATATATACTCTATGCAAATAAATAAAATTGGAGTGTCTGGTGTGAGCATGAAAAACACCTATTATTTTAACTTTAATTTTATATATTTGTATAGATAATACTCCTCACACTTAATATTCAACTGGTATTCAAGGTGTTGTGGTTGATTCCAGGATGACACCAACGACTGGGTGTGGGAATGGAGCAGCAGACCTGACCAGCAGCCGCCCAAGTGAGTAACTTACATTTACCTAGAAGTAATAATAATGGTTCAAGTTCAATAATACCAAGCCGGAGGTCGTGGGTTCGATTCCCACCCAGGACAAATATTGTGAGATGAGCACGGTTAATTGTTGTGTCTGGGTGTAATTTATCTATTAAATGTATGTATTTAGTAATATATAAGTATGTTTATCAGCGGTCTGGTTACCATAGCACAGGCTCTGCCTAGTTTGGGATCAGACGGCCGTGTGTGAGATGTGTAAGAAAAAAATTAATTACATTGTTGTTTCATCTAGATAATAATAGTCCGCTACTGGACATAGGCCTCTCCCTTGAAAGAAGGTTTCGGCCTACTACACCACGATGGTATAGGGTTTGTTTCAAATTTTCCTTCTCTTTGCAGTGCTGTTGTCCTGCGTAGTTTGCCCCCTTAGTCGGCTCTTACGTAACCCACGCGATAAATAGGGGTGGTGACACTCCGTATTCTTAATCCTTCACACGGATGTTGTTATTTAGTGAAGCTAATAACACTGTGACAACTCAGAGCCTTCTAAAATCAAATTAACACGATCCAGAACGCTTATACGATACATGACATACTTAGATCGGTTTTGTTTTCGTAAACATAGAAATCCTTCTCTCTGCAGTGCTGTTGTTCTGCGTAGTTTTTTCCCTTAGTTGACTCTTACAACACCCACGGGATGAATAGGGGTGGTAACAATCTTTATTCTTAATCCGTCACCACACGGACAGGACAAAACTTGACACAAACCCTATACCAACCCGTCTGGCCAGCGTGGTATAGTAGGCCAAACCTCCTTTCTAAGGAGAGGCTCATGTCCAGCAGTGGACTATTAAAGGCTGTTGATGATGATGATGATGAAACATAGAAATATGCATAACTAGGTTTATTGGCTGTTATCGCGGTAAAAATTAGCCTGTCTTTCCTCAAGATTCAAAGTATTTTCATACCCAATTTCATCTATTATCTGCTTATACCATTTACTGTTTTACGTATTGATTCTTTGATATTTACGATTATTTTTGGCCGCCCCCTTGTACATTTTTTTCTAAGGGAATCATGGGCTTAGAAAAAATATACACTAAATGTATTAACTTGCAAGGAGACTATGTTGAAAAATAAAATACTTTTTTTAATCATATTGATTATCATTACTTATTGATCACCCCTCGTATGTCGGTTATCGCGGTAAAAATCAACCTGTCTCCACACTAAATTTCATCTGAATCGGTTCAGCGGTTATTGATTCCCTATACAAACTTCCACCCCTTTTTACCCCCCTAAAATAATGTGTTCTGGGATAAAATTACCCTATTTCCCTTCCCGGGACTCGGACGATCTCTGTACCAAATTTCGTCTAAATCCGTTCAGCGGTTTTAGCGTGAAAAGGTAACAGACAGACAGACACAATTTCGCATTTATTATATTGGTTTGGATAAACATAGGAAGCCCCTGACCAATGAAAACAGTCATATAAGACATTTATATTACAACTAGCTGACCCGGCAAACGTTGCTTTGCAAAAAAAAAATTTAGGGATGGGTCACCCTTACCATTTAGGGGTATGAAAAATAGATGTTGGCCGATTCTCAGACCTACCCGATGTGCACACAAAATTTCATGAGAATCGGTCAAGCCGTTTCGGAGGAGTACGGGAACGAACATTGTGACACGAGAATTTTGTATATAAGATTATTAACACTAAGCGGTAATCGAACCCGTGGGTCCTCGATGTGGCAATCGATTACACTGCCACTGCGCTACAGAAGTAACACCATATAACTAAGAATTTGATGTCTTTTCAGGGACTGGAGATTTAAACACCCTGTGAGCGCCCGTGGTCCACCTTCCGCCACTTCCTCTATAGAAGTGTTAGAACAACAACTAGCAGCGCCTGCAATCCAGCAGGTAAGTTTAAATAAATACATTTTGATAACTATAGAATGAACGGACAATTTAAAGAATGTAGCTGGCAGTGGATGGATGTGGACTGCCCAAAAGCGGGATGGTTGCTGCACCTTAGGGGAAGCCTTCGTTCAGCAGTGAATGGTACTAGGCTGATGATGACCTTGTCCGTTTTGGTGACGGATTAGGAATACAGAGAGCCTACCTCTATTCATCTCGTGGGGGGCGTAATAGCCGACTAAGGGAGCAAACTACGCACGACAACAGCACTGCAAAGAGAAGGGAAACTTGATACAAAACCTATAACCAACCCGTCTGCCCAGCGTCGTATAGTAGGCTAAAACCTCCTTTTTAAGGAGAGCCCATTTCCAACAGTTGACTGTTAAAGGCTGTTGATGATGGTGATGACCTTAGACTCTCGCTCCGGTAGGATACTTAACCCCTTGATAAACGGTCTCTATCGAGTCCAAACTTGGCGATCACCCCCGAACTAAACACGTGAATTTAATAAAAAAAAAATCTTAGGTTACATAAGACTATTGCCATCAATTGAGTACTAGGTTAGTTTTTTATGCCATAAGGGGACAAACAAGGAATTGTTCGGACCAATACCGGCCGCAACTCGCCGCCATTGTCCCACACGACAAAATTCATCTCACCTTCACTCATCTCCTGGATAGTTGACGCTCCACTACTGTGCGCTTTTTGATACACTTTTTGCCCCGCACAACCAATCTGTGGAACAAGTTATCGTCTGCGGTATTTCCGGACCGATACGACCCTCAAACCTTCAAGAAAAGAGCGTACTCCTTCCTAAAAGGACGGCAAAGCGTTTGTGAGTCCTGAGTTGCAGACGTTAATGGGCGACGATGGTCACTTTCCATTAGGTGACCGTCTGCTCGTCTGCCCTCCCTAACATAAAAAAAAAATGAGAAAACTGGTCAACTGATGTTAAAGTGACTGCTGCCACCCATGGACGCCTGCAACTCAACAGTCGCCTATCCTACAGAATCAGGAGTGGGTTTGGGGGAGTCCGATGGGGCTCACGCACTCGGTAAAAAAGCGTGATAACTCCAGTAGAGCCGCCCATATGTTGCCGACGTATGATTCCCACCGTCAAAAAAAACAAACTTTATTGTCTATGTTCCAGAGCCACTGTCTGTCTGTCCGCCGTACGTGCCTCTTCAGCCGGGGGGCGATTGCAGCTGTTCTGGTCACCAACATCGTGTCGCTCCTGCTTGGAGCTGGTATTGGGTATGTATCAAACAAACATCTACGTCAACTTAAACCTCTGTATCTCCTTGCGTACAAAATGCTAACTTATTGAAGACATTTAATTAAATATAGACTCTCCATTCAATAAAATAAAGTTCAATTTAGCTTGGAGGAAAGATGAAAAGAATGAATTAAACAAGAATATCATACTGTACCTGAACACGTACACAAGTATCACTCATCTCAAACAAATAAATAGTGACCCTCTGCATAAAGTAATAAAGTGCAATATATATTGAGGAATTAATAACAGTATAGATAAGTTACTGTTTAAGCAAATACAATAAACTTTTAATTCCCTAAAATAATCTTTCTCCTACAAAACCGAGTTTGAGTGGAAAGGAAAACCCCCATATTTAACGGGGGGTTGCCATTTAATGTATTCTGTATGCTTGTTTGTATTGTTACAGAATGTGGCTGAGCAAGCGCGGCATGTTGCCGCCCAGACTGATTGTGATCAACTGAACACAAGACTGAGTGTGGCGCGCGCCTACGCCCGCCTTGTAACGTGATGCGATTGTAACTATATAGGTAGTGCTGTGGTTCACCATAGGGTCACCCTAAATTAGGGTCGCCTTGAAGCTGCACTCGAAAATAGGATTACCTCACATTAGCGAAACAAATAGGGTCACCCTCAATTTAGGGTCACCTCAATTTAGGGTCACCCTAAATTTATATATTATTTCTACAAACAAATACAATAAGAAAAGCTTAACTAGGCTCCCAAATAGGGTCCACTTAAACACCAGTCTAAACTAAATTCATACTAAATCTAGGCGAATGTTTAAAAAAAAACTGAAATTAAAAATATAATCGCATTTATTTAAATATTTTTTTATATAAAATGTCTACTAAACAAAAATTCGCCCCGTAATTATGAAAAACCAATCTATCAATAGGTTTAAATCGCATCGTTACAAGATGCGAATGCGCTAGCCGTAGTAAGGATAAGCTGCCAATGTTAGACAGTTGACGTTCAGCTACCAATGGTTGGTATTGGAAATTGATGGGTGACCATATCAAAACGCATTTTTTGGTGTTTCACGTCAGCACAGGTCATATTGTCTAGGATTAGCGGGCGTCGACTGTGTTTGTACTGTGGAAAAGATTTTAAATATTATATATATTTATATATGTATATCTAAGTAGTTAGTAGGTACAATTTTTGTAAAACTTTCATACATTTCAACTTTGTCGTTTTGTTCAATACACTCTTGGACTAGCGTGCGAGTGACGTCATTGCATTAATTGTGACGTCAATCGCTGAAGCGAGACAGTTGATACTCCTTTCTTTCACTGCGATCCTAGTACATGAAATCAAAACTCGATGGTTCGATTTCTATTATTTATATGCGAGGAGAGTATCTGGTTTGTGTAGGACGTGTCCATGGGTGATGGTTTTCACTTGCCATCAGTCGACACGTCTGCTCGTTTATCTCTTAAATCTTGAAAAAAAACTTTTAGGTAATCAAAGTGTGCTGTATTTTCTCGAGAGATCTCCTCGCCTTACTGCGAGCTTAGTACTTTTGACTATCTTTAACAAAATTGACCTTTTCTTTTGTCTAACTTTTTTACCACAAAGAAGTTGATAAGCAAAACAACCCACCTTTAAACTATTTCTTAACATACCAGTCCATTTACTTCCTTTAATTGCCTATGCATAACGTCCACTGCTGGACATGGGTCTCCCCCAATGCTCTCCACAACAACCGGTTCTGCGCTGCCCGCATCCAACAAATAAATAATAAAAAAACTTATTTACACATATCCAAACAAAATTATGCTCTTACAGTATCTTATTTTACCTTTTACATATCAAACACTTTTCAATTACTGCTATCCTGGTAACCTGAACTATAAAACCACTTCACGCGTATAGTTTCAAATTTCGAACTTTGTGTAGCCCTCCATATATTAGAGTTAATAACTCCTCGTGTTTACTGCGTGCCTAGTACATTACTACTCATTCACAGCTGTTTAGTCTTTGCTGCTTAAATTTGTGGCACTTTATATTCAACAGTATAACTCCTACCCCTAACTAACAGCCTGGTACTTTTGCTACGTAAAACTATTTCGAAATATTTTTTCCATCTAAGAGTGTATTAATAAAATGATTTTTTTATGATAACTATCAATATTTTTATATCTCGTTAATGATAAGATTTATTATGAATTAATTAGTTTTCATGAAAATCTAGATGTTTTTGATATCAGCGATCTCAATTTTCAAGATTGATCTTGTGTGTGTGATCAAAAACATCTGCATTTTCCATTTTTTTAGTTTCGTCTTGTGAAAGTACGCATAATATTTTATTTAGCACTAAAAAAACTCAGTCTCTGTGGTAGGAAAAACCTATTTATTTTTTAAAAGTGTTGCCATTATAAAAAAAAGTCTTTAATTTGTTATTACGAGGCGTAATATTAAATTGAAATTGTCAAAAGCTGTTAGTTTAGGAGTTAAATATTTTATTTTGTACGTAGATTTTGCTAGTTTTCATTCGCTTTTATGAACTTGCTGGAATCAGTCACAATTGTTGTTTAAAGTCGGAATACTTTGGTTTCAAATATTGGCTTAATGTATATCTAATTTTTACTATTCTATATCGTCATCATTATTATTAGCAACTGAAATATTTAGGAATAAAATTATCATTTCGAGAATTGAGGCCATCACTAGGCATCACATACATATCTTTCAATGTCTGCCATATTCAGGAGCACTGGGCCGTGTGGTTTTAAAGTTTATACAATCAAGGAAATCAGAAAAGGTTATTCTTGAAAAAAAAATGTATTTGAAGTACTTTCGGCAATTTTCTCTTTCGGCATTTTGACACTACTGCGTAGTGTTGCCACGGTGTGTAGGAATTTCGGTAATTTTAAGTTTAATTTTGGTTTATTGGGCCTAGATACTGCTTAAAATATTAATTCAGATTATTATTGAAAATAATAATTATGAATTATTTTATTTCACATTGTGTTGAAGTGACTGATTCTTGTAGTTTATTATATAAAAATTGTATACGAATAAGTACAGCAAACTTTAATATTAGATTAAAAATATATTAGTAATTTATTTAAAATTAAAACACTGTTGCGTCTTTTTTAATTTAAAATATATATTTAAAAAATTATATATACCAAGAAAATTATGGTGGAAACCATAATATTGGTCTCCAAGTACCTACTGTATACTTTTAAGCTTCCTACATCTTGCTGCGAACCTAGTACTCATAATAACTTATCCCCACTTTTGTACCAAATGTAAGAAGTGGTGGTAGGAGGGGTGTTATATAAAAAGGTTTTTAAATAAGGATCAAGTGGTGGTGGTGGTACTTGGTGGATTAAACCCCATCAGATGTTAACTACCACTAATAATATGTAAACCCCGTTAGTACACATATCTTCCACCAAGTAGTTAATTTATTAATATTTTGCTGTATTTAATCGTAAACAACCATTTGTTTAAGAACTTACTGTGATAGTAAATTGAAAAATAAAAGAAAAAATATATAAAAAAAATGTTTTTAAAATATTCGTCATGCCAGTAGCTTTGCTATGCTTTGACTGGGCCGTCGCTTTTTGATTTACTATCGCCACTGTGTAAATATATATGTCGTGTCATTTTTAATCATTACTGGTAAGTGCTTAAAATATAAGGATATGCATTTTATTATGATATTGTTTTATTTCATGATAATTGTATCCCTATTTACTGTCACTACCAGACGGGGTGATTATGTCCTTCTGGACCTGGACCTTAACGGTTGATATTACGAAAATGTATTAAATAAAGATTGGGTACGAGACTACTCGAGCTGGGCCTCAATTCTGCTATTTTATGTTAACGCCAAGCCACTGTCATTCCATTGACGCGCTATTGAGATAACATTAACATCGGTATTCTACTAACATAAACTCACAGTGTCAATAAACTGTCGATATAGTAATATAGGTCATCAATGGTGATATCAACAACATTGGCATATCATGAAAATTAAATATATCATTTTTGTTACAAATTTAAAATGTACCGTTTACCAAACTATTACAAAGACATTGACGATATTTGTATCAGTGACAAGCCATCGGGAGCCATTGTAGAATAAGAAAATTGCAAAACTATTCCGATGACTTTCCATCGACAGTCTATTGATACAATATTAAAATAACAGAATTGAGGCCCTGTTTATTGAGGACAAACAGCGAAAGTTGTTTTGTGAGGCACTGTAACCTAATACTCTAAATGTAAGCTTAATAAAAGACTTTAAAAAAAAGCAAAATCCCTTGATTACCATTGACTTCCCAGCCGATTCAGTAGCAGTAGTCAGGCACCGGAATGGATTTAGTGTGACTAAAATTTTTAATATTTTGCCTACTATACTGGTATTTTAGTACTACCTACCAACGGTCAACCGCGCAGATATATTTCCACTTCTTATAAATTTCTAAATACATTATCATCAGCCTATCGCAGTCCACTGCTGGACATAAGGTCTTTTCTATTGCACGTCACTTCGATTGATTTTTGGCTTCTCGCATTCCGCTCCAGCCAGCCATCTATCTTGCGCAAATCGTCTATCTACCAGGCTTGTTGGCGTTCTACACTACGTTTACCGAGACGCGGTCGCCATTCAAGAACTCGTTTACCCCAAAGGTTGTCGGTTCTGCAGCTAATATGCCGCTGCTATTTCAGTTTGCTTATCCGGTAGGCGCAATCGATGACCTTGGTTTTCTGCCGGATCACCTCATTCCTGATGTGATCCCAAAAAGAAACGCCGAGGATAGCCCTTTTCATATCACGATAAGCGACTTCAAGCTTGTGGGCAAGCCGTACCGTAAGTATCCACGTTTCGGCTCCGTATGTCATGACAAGTAGGACGCACTCATTGAAGACAATCGTTTTTAAGCGTTATGGGATCGATGATGAGAAGACACGACGTAGCTTCCCAAACGCTGCTCAACCCAACTGAATTCTTGTATTCACCTCGTCCTTGAAGTTGTTTGTACCCCACTGCGATGCTGAGGTAAACATATTTTTAAACAACTTCCGGACAAGCACCGTGTACCGCAATCCGTGCCGGTAGTACATATACATAATTAAAAAAAAAAAACAAATAAAATTATTGATAAATTAGTGAAAATTACACCCTGATAACAAATGACCGTGCTCATCACACACACTATTTGTCCTCGGTGGGACTCTAAACCACGACCTCTGGCTTAGCATGTAAGATCGCTCAGCACTAGCCAATATTCCTCCGAGAGTTGTCTATTTAAAAAAAAACAATGTGATTGTTCTGCCCCTAGTAGTCTGCTGTTTCAAGGCATATAGCAAAAGTTAAATAAGCCACTGTATACGAGCACCAACTTTTTAAATGGAAAAAGTCTCGACCCTACTGAATTAATAAAATCATTTACTTAGCTACAAAGTTTCTTAGACGATACGGGATATTAAATGGAGTAATATTACAGCTGCTTAATTAGATACATCTATTAGTTTAGAACGATCAGTTATCTTCGTGTTATAAATTATTTCGCTATAAAATTAAATATTTAAACAACTTTGGAAACACTGAACACTGAAAATTAAATAAACACATTTCATAATAGTGTTCAACTACCATTTATTGTCGGTTCAAAGAGAAAGGAACCTTCAGTTCTAAAACTAATACTAAAAATCAGAAATGTTAGTCCATAAAGTATAATTATCTACTATTAATCCTAGATTTCTAATGTGTCCAAAACGTTAAAATTTTATTCGATTACTCGATTATTCCATCACTGGATTGAGACAATTTAACCCTACAATGCAAGGTAGACCTCAATTTACCACATTTTGACAACTAAACGTTCACGAAACTTCAAATTGAATGTTTAATCTGTGCCTGTCAATTTGTGTTCAATGGCGGACGTCCTCGTTTAGTAACAAAATATTCATACTTCACGTTGGACCGATCGACGACAATTCTATTACATGTTAATAATTGCCATCGTCCTAACCACAAACGGTCTATAATGTCCACTGCAGTGTCGGATTGCTTTACTATTGGCAGTATAGTAGCGACGAGAACATGTTACAATGAAAATATTGAAGGAGAAGTCCTAGCTTTCGATCCACAAACGAAGATGCTAATTCTTAAGTGTCCGTCTTCTAGTGGTAATCCTAAACGCCATGACGTAAATATCGTGAATTTATCACTCGTGAGTGACGTGCAAATCAAGAAAGAAGTGACCACAGTGCCAGAGCCTCCACAGAGCCTCAACCTGCACAGATTGAACACTAGAGTACGAAATTCAATAGAGAATAAAAGAAGACTAGTAAGTATTTACAACCTCCTTTTCTTTTTCGCGGTATTTGGTAATAAAAAAAGTAATTCGTTAAAATTTTGGATTTCTTGATGATGAAATAAATTTATGTAATGTAGCCTTATTTTCTATTGCTAGGTAGGATGAACAACATGTCAAATGATAAAACGGTGATTTGATTGATAGGTGTAAGGTACCTGGTTTAAAAATTTTTTTTATCTAAATTTGCTTAAAAATTTATACCAATTAGGATGAAATTATGCTTTACTATACTTGCTAAATATTGTTACAGTTTACCCTTTAACACCTCTCCTGTGGGCAAAACATGTAATCTGTGTTTGTAAAAGTTTTTCCCGTGCTAAAAAAACATAAGTATTTTTTTTCACAATCCACAATTGCTGCAAGAAACAACTTGTTTGTAGCCGTAGTTAGGCAAAAGTTTTTATGAACTAGATATAGGTACCATATTATGTTTGCTACAGTGAATGTATTAATATTTAATGTAAATAATTTAAGTGACAGGTAACCTATAGTAGTAATTTAAAAAATGCAGAAATGGGCCTGCCCAACTGTAGATAGATAGATTAATAGATTGTAAAAAGACAACTCTCGCATTAGGAATATATCCTGTGTAGTAGGGTACTTTACAAACATACATGAAACGGACACAAAGAACACCCAGACTCAGTACAACAATTTGTAAATCACACATCGTAGTCACAAAAAGTGATGTCCGGTGTTGTGATCGGACCCACAATACTCAGCGTAGTAGTAAGTGGCGTGACCGCTTAAACCACTACACCATCTGTGCAGTCCATGTCAGTCAGATATACCATGGCTACTCAGAACACCGTTGTCAAGTCAGGTTTATTTGGAAAACAAACAGTATTAAAAACCTAATGGTAACAACAAATAATGTAGCTAAAAACCAATTACATGCTTTCACATTTAAATAACTATTAAGACCTTGTTTGTTTGTCTGTAAAGTCGGTTTACTGACGATAGTTGAATGTGACAACGTCATAAGAAAATACTGATGGAATGGTTGCATTTTCCAAAAATGTATTATTGTATATGAGTAGCAGATGTCCACGCAGACGCATCGCTCACTCAAGTAGGAGAGAGACAGATGTCGAACGCTGCCGAACGCGGAGGCCGATTGTGCCTCTTTGTCGCCCGTGCCGCGCTCTAACTTGCACTTCACGCCTTAAATGGAACGCCTCAGAGCGAGGTAACGCCGCATGAGTCATGTTTTTTCGTGCGTGCAGCCGGCTCCATCGAATTATAAGACGTTGTCACGTCAAAAAAATTTAAGAAAAAAAATCAACTACAACAATTGCAACACTACATTGCACATAATAAAATGCTATAAAGTATAATTTAAGCAGTTATTGATCCAATTCGAAGCAATGTTTATAAAGTATTTGATTAAATACATTCGGTTTAGTAATGAAAAGTCAAGTTCGGAAAAGTCAACCAACTTATTACCAACTTACTAGCACTAGAATGAATTCTGTCTGTAGTTTGTGCTGCAGCGGGGGACGTTTAGAAGAAGAAAAGGTATCCTAATAGATCTAGTAGGGGCACGTAACTCAATCTTGGAATCTACCCTAAACTTAACCCTTTTCGAGATAATCGTCTTTTAATTTTTTTATTGAAATTTGCTGATTTTTAGGCTACTACATTTATTTTTGTTTATTTTGTGTATCTTATTATTATTATTTTTGCATTTTTACATGTGTAATAAGATGCTTTAGGACGTCAGTCATTAAAATAGTTCATAAGTTAATTGAATAGATAGTAGACAAGTGAAAGTAAAGAAATAAAAAAAAATATTAGAAAATTATTTTTCTCTAACGGATATCTAAAAACAATATTATGGTAATTGTTCGGCAGATGTTTTTTAAAATATCTACGTTTCATCAGCTATCTAACGAGGTATAATAATCTAAGGTTTTATTCAAATGCATTGAAAAAACTTTAGTTTCATAGGCGACAGTGGAGAAGAAAATTTATACTTAGCCCAAAAAAGTAAAATAAAACAATAGTTAAGCATGAAATGTCATTTATTAAAGGTCAACACAACTTTTTCTTATTCTACAGTTCATGTTCAACATGGCCGCCTCTATTTCTGAGACATTGTCGCATCCTTCTACGGAGACCAGTCTTCATTACTCCAGTGGTCAACGTGGTCCTCATTTTATTTGCTGTATCCACAATCCTTTCTCGTAAGTCTTCCACAGACGAAACTGGATTCGGCTCGCTGTACACAAGACTTTTCATGCACCCCCACACATGAAAATCCATGGGGGTTAGGTCCGGACTTCTTGCTGGCCATGGCAACGGCCCACCTCGTCCTATCCATTTGTTTGGATAATTTGTGTCTAGCCAGTCCCTGACACTTCTCCTGAAATGGGCAGGGCAGCCATCGTGTTGGAACCACATGTCCCTGATCAGGTTGAGTGGCAGATCATCCAGCAAATCACTCAAGTCTGCTCTCAGGAAATTTTCGTAGCTTTCCCCATTTAGATTATCCGGAAGAAAGTAAGGTGCAATCAAATGATTGGAGATAATGCCCATCCACACATTCACGCTGAATCTTCGTTGGGACCCCTTCACTCTTTTCTTATTGGGATTCCTTAGTTCTTTTGGGGCCCAGTAATGGGCGTTGTGATAGTTAGTTATGCCATCTTTATCAAATTTGGACTCATCCGTCCACAAGATATTTCTTAGAAAATCTGGGTCTTCTACGTCAGCATTTAGCATAAATCTGCAAAAGTCCAATCTTCTCGCGGGGTCTCCTTCTTCAATAACGTGTACCGGCGTGTAATGGTACGGGTAAAGGCCAGCAGTATGCACTGTAAACCACACTCTCCATTTCGAAAGTCCCAGATCACGGGCAACAATATTAGTGGAAGTAGTCGGATCCGCTCGAAAGCGTTGCACTATCTCATTGTCCTGTTCTTCGTCGTCAATTCGTGGTCTTCCCATGTCTGTATTTCGTCTCAAAACAGAGCCAGTTTCTCGAAGTCTTCGATAAACTCTGTCAAAAACGGCCACATCCGGCACTCGACGACCAGGGTAGCGAGTTATGTATTCGTTGCGAGCTTGCGCAGACACACAATCGCAGTATCCGTAACAAACAAGCATATCAGCATATTCCTCAGGTGTGTAGGACGTCATCTTCAACACTTCCGTATCACAGGTACAAATCAGAGTCCGGTTAACAAGCACAGTAGTCACAAATCAGAAGAAATAGTCCAGAATCACAGCCAAGTCGAAAAAAAAGAGCAAAACGATATCACATTTGCTATGTACGAAGCACAAAAGCAGACTGACAACTAGTGACAACCAAACAATGCCCCCTGTTGTATTCCCAGCCCTAACCGGTCTCTACACATTTTTTCTTTCATTCGCACCTACATAAATCGTCACTTCGCTCGCTTGGTGCGTCTTAACTTGAAGGACAATAGCGTGGGACCGTTAGAACTGTTACCTGGAGCGTCCCAACTACTTTTTTTCCACGAAATGTAATACAAACCCTAGATTGTTATACCTCGTTAGATAGCTGATGAAACGTAGATATTTTAAAAAACATCTGCCGAACAATTACCATAATATTGTTTTTAGATATCCGTTAGAGAAAAATAATTTTCTAATATTTTTTTTTATTTCTTTACTTTCACTTGTCTACTACGATCTATTCAATTAACTTATGAACTATTTTAATGACTGACGTCCTAAAGCATCTTATTACACATGTAAAAATGCAAAAATAATAATAATAAGATACACAAAATAAACAAAAATAAATGTAGGAGCCTAAAAATCAGCAAATTTCAATAAAAAAATTAAAAGACGATTATCTCGAAAAGGGTTAAGTTTAGGGTAGGGTGTTTCATAGTGAAATATGTCAGAAATGATGGGTACTCCACGCCCTTCACGGATCTAGCACGACTTTTCTTGTAACCCTGTATAATATGTATTGCAGAATCGCCTAAACGCACGGAAATTCACCCTAGTTGACACAAGATCCCCATAGTATACCGCCCACGTCCATAGTATTCAGCATTATACTACGTTCATTATACCAAAGACTACATTCCCAGAGGATATGATGAGCAGGCTGTTCATAGTTAGAGTTAGGTGTTGAGCATTGACACAATGGTGACTCGACTAATTTAAATGAATAAAGCTTGCTCTTAAAGTTACCATGACCCGTAAGAAATTGAGCGACACAGTGATCCACCTCAAGCCATGTCCTAGAAAACCGTTCGCGAACAGATGGAAAGAATTGGTAAAGATGGCGCCCCTTGGATGATTCATCCCAGCGTTGTTGCCATTCGTGTATGAGGTCATTATAGACATCGGACTGCTGTTGAAGCAATCTTGTAATTTTACCGCGATCCCGCGCGCCCAAAAAATCGCATCCCATGTTTTGTTGTCTTGAATAGTACATGGCTGCACGTCTCTGCACCTCTTGGTATGGTGATAGTTTGTTTCTTGAGGACGGGCCTGTTGGTCTAGTGGTTAGTGACCCTGACTGCTAAACCGGAGGTCATGGGTTTGATTCCCACCCAGAACAAATATAGGGTGATGACGATCATTTGTTCTGTGTCTGGGTGTAATTTATATATAACATTTATGTATTTAGAAATTAATAAATATGTTTATCAGCAGTCCACATACCACCATACCATAGCATAGGCTCAGCCTAGTTTGGGATCAGACAACCGTATGTGAGATGTGTGAGGTTATTATTATTATTAAGAACATAGGCTACCATTTACTGCAATACGGATATAAATATAATAATAATATAATATTGTGCCACATTCACACAACGCCATCTAGTCCCAAACCAAGCAGAGCTTGTACTATGGATACTAGACAACTGATATAAATACATATATACTTTTTTTTTGTAAATACATACTTATTATACAAAGAAACACCTAGACCAAATCAAACATTAAATGTTCATGCACACAAATGTTTGACTTGAGCGGGAATTGAACCCGCGACCTTTGGAATAGCAGTCAGTTACACAACCCACTACGCCATTCGGTCGTCATCGCACACATCATAAATACATAAATATATATCTTAAATTGAAAAATAATACTGGGTAATTTTGTATACTTAGCCATAATTTTTAAAACTATATGTTTGTCATACAAGACTTTAAAACTAATAAATAAATGTGTGTTGGTTAGTGGCGTGCTTTTCTGGAACCATTTTCTTTTTCTACTTAAAATATAATGAACATTGTTTTTAGCTCCGCGGTGTTACCCGCGTTTGTTATAACCGCGGGCAATGCCGCGGGGCGAAGCTAGTCTAAAAAAAGTAGCCTAAGTTACTCCTTATGTCATCAGCTATCTGCCAGTGAAAGTCCCGTCGAAATCGGTCCAGCCGTTCCAGAGATTACCCGGAACAAACAAACAGACAGACAGACAGACAAAAATTGTAAAAAATGTTATTTTGGCATATGTACCGTGTAAACATACATATGCATTTAGTAAAAAGCGGTTATTTTAATATTACAAACAGACACTCCAATTTTATTTTATTTGTATAGATTCTTCTGAACATACATGCGGGTGGAGCTGTGGATATAAGCTAGTTATAGATAAATTACACTTTGTCACAGAGTAAATGATCATGCTGATCACACAATATTTATTCCGGTATAAGAATCAAACCCACAACCCTTAGCTTAGCCATCAGAATCGGTAACCACTAGATTTGGATCTGAAGCCCTGACATTTAACTTTGATATCTCACATAAGGTTTCTTATAACTTACATGTAGAAAAGTAATTTAAAAAAAAACGGATATTTGACACACAACGCCATCTATAGTTAAACCGTCGTAAGCTTGGCCCTCCTGATGGTTTGGGGGACGCGGGGCGGGGATGCATTCAACCAATTAGCTAGTGCGTCGCTGTCCGCCGGCAGTGACTGACGTGAAAGCATGGTTGTACGTGTTATTTTTCTTAAGACTGCTACACACGGTATTATTTTGCAACATGGATAATCTGCCGACTCTGCGTCACAAAAAGATTTAAAAACTTAAAGTTCGGCTTACAGAGGTTCTACTGTTAAAGTTCTAATAAAGAATATTTATTATTTTACTTAATTTTTAAAATTGTATCTGAATATAATTTACATGATGAAGATAAGGTGATTTTATTAAAATTATTTTACAGTATTAAATTTTACAATTAATCATAAAAACTTACAATACACTCACATTATAATATATGGAAATAAATTCGATTTTTATTACATCGTGTGTAGATTAAATCTCAAACAAGTAAATCTGAAGATATCGAGTTAGTACATCGTGTCATGTATAGCCGAGCGCATCACCCGCCCCGCATCCCGCAAACCATCAGGAGGGCCAAGCTTACGGCGGTTTAACTATAGTTACAAACTAAGCAGAGCTTGTACTATGAAACTTAGTTTGACTGATAGAATACCTGTATACTTTTAAATGAAATGAAATATTTAAAATTCTGTACAGACGGCGTAGTGGTTTAAGCGGACATCTCGCCTCATCCTACTGCCCCCATCCCATGTGGGGATCGGACCCATAACACTCAGCGTTGTAGTAAGCGGCGTGGCGACCGCTTAAACCACTACGCCATCTGTGCAGGCTTAATAATGGACACGGCTAGTACTTTCCTGTCCTAAGGAGAGATGTCAAAGAACTTAGAATGATTACCTACCTCAATGAATGCTGGTATGGGAATAAGATAGAGTAAGGGTCCCAAAGCAGAAGTATTTTTTTTACTGAAAGGAGAGGCATAGCACCTACTTTTAACAATAAAGCGCCTTGATGATAGATTCTTTTTTTGGAGATATGGATGTCTACAAACAAGAATAATGTAATTCTTCAACAGCCTTTAATAGCCCACTGCTGGCCGTATACCTTCCCTATAGGAAAGAGGTTAAGGCCTGCTATACCAGGCTGGCCAGACGGGTTGATATAAGGTTTGTGTCAAGTTTTCCTGCTGTTGTCCTACGTAGTTTGCTGCCTTAGTCAGCTCTTACGACACCCATGGGAAGAATAGCGGTAGTGACACGCCGTATTCTTAATCCATCACCACACGGATATAATTAAAAACAATTTAATGACATTCTTCAAAGCAAGAAACGAAAATAAGAACACATCTCTTTGGTGATTACCCAAGTATGTTACAATATATCTAGCAATAAGATATGATAGCCGTATTAATGTGTAACTTAAATACGTGTGGTGAGGGAATCAAGAAAACGGAGCGTCACCCCTATTCATCCCGTGGGTGTCATAAGAGCCGACTAAGGGAGCAAATTACGCAGGACAATATCACTGCAAAAAGAAGGAAAACTTGACATAAACCCTATATCAACCCGTCTGGCCAGCGTGGTATAGTAGGCCAAAACCTCCTTTTAAAGAGAGGCCTATGTCCAGCAGTGGACTGTTAAGAGCTGTTGATGAATAACTGTGTGTATTAAGTATCATTAGGTTTTTAAAAAGACAGGCCTCATTGAATCTAACCAATAATGTCTGTTGTGTTCCAGGTATCAGCACTATCAGCATGTTTAGACCCTGAGGGCCAGAGACTGTTCATGGCCATCGCGAGGGTCATCGATGATGTCTCCTGGGCCGGACAGAACATCAGAGTCTACAATGAAGTGATTATCACACCTCCTTACAAGGTAATAGTGATGTAATAATTTGACACATGGACCTCTGAACCCAAACTAGCCAGAGCCTGTACTACGGTAACCAGACTGCTGATAAACATACTTATATATTACTAAATACATACATAATATAGACTAGCTGGTTCGATGCCCGGCAAAATTTTAAAGGGTTTTTCCAAAAGGAAAAATAGCCTAAGTTATTCCTTATGTAGACAGCTACCTGGTAGTAAAATATTATCGGAATCGGTCCAGCCGTTTAGAAGATTACCGCAATTAGTGAGCATGAAAAACCTATAATTTTGATATTACAAATACACTTCAATTTTATTTATTTTTATAGATAAATTACCCCTACTACTAAAATTACTATTAATTATTTGCCGTGGGTGGGAATCGAACCCATGACCTCTGGCTTAGCACGGGCCACTTTTTAGAATGTTACCAGATAAATCTTGTTTCCAGGTGGACAATGTTATAGGCGAAAAAGACTCAAAGCCATACAATTATATAAAAAAATTCGTCGAAAGACATTGGCGCGACCATCGTGACAATATTGGCGCCAATACCAGCCAACATCAGTAAAGTACCGCCTTTTTTTTAATCTATGTGTGAGTTTCATGTTGCTGACGTCGTTTATGGTTCTGTGCTGGCCATAGGTTTAAATGAACGTATTGAATAATTGCAAAATATTATATAAGTCATGACTACACACGGAATAAAGTTTATTTTATTTTCGAGTTTCTCATGAACGATTTTTCAAAAAGATTTTTTTAAATTTGAATTTGATAGTTGTAAGTCTCAACATGAAATTCACAAATAATGTTCACATGATTGCAAAAAATATGTAATGTTTTTTTCAAAATTCACTGTTGATAATATTAAACTACTGTGTTTAATGTTAAGCCTTCCCTTACCTGATATTATTGTATGTGAAAAAGAAAAAGAATTTTCGCTTGTCGCAAATATGTGACGTTGGCGCCCGTGGTATAGCATGATACCACGGCCTCACAGGAGACTAGCAGACTGGTCACCTAATCGAAAGTGACCACGGGCGCCCATGAAAGTCTGCAACTCAGGAGTCACAAACGTTGCTGGCTTTTGAGGAAGGAGTACGCTCTTTTCTTGAAGGTTTGAAGGTCGTTTTGGTCCAGAAATACCGCAGATGATAACCCGTTCCACCGTTCCAGTGATGGAGCGCCAACTATACAGGTGATGGGGATGTGGTGTGTCTAGTGGAACGATGGCGGACAATTTCCAAGTTAAGCAGTTCCTTCGGTGCTTTCACTGAGTGAGTGAGGCTACTGTACTCCCAACCTCCCTCCAATTCTGAGCTCGAAGGCCGTCAACGCGTTTGTGACTCCTTAGCTGCAGGCGTTCATGGGTGGCGGTAGTCACTTTCCATCAGGTGACCCGTGTGCTCGTTTGCCCCCTTTGCCAAATAAAATATCTGTCGGAATTCTAATCATAAATAAAATAAGGGCTAAATTTAATAGGTAGTTTTCAAAAATTGATTGCTGTGATTCCTCTCAAGAGATTATGGTCACAATTTTAGTAAATTTAAAAGGTAAAGGGATGTTCTTAATATTAAATTCGATTCCAAATATAATTATATACACCAATGAAATTGTGTACTTTTAAAAAATGTACAAATTGTACTAAACTTGTATATGTGGTACCATCGATTTGTAAAACTTGTACTATATAGAGAATTTGTACCATGAATCAAACTGTATAGATAGTTCAACTCAGTTGTGCGCGCGGCCCTATGTGTGCGTGGGCTTGTAAATATACAACTTTCATTCGTGTGGCAGTGACGCGGCAGTCGTCGTCCGAGCAGCACACGAATGAAAGTTTACAAGCCCACGCACACATAGGGCCGCGCGCACAACTGAGTTGAACTATCTATACCAAACGCTTGTTTCATGGTACAGACAATATAGTAAATGTTCTATGATGGGACAACATTTTTTCCAAACAAAATTTTATGTTTTTAATCCGAAATCGAGAAAAAATGTTTTCCGTTTTGGTCAAAATTTTTAGTTATTTTTTTTGTTTATCCCCAATCTTTATGGTGTTCTGTGTTTACTGATATGAAATTCAATTATTTAGATTAAATATATACATTTTTGCTATGTGCCGTCTCTCGTTCTGTTCTGCACGCATCTCAATCGAAGTTCATTTTATACAATAAGTATTCAATGCAATGTCTTCCCAGCTTAAGGCGCCCACTATAGGGCCAGCACGCACTTGAGTTACAAGATGGGCGGCGATAGTCGCTTACCAGATACCTTACATCTTATTACGAGAATACATTTCATGACATTTGTGAGATCGACAGTAGTTCGGAACTGAATTGTCATCGCTTCACGTAAGGGTAGTCTAGTCGACCCTAGGACCATAGGGTCGACTAGACGACCCTAAATGTTTACACATTACTGTTACACCTTGTATATTTGATTTCTATAATAAATGAATTTGTCATTTAGGGTAGTCTAGTCGACCCCAGGCGGTCCTAGGATCGACTAGACGACCCTAAATGTTTACGCATTACTGTTACACCTTGTATATTTGATTTCTATAATAAATATAATTGTCATTGAATACTTATTGTTGTAGGTAATTGTTTTTAATTGAATTTTATGTATTGTAAGCGCAGTACATACGGTCTTGTGTTGTGGGGTAAACAAAAATATATAGTTATAATATTTAAATGATGTTGGTTTAAGTAACAGAAAGAAAATTTAAAAAAAAATTAAAAATTTGTGTTTGTTTTTCATAATGTATCCCGACCCTAAATTTTTCTATCAAGAGATTCAGGATTCAAAACCCCTCGTCTATCGACACCCCATCTCTATCTGGAGGGGGGGGATTAGGGTCCCCGTACTCCACTTGTGGTCACCTATTTATCAGGTCCCCGGTTGCTTCTTCATCCCAGGCTCCCTACAAAAGACTCAATTGTGACGTAACACCTTGTAGTTGTAGTCAGTTAAACATTACTTCACCTTAGTTCTAAGGAGGTGTGGGTTTCCACATGAAAATAGTTCGAAACCCCATAGTATCATATTCAAAGTTTTTTCTTAGTCAATGATAAGAGGTTTAATCTCGTAAAGGCAATTTTATAATATTAGTAACCAATAGGTATTTATTTTATTTTATTTATTTATTTATACTCCCTGCAAATACAATGCATAAGGCGGACTTAATGCCATAGGCATTTTCTTCCAGTCAACCTTGGGGTGATGCAGAGATTTGTGTGTGGCAGGTGTATAATGAGATAAATTATTTAAATTGTAGTCGGTTGCAAGATGTTATACTATTATCAGACCTGCCGTCCTGCATGGTTCTGAAAGTTGGCCCATTAAGAGAACGGATGAGAGACGCCTGAACGTAGCCGAAATGCGAATGCTGAGATGGATGTGTGGTGTGACTCAGATGGACAAGGTTAGGAATGAGTATATACGAGGGAGTCTGAAAGTAGCGCCACTGGATGAAAAGTTAAGAAGTAATAGGTTATCTTGGTATGGTCATGTCATGCGGAGGGATGAGGAAAATGTGGCGAAGAAAGTTTTAGGTATGGGAGTTGAAGGGTACAAAGAAGAGGCAGACCGAAGAAGAGGTGGATGGACTGCGTGAGGGAGGATATGGCTAGCACGGGAGTAAACAGTGAGATGACGCATGACAGAGTAGAATGGAGAAATCATACATACTGCGCCGACCCCAAATAAAATTGGGAAAAGGGTAGGCAGATGATAATGCAAGATCCTACATAGATATACGGGGATACATATATATATGTAAATATAATTTATACGTACTATATAATACTATAAATATAAAAAAAACAAACATACATCCATACATATATGACTGATATTGATGAACACGCGAGGTGTTATTTTGATGACTCCGTCAACAAGTCTCCTTAGAGCTTGCGTACTCTGATCTTAAAGGTTGTTCGGTTGGTGGATGTCCTGATCTCTAGGGGAAGGGCGTTCCAAAGATTTACCGCTTGGACAGCGAAGGAAGAATGTACGATACGGGAGCTATGTGAAGGACAAAGAAGGAGGAAATTATCAGCGGAGCGAAGGCCTCTGTCATGGTTGGAGCAGAGATATTGCAGGTGGGATGTTAAGTAGGTAGGTGTGTGGAGAAGGGAGTGCAACATGTCAGCGCCCGCAAACTGCGGCGCTGTCTTATAGGTCATCAATCATCATCATCATCAACAGCCTTAAATAGTCCACTGCTGGACATAGGCCTCTCCTTAGACAGGAGGTTTTGGCCTACTATACCACGCTGGCCAGACGGGTTGGTATAGGATTTGATTCAAGTTTTCCTTCTCTTTGCAGCGCTGTAGTCCTGCAGAGTTTGCTCCCTTAGTCGACTCTTACGACACCCACGGGACGAATGGGGGTGGTGACACTGTATTCTTAATCCGTCACCACACGGAATCTTAGTCTTATAGGTAGCCATGACAATTGCCTGCGATAAGCGGATACATGATCGTACTTTCGCAGGTGGAATATGAACCGAATGCAATTGTTGAGAAGTCGGTCTAATTTATTGATCAGATCTGCATTCAGGTCGAGGTAACACACCTCACCATAGTCGATGATTGGGAAAATTAAGGTCTGCACCAGCATCGTTTTTGTTTTCACTGGAAGTAAATTTTTCAGGCGGTAAAGTCCCCTCAAAATATTCGTTAAGCGAAATCCACAGTTTTAATATTTAAGATCTGCCATAAAATAATTAACGTCCGTGTGGTGACGGATTAAGAATACAGAGTGTCACCACCCCTATTCATTCCGTGGGTGTCGCAAAAGGCGACTAAGGGAGAAAACTATGCAGGACAACAGCACTGCAGAGAGAAGGAAAACTTGACACAAACCCTATACCCACCCGTCTGGCCAGCGTGGTGTAGTAGGCCAAAACCTCCTTTCTAAGGAGAGGCCTATGTCCAGCAGTGGACTTGTAAAGGCTGTTGATGATGATGATGATAAAATAACTAATATGGATGCAAATAGTTTTTCACTTTCGGATATATCGAGCACATAACTACTATACAAATAAAATACCGTATATATTGTAAAAAAAGTCTAAGGTTATTTACATAAACTCGCGTGTTTTATCCCCGAGCGGTAGACATAGGCATATTTCAGCAAATTTTCCCAACAACACTATAGTAATCTCGCACCTAGACTTTACAACAAACTAAATATATCTTATAACACTAAAAAGTTAACTCATTTTAAAATATAATAAAATTATGGCTTAAATATATGGGATTTGATGATGGTGAAAGCTTACTACAAATATTGAAGTGATGGAAACTTGAATAATGTTACATACACACACCCTCTCCCAGCCTCATACATACCACATACACACGCACGCACGCACGCACGCACGCACGCACGCACACACACACACACACACACACACACAAATCTAATTAATTAGTTAACTAAATTGTATCTACTATTGTAACTATTTGTTCACCCTTGTCTTTGAGAAGGAACTGACTCAATAAACACAGCTCGCGTTAGTTTGGCGGATCAGGGCTGTATAATGTGTGTGTAATTCACTTATTGTTACAATAAATAATATATTAAACGGTTTAGACTTAAAATGATCCCTGGTACCGGAATATCCCTTTCGCACAATGTCACCATTATTTTACACTTTTAGGTGAAATGACATCTATGCATTTCTGTTGCATTATTTGGTTAAAAATATACAAGGGTAGGTTAGGTTAGTATCATTATCTTAATAACTTGAAAGAATACAACTAAGGGTCTATAAGTGCATATGATATTTGACGAATCTTCCTGTAACTCCTAACCGTTAAGGAGTTGTACCTTCCATCACCAGCTCATCAACACGAGATAATGACTACCAGACGCAAATACTAGAATAGCTTCAGAAATTATATGAAACACATAATACATGCCTATAAAATTTGATGGTCGCCCTCGATTTTCCTGGGATCCCATCATCAGATCCTGACTTCGTGACAATGGGACCACCTCAGGATTATGCTCTTTCTAACAAAAAAAGAATTTTGAAAATGTTCACAATTGACGAAGTAATCGATGAACATACATAAAAAAAAAAAATACATACAGTGGAACATAGAACCTCCTCCTTTTTTGAAGTCGGTTAAAAATTATTCTAATTCTTCTATATTTTTCATAAAATCACATTTTTAATATCTTTTTTGCATCTACCATGTTTTAGCTCTGCATCGTCCTAAGGTTGACTTTGAGAAAATGCCCACGGCATTAAGTCTGATTTTGTCACATTTGTGCATAAAATAAAACCAGAACCCATTTATGGTATGTAGACAATACCTTTTGTACATGTCTTAGGTCAAAGTGGTAAGCACCAGGGACTTCCTTTCTAGGGTATACCTGGTTCCCCGGCTATTAGTACCCGGCGACGGCGTGCGGTTTTAGTCGGTTCGAGTCCGACATGCCACCGACAGGTGGTATCCGAGGGGATTTCCGCACGGAAAAAAAAAAAAAAAGATCAAAGTGGTAAAATAAATAACTAATGGGACATTATGGGGAGAGGAAATTTTGGGAAATGGGAGGAAAGGAAAATAGTCCCATTTGAAATCGAAGGACATTTTGGTAAAGGGATGAGCCTGAACGTATTAAACGCTCACATTTTGTAAACTGTTATTTTAGTCAAACTTAACTAATACCGGGTAAGTAAATAAAACAATAAACATCATATGCATAATTTAATGTCTACATAACATCTACAAGATTAAATTATATTTTGAAATATATTAAACATGTTTAAATGGCATTATTAAAGAAATAACATCGAGTATTTCCTAAAATTCTCATATACTTATGTGGGCTACGGGTAAGAAACACCATTTTGTAGAGAAAGTGTCCGTTAAAAATGTAAATGAAGATGGCGCCACCGTATCTAGATGGTAAGAACTAATATCAAGAAACATATTCTTTGTAATCATGCACTTTTAAGCCACTACTTCCCCAAACGCAGGCAGTTGCACTTGAAAACGAGTCGGCAGTAATCACTAACCGTCTGTCTTATATTACAAAGAGAAAAACTTCATTTCCTCTACAAAAGCTAACCTCATGTTTAAACAAGCGACATTTTTTGTGCAGAAGCCCTAGTGTGAGTTTATTTTGCATCAGTAATTTTTTTTTTATATCAGAGGGGGCAGACGAGCAGACGGGTCACCTGATGGAAAGTGACCATCGCCGCCCATGAACGTCTGCAACTCAGGAGTCACAGACACGTTGCCGGCCTTTTAGGAAGGAGTACGCTCTTTCTTGAAGGTCGTTTCGGTCCGGAAATACCGCAGACGATAACTTGTTCCACAGATTGGTTGTGTGGGGCAAAAAGTGTCTCGAAAAGCGCACAGTAGTGGAGCGCCAACTATCCAGGTAATGAGGATGAAGATTTGTCTAGAGTTTGCGGTCAAAGTAACTATCGCGTTGTTGTGAAATAAACTCACACTGATCACTTTATGACCCATATACAAGATGGCGTCCCTTATTTATCTACCATAGATTGACATACAACTGCACAGATAATAAAGTGTACACAGAAAAAAATATTTTTTTAAAAAAAGCCACTGATGTTATAAGATATTCTTTAGTTTGGTAAGTTTTATAACGCTTAGTTAATTAGTTATATTAATCGCCTACATATTCAACAGGTGCATAATACTCGCCTAACTGGCTAATTCGTGGAACGATAGTCGACGAGTTGACTAATCGTTAGTCATTTAATAGACAATTGGCAAAATAGTTGTCTAATTGACTAATATTAGTCATTAAATAGGCTTACTGATTATACAAAAAAGCCGTGTGGTGTCGTGGGACACCCGATAGGAACGAAGTTGTAACGATCGAGTAAAACTGATTGGGCACATTTTAATTACAACGCCATCTATGAAAGCGGCTATTACCTACATATTTTTCAGTTGGTTTCTAATTAAAACAATTTATACATTGGTAAAATCTCCTTGAGAAATGATTTCCTATGTATTCGATAGATGGCGCTGAATGACTGACATAAAAAGATAGAAATGAAAATATCTGGCTTGCTTTCTATAAGAGAGAGAGAGACAGACAGAGAAACATGCGACGCCGCACAGCTTACAATAGCTTACTATAGCAAAAAGTGTCGTGACCAATTTTCGTAAGATTTTTTTCCGTCTAGCCCCCTTTCACAACGCGCGATAAGGAACTTCGTTCCAATAGTTAAATAATTGACTAATAAATAGTCATAAAATAGGCCTAATTATTGTACAATAGTTGACTAAAGATTAGTCATAAATTAGGCTTACTAATACTGCAACAGCTGTCTACGTGACTAACGATTAGTCACAGATCGGACAAACTTTGACTAATACTACAATAATAGTAGATAGATTATAATTGGTGTAGTCATCTACAGGACAAATTATTTGTTAATAGTTTGTTTAGTTGACTAATTTTGTGACGTAGTTGCTTGGGAATAGGCCGGTCATGCCCCTTAGTTCTCCTGAAAATAATAATTGATATCAGTATTGCAATAATTAATTAAAAATGAAAGATAAATGATAGTAGAGTATAGACATAATACAGTATAGTGGCAATATTACTCTGTCCATTTGTTTCTTATATTAACCGACTTCAAAAATACAAAAGGAGGTTCTCAATTCGACTGTATTTCTGACAATAGAAAATTTGTGATGACGTGTGGCACCTTCGATTAAAAATAATAATAATAATAGTTTTAAAAAACTAAACTAACTAACTAAACTAAAAAATAAATTTTAATAAATTTGAAAAATAAGCGTGGGGTGCTTTTTACTATTGACAACAGGCACCCCCAACGCTTTTTTTTCAAATTTATTAAAATTTATTTTCTATTTTTTAGTTTGGTTTTCTATAAAAAGCGTGTTTTTTAGATTTTTTAAACTATTTCTCTTTTTTTTTTAAATTAGTGTATTGTCATCGATCATCGATATATCTACAAAGTTTGAACGAATTCTGACCGTTTAAGTCAGACAAAATCACGCCCAAAGGAGTCGGTTACAAACAAACATACAAGTGAAGCTAATATAAAGCGTGTAAAAATGGATTTTATTCGATTTGATGTTACTGAAAACTCGAGTAACGAATCTGAGGTCTGACGTGACCAATATGTCATTCGTTCGTTAGTTTAAGGTTAAACTTAAATTCCACACTTCCACAGTACATCGAAGGGTTACAAGTTAGAAGAGATAAGAATTACGCGATAGAAAGAGACACAACTTTTAGGTGAATATATCTGTAGGTGATTAGCGCTGTGTAACCTGAATTGAACTTTATTTTATCGAAGTTAGAGTCGATATTTATTTAAACGATTTTGGAGTGGTATTGTACTGGAAATACCATGTATTTTGTGGTTTAACATTGCAGGGTATTCTGGGGAGATTCTGGTGAATGCTTTTCACATTACAGTCACACGCCAGAATGGTTGCATAAGGGATACGGGTACACACACCATAGACACAGAGAGCATAGGGACCAGAAATTCTGGGTTGCCAGCTATAAGACATATTAACAAACATAATACCAGGAGAACATAAGTATGCATAGCTTGCAGGTGACATCTGGGGCGGTATACTATGGGGATCTTGTGTCAACTAGGGTGAATTTCCCTGCGTTTAAGCGATTCTGCCATACATATTATAGAAATCAAATATAGCTCACGTAGGACCCGTAATATTTGTGGCCGTGGTGCTTCCCTGTTTAAAAGGGTGTATGCCCATTTTCCTTCATTTTGTCTCCCGCTTTGCTAAGGAGGGAAGTGGATTTACTGTATTTCCAACTCCTCCAATTTTCTTCTGATTAATTTCGTTGCGGGTTCCAAGACAGTTTAATTTCTTCCTGGGACTTCCCGAGTGTCATAACTCGGTGTGTTCGTGGGTCACTGCTGTGGATCCTGGTGTACAGGAGTTACAGTGGTGGGCGTGTGGGTGGGATTAGTCCCAAAAAAAAAAAGAACATAAGTATGTAGGATGTACCTTGCCACCAAGCGGGGTCCTGGCTCCTGTCGGTCACGGCTATGATATCGTCCTTCTCGAAGCTCAGCTCGTCTGCGTTCTGAGCCGTGTAGGGGTATAGGGCTATAACCTGTAAAGGAAAAATATCAAAATATTGCTTTAAAAATTAAAAGGTTGAAAATTATGTAAGGTTATAGGACTCCAGTATTCGTTGACCTATCATGGGCCATAAGTCAATGTTACTGGTAGTTCAAGTTATACCAGTCCTGAAATAAAACGACAGAAATTTGACGAAATCTTGGCACTACACACGGCCGTCTGATCCCAAACTAGGCAGAGCCTGTACTATGGTAACCAGACTGCTGATAAACATATATTACTAAATACATACATATTATAGATAAATTAGACAGAACAAATGACCGAATCCCACAATATTTGTCCTGGGTGGGAATCGAACCCACGACCTCCGGTTTAGCTGTCGGGGTCACTAACCACTACATATCTTATAAGTCCAAAGAAAATATTTAATGAGTATAGTATTTATCCTGGGTGGGAATTGAACACACGACCTCTTGATAACGGGATATTTGTAATAAATCTTTGTTTTAAAGACAAAGACATTTATTGCAAAGAAAACTGTGTTACATATATAGATGTTTTGTGGTAAGTAAAGTTTCAACAGTTACCCAATCGGGCATTGCAATTTTAAAGTACACTATAAATAAAAATGGAAAATAAGTTTAAAAGGCATGCAAATTATTTTGTGAGAAAATACTCTTGCAAATTATAGAATACATTCTTTATTAACCATTTCTTTAGAGCATTCTTGAACATTTTTTAATCTAATAATTTTTATTTTTAAGATATAATATATAGGTATGTATATTATCATACCTTGTCAATGACGGTCTCAGCAGGGAGGGTGTCCATCTTGGATAGAACTGGAGTCGTTCGACCTGATGTGCGCCCAGAGGACTGTAGTATCTACAAAACATTAAAAAAAGATAAACCACATTTTACTTCGACAATAAAAAAAATATGAATGAATAAATTACGAAAAATTTCAAGAAATTGTTAGCATTTCACTTTATTCTCATAATCTTGCAAAATTGCAGATGACACACAACGCCATCTAGTTTCAAACTAAGCAGAAATTGTACTATGAAAGCTAGATTGACTGATAGAATACTTATATACTTATTTTTCATAAATACATACATATTATCACCCAAACGTCGAAACAAATCATACAAACATTTGGTCCGACCCCGTAATCGAACCGGAGACCTCAGCACAGCAGTCGCATACGCTACCACTACACCACCGAGGCAGTCTTAGCCATTTGCCAGATGCCAGCCCTTAAGGAGTTAATTATGCAAAGGGAGCTAGGATAAGATATACACTGGGTCTCTATACATACAATGACAGTCAAATCTATACAAATAAATAAAATTGGAGTGTCTGTTTGTAATATTAAAATAACCGCTTTATACTAAATGCATATGTATGTTTACACATTACATATGCCAAAATAACATTTTTTACAATTTTTGTCTGTCTGTCTGTCTGTTTGTTCGGGTAATCTCTGGAACGGCTGGACCGATTTCGACGGGACTTTCACTGGCAGATAGCTGATGACATAAGGAGTAACTTAGGCTACTTTTTTTAAACTAGCTTCGCCCCGCGGCGTTGCCTGCGGTTATAACAACAAACGCGGGTAACACCGCGGGTCTCAGCTAGTTAGGAATATATCCTGTGTCGCGGGACTTTACAAACATACATGAAACGGACACAAGGGGCACCCAGACTCAGAACAACAATTTGTGGATCACACAAAGTGTCGTCCCATGTGGGGTTTGAATCCACAACACTCAGAGTATTACCGACCGCCTAAACCACTACGCCACACGTTGATGTAATTTGTGACTGCTTGCCTGAAAATTTTACCACTATCGGCCCAGCCGTTTACGGTCAGATCAACAAACATACGTACAGAAAAATATTGAAGTAAAAATACCTTAACATAGCTTGCGGGGAACCATCCGACTTGACGGTTCCTACCCTTAGCCTGCAGTTCTCCCTCCCACCAGCCGCTGTCAGCCTTCTTCCTCACAACCAGGAGTTGACCCCTGGTCAGGGAGAGCTGTTCCGTGCTACAACAAATTTTGATGTCAGCGTGTAATCATCAATAGAAAGACCCTACCTCCCCTTAAAAGTGGAAGGCCAATTTACCTGGAAGCTGTATAGTTGGCTATGGCCTGGGCGATCTCGTTCTTCTTCCGCCCCGTGACGGAGTCCCTCCCGCTGTCCCTTCGCGCGGCGGACGCGGGCCGAGGGACGGAGTCTGTGATGGAAGCCACCTCCGATGATATTGGGGTCGAAGATTTTTGTTCCTGAAAATTTACTTTTAATTAGATTCTTGGATCTGTCGTGACCCTTTCATCTTAATAAGACTTTTATAGGTTTAGGACTTTTAGATGTATGTCCCGTTTTTTCCTTCTCAGCTATTGAAATACCAGGTGTTGGGGTGCAATTGGAGTGTTTAAAACAGATTGTGGTGAGGGATTAAGAATACGGAGTGTCACCACTCCTATTCATCCCGTGGGTGTCGTAAGAGCCGACTAAGGGAGCAAACTACGCAGGACAACAGCACTGCAGAGAGAAGGAAAACTTGACACAAACCCTGTACCAACACGTCTGGCCAGCGTGGTATAGATGTCCCTTAATGATATAAAAATGTGTGGAGGAACGGGTGTGATATCCTTCCAACACAAAGGGAGGATCCTCCGACCAGGCGGGGTGATCATGCCTGGCGGGCCGCGGCCCAACGGTTGATGTTGGGAAGTTGTATATATGCTAATCGTTGAGAGAATTCTTCATATCGCGATACAGGATTAGCAATTCTCATTCAGTAATTACTCCGTAGTTCGGTGTGTCTTCGTTAGATGGCGCTGTCGTATGTTTCTGTTTCTTTGTATGTGGGAGTCGCCACAAATGTTTATTGGTATGGTCGGTCGATGTGATATGTTATTGTTACAAATGCACTCGGTCATGAAAGTTCCGAAAAGTACATTATTTTAATATTTTATAGAATTTAGTAATTAAATATAAAGCGTCGCGGCCTGACCGGATACAATTCACGTGTTCGATGTACTGACATTGCCGTCAGCTGACCCGTTTACTCGGTCGGTCGTTTAAAAAAAAACAATTTATTGACAACTCTTCAACATAAGATTTAAAAAGAGTGGGGGAATCGTTCCTGGTCATCAACTCCCCGGATAATTGAGAAGATCAGACGTGCATTTAGTTAACTTCTAATTACATTTTTGAATATTAAATTTGACTTATATATTACATATATATAACGAACATAGTAAAATTCCCGTGGGGAATGTCGCCGTAAGCCGAAAACTACGTTTTATGTTGAACAAATTGTATTTTTATTGGTACAATAAATATTATTATAAAAAAAAAAAACTCCCCGGGTTCATCATCATCATCATCAACAGCCTATAATAGTCCACTGCTGGACATAGGCCTCTCCTTAGAAAGGTGGTTTTGGCCTACTATACAATGCTGGCCAGACGGGTTGGTATAGGGTTTGTGTCAAGTTTTCCTTCTCATTGCAGTGCTGTTATCCTGCGTAGTTTGTTCCCTTAGTCGGCTCTTACGACACCCACGGGATGAATAGGGGTGGTGACATTCCGTATTCTTAATCCGTCACCATACGGAATTATTAATTATTAACTTAAAACAACACATTATTGAATCTTAAATGAGTTTGTTGATTGATATTTTCATTTTTATGTAAGTCATGAACATAATGAGTACATACCTGTGCGGGGGGCGAGGCTGGTGGTGGGGCTGGGGGAGCTGGTGCGGGGCCCTCCTCAGAGGGGGGCTCCACCGCCTCGGGGATGGGCGCTATATTGTCCGTGGTCGTGGTGTCTTTGGTCACGTAGTTCGATGGGAAGATACCAGTTCTGAGGAAAGAATGATCAGTTATATCTCATTTCAAGTAATATAATAATTGAATGGCGTAGTGGTTTGTGTAACGGACTGCTATTCCAAAGGTCGCGGGTTTGATTCCCGCTCAAGTCAAACATTTGTGTGCATGAACATTTAATATTTGTTTTGGTCTGGGTGTTTCTATGTATAATATGTATGTATTTACAAAAAAAAAGTATAAATGTATTAATATCAGGTGTCTAGTACCCATAGTACAAGCTCTGCTTAGTTTGGGACTAGATGGCGTTGTGTGAATGTGGTAGAATATTATTATTATTATTATTATTAATAAACACTCTCCAATTAGAATGAATAACCACTTTAATAAAGTTTCAAATAGATTTAATGATATAGACATCTTCAGTAATACTATGGGACGTTTTATATTCCTTATCAATAAACAGCTGACATCAATTTAATATAAATTCATTTGATTTAAATTATATATTATCAATATCATCATCATCATCATCAACAGCCTATACTAGTCCACTGCTGGACATAGGCCTCTCCTTAGAAAGGAGGTTTTGGCCAAAAGGTATTGGTTTGTGTCAAGTTCTCTTTCTCTTTGCAGTGCTGTTGAACTTTTTTTTTTTTTTTTTTTTCCGTGCGGAAATCCCCTCGGATACCACCTGTCGGTGGCATGTCGGACTCGAACCGACTAAAACCGCACGCCTTCGCCGGGTACTAATAGCCGGGGAACCAGGTATACCCTAGAAAGGAAGGCCCTGGTGCGCAGTGCTGTTGTCCTGCGTAGTTTGCTTCCTTTGTTTTGTTTTGTTTTACAATATAACTGTATATAATCTTATATTGTTGACTATTTAATTATTAACCATATTGTCAGTAGTTAACTTTTGCAATGTTATTATTGTTTGAATTGACTTAATGAATTTAACAGAAATTTAATTTAATTTAATCAATTTTCATTAATTTATTTACTTCTAACTGTTTGACTGTTTGACTCTTAATGCAGGCTGTGATCTTCAGTAATTAAGGATACACCAGATCAATAATTTATTATTCTCTGTGAATGCTATGTGATATTCTTGTTGAAGAACCTTAAATAAATATATAAATATATTTATTATTTTAGTTACATTTTAGATGATAGCCACATTCTGCCATTGTCTGATTATGTCTTGTCATTGTCTGTATCTGGTATACTAAGTCTTTTGCTGTTTCTGTGCCAATTCTAATCGATTTTGTAGTCATCATCATCATCAACAGCCTTTAGTAGTCCACTACTGGACATAGGGCTCTCCTTGGAAAGGAGGTTTTGGCCTCCTATACCACGCTGGCCAGACGGGTTGGTATAGGGTTTGTTTCAAGGTTTCCTTCTCTTTGTCCTGCGTAGTTCGCTCCCTTAGTCAACTCTTACGACACCCACGGGATGAATAGGGGTGGTGACACTCTGTATTCTTAATCCGTCTACACGAGGACAGACGTCTTTCTGTGAGACCGTGGTTTAGCTCCGGTTGAGTCGGTACATATGACGTGGCGAAGCATCACTTAAGGGTTAAGGTAGGGGCTTTAAAGGGTTTCGAACGTCCAAATAAAAAAAAATAGAACTGTCTGTTCGTATGTTATAGCCATGTTTACTACAAGAGCTGACTAAGGGAGCAAACTACGCAGCCCAACAGCACTGCAGAGTGAAGGAAAATTTGGACACAAACCCCATACCAACCCGCCTGGCCAGCGTGGTATTGTAGGCCAAAACCTTTCTAAGGAGAGGTCTAAGTCCAACAGTGGAGTATTAAAGGCAGTTGATAATGATGACGACAGAAAGAAGTCTGTTAAATAATCATTTCTTTGCTTTTCACCAAGAGAGTCAGGTTGCCGGAGTCCCAACTACATTCTGTGAGAAGTTGGACCCTCAAAGGGTGGTAAAAAAACACTTGCGATTCTTCAGTTGCTTGTGTCCATGGGTGGTGGTAGACACTGACCATTAGGTCACCCATCTATCCGTTTGCCCCCCCCTAACAATCCTAACAAACAAACAAAATCACTTCCGAATTAATCTCAAAAGGTTTTAATCAAAAATATTGTACTCGCCTGATGCCAATCCTGCCGGTCCACCAGTCTCCATCACGTCTGATCACCTCGATCCTCTCACCCCCTTCGAAGGTCAGGTCACCTGGCTCCGTGGAGGTGTAAGGATAGGCTGCTATGTAGAAGTCACCACCTTCTAAAATGAACAGAAAAAAAAGGATCTTAAAAGAGAAGCTGGACTGGTGTTAGGGTCTTTCGTTACGTCACATTACTTCAAAACCATATAGGTATATTTAAGTTTTAAAACGTCTTAAATAAAAAATAATTATTAACACTAAAATAATTTTATTTATCGTTTTTTAAATTAAAATAAAATCGGTACTTCTGTTTAATTTGATAATTTCCAGATACGAAGACACTAGAAATGAGAGGGAATCTCACAAATATGGCCAGCAGCTGTGACAAAGATGGGGATGGTGTCAAAAGACCATGAAATTCGTGTGACATAATTTATGAATGTGCCCAAACGACCACCGGTTTCCATCATCAGATCGGGTCCAACGTAGAAATCTATACTAATATTATAAAGCTGAAGAGTTTGTTTGTTTGTTTGAACGCGCTAATCTCAGGAACTACTGGTCCGATTTGAAAAATTCTTTCAGTGTTAGATTGTAACAGTTATTTTTTTTGTATATTTGTAATGCGTACGGTCTTGTTAAAAGCGACACCTATTGGCCGCATCGCATTGTTGTTGATTTATCTAAAGTAGTTTGTAGCTACGGTATTGATCTTCTTCGTTCACTTTCGGACCACTAGATGGCGTTTGTTTGAGACATGATAGATTAATAAAAAGACTTACTTTTTATTAATCTATCATGACAAATTGTATAGGTATTAAGAGTGTTTTGTTATGGTAGAAAGCAGGTTGCTTTTGATTTTGTTAGTGTTGTCTTCGTTCACAATTTAAATGTCAAAGTAAAATGTTGAGTAGGGGTAACTTCTGGAAGCTTCGGGAACCGAGGATATATAAGTCCGGCTTTCAGCCACGGGAGACACTGCTATCTCGTGCCTTCCAATCTTAAATAGTGTTTTGATTGCTGTGTTATTTGATTTTCGTAATATATTATCTGTTCAAAAGTACCCACAAGAGTGGTGAGTATGGTCTTAATTTTTTCTTAAACCTATTTGTTTCTGGAACCTGATTAATTATATGAGTGCTAATCCATTCGTAGGGTCCCAGATTTCGGGGTCAAGACGGTCAGTCTCAGACGGCGTGCTTGCTCGTTTGTGGCCTTCTGGTTCAGACTCAAGTTTCTCGGTACCCTCTGGCAAAGCTGGTGATTGCGCGGCTCACGACGCAAGCGGACAGCCGTACCCAAGGGTTACGTACTTACTTATAAACTTATAAATGCAAATTGTTTAACTTTTATCAATATCTAATATAAATAGCCGACTCGGGCGGAAGAGGAAGTGACCTCCTGGAGTGAAGACGAGGAGGCACCGAGCACCATCAGCTCGGCTCTGACGCGCTCCGCTGCGGCTTTTCTTATACCCTCTGTTTTTTTTATTGTAACCTTAATTTTGTTTTTTTATTTTAATATACATGTATGTATGACTGAGGTGTAAGTTGTTTTCCTCTAGTGAATCCCGTAGGTTTCCCACACGCACACACATCTGTTCTCTTAAAAAGGCACCCTGAGGTTATCTCATCAATCTCTCCACTGGGTCAGCCGGTGAGTAGTCCGCCTGAGAAGAAAAGCGGCTACAAGATAGCCCATTTATCGAGGAAGGCTATAGGCTATATATCATCACGCTAAGACCAATAGGAGCGGACCAATGAAGAATGTTTCAAAAACGGAGAAAATTTATTACTATTGAGAGACGCAGACGAAGCTAGTGTAACTATATATTATTGTCATCTACATAACATACAAACCACAATAATACAAATGGGTTAAAATTGTCTTCTTTGATTGAGTGGATAGAAGAGTGTGGGAGTCGCTTACCAACAACAGGCATGGCGCCGCCCAAATCGTTTGATATTTCAGCCTCGGGCACCTCAGCAATACCTGAATAACAAATGGAGCAATTTCAGTTCCTCCATCACAAAGTGTTCATGCGTTTTGGAGATATTGAGCACGGACATACATGCATGACTGCACGGATGGCGTAGTGGTTTAAGCGGTCAAACCACAGCGCTAAGTGTTGTGGGTTCAATCCCCACATGGGACGACATTGTGTGTGATCCACAAATTGTTGTTCTGAGTCTGGGTGTTCTTTGTGTCCGTTTCATGTATGTTTGTGAAGTCCCCCGCGACAGAGGATTTATTCCTAGTTCACACAAAGTACCCCATGGCACCTCTAAGACTCAGACCCTATGGTAAGATCCCTTAATTTTCCATAGAACTAATGGGATATGTATGGTGTTTTCAAACGTACCTTCAAGCTGTGTCTTGGTCTCCATTGGCTCAATAACCTCAGCATAAACTGCCGGAGCGTTGATATCTTCCACATATGATTCAGGGAACCAGCCCGATTGACCTGTAAAGAATTTTGGAATCGGTTTAGTAGTTTAGGCGTGAAAGCGAACAAATAGACAAACCCATTTTTACATCTATACTAATATTATAAAGCTGAAGAGTTTGTTTGTTTGTTTGAACGCGCTAATCTCAGGAACTACTGGTCCGATTTGAAAAATTCTTTCAGTGTTAGATAGCCCATTTATCGAGGAAGGCTATAGGCTATATATCATCACGCTAAGACCAATAGGAGCGGAGCACCAATGAAGAATGTTTCAAAAACGGAGAAAATTTATTACTATTGAGAGACGCAGACGAAGTTGCGCGGGTCAGCTAGTTTATAATATAAGTTTGGATATTAGTATTGTTATAAAATTAATATAAACGTTTTTAATAAGTAGATAAGAAATGTGTTTTTACCTCTAGCGGTACCCCATCTCCAACCGGGTTCAGCATCTCCCCTTGGAGGGGGTGCATCGTATACCTGGAAATTTAAGAGAAATATTTATTAACTAGGTTTTGCCATCAATTTTGCCCTCGTTTGATGTCTTCGCTGTATGATTGACACAATTAAAACTGTCTGCCTCGATGGCGCAGTAGTAGTTTATGCGACTGCTGTGCTGAGGCCTTGGGTTCGATTCCCGATCAAGAGGTCGTGGGTTCAAATCCTGACCAGTACACTACCGACGTGAACCCACTCCTTACACAAGCAATTTAGTTTAGCTGGAGGGGTTAACGGGAATACTAGTAATTTCGGTTACTTTTAATAAAAATAATGTCTGTCTGATTCTAAACTAGACAGAGCCTGTACTATGGTAACCAGACTGCTGATAAACATACATATATATTACTAAATAAATTACACCCACACACAGAACAAATGTTCAGGCTCATCACACAATAATTTGTATTGGGTCTGAATCGAACCCAAGCTTAGCAGTCTTCATCTTAACTCACCGCATCTCCGGGCTGTAGACTGAGTTCATCGGCCGTCCGCGCCGAGAACTCGTACACGCAGCGCCAGCGCGGAGACGTCCCGACCGCCCCAACCACCCCAACCGAACCAGCCGCCCCAACCGATCCAATTGCTCCAACCGATCCAATTGCTCCAACCGAACCAACCGCCCCAACCGACGTAACCGCCTCCGTCGCTAACAAACAAAATTACATTAGTTTTACTAAGATTATATATCCAGGGTCATATATCCGTGTGGTGACGGATTAAGAAGACAGAGTGTCACCACCCCTATTCATCCCGTGGGTGTCGTAAGAGGCGACTAAGGGAGCGAAATACGCAGGACAACAGCACTGCAGAGAGAAGGAAAACTTGACACAAACCCTATACCAACCCGTCTGGCCAGCGTGGTATAGTAGGCCAAAACCTCCTTTCTAAGGAGAGGCCTATGTCCAGCAGTGGACTGTTAAAGGCTGTTGATGATATACAGGGTGTAAGGGACATCATATCATACTCATACCATGATTCTGAATCGAAAATCACTGAAATTTTCTGCCGCAAAATTCATTTTTTTTTGTATAATTTTCTATTTTCGAAATGATATGACAATGAGTAAACAGAACATTTTACCGAATTAAAAATACTACTACTCAAACGGCCAAAGCGCGCGGAGCCTCCCCTACGGCCGCCAACTTGTGTCAGTGTGCGAAGACTGTTTGCACGGAATACACATGTAGTTATTACTTTTGTGCGATACCTACGGGAAATGACCTTTACCTTTGACAGCTGATTGGATAAGAAGTTTAACTTTCCGCCTGAAAATTCCAATGATTTTCGACTCAGAATCATAGTCTGAATACACTATTTCAGTATTCGTTACGATGTCCCTTACACCCGATATATTTATGAAAAAAAATTATACAAATTTTGGTTGAACAGTAACTGTTTTTGATTTTTTTTGTTGTTGTTGTGATTTTTATTTTATATTAATTTCATTGGTTTTCCTTTTCCTAAAATTGCCTAGTATAAATTATTCAATCTATACTAATATTATAAAGCTGAAGAGTTTGTTTGTATGTTTGTTTGTTTGTTTGAACGCGCTAATCTCAGGAACTACTGGTCCGATTTGAAAAATTCTTTCAGTGTTAGATAGCCCATTTATCGAGGAAGGCTATAGGCTATATATCATCACGCTAAGACCAATAGGAGCGGAGCACCAATGAAGAATGTTTCAAAAACGGAGAAAATTTATTACTATTGAGAGACGCAGACGAAGTTGCGCGGGTCAGCTAGTAATTAATAAACGTGTAAAACATGGACAAAGTCTGAAATAAATTATTACAATTATTATTTTTATGTTAGAGGTGGCAGACGAGCAGACGGGTCACCTGATGGAAAGTGACCATCGCCGCCCATGAACGTCTGCAACTCAGGAATCACAAACTCGTTGCCGGCCTTTTAGGTACTCCTTGTACGCTCTTTTCTTGAAGGTTTGAAGGTCGTATCGGTCCGGAAACACTGCAGACGATAACCCGTTCCACAGATTGGTTGTGCGGCAAAGAGTGTATCGAAAAGCGCACAGTAGTGGAGCGCCAACTATCCAGGTGATCAGGATTAAAATTTTGCCGTGTGATTATATACCATTATGTCACGCGACACCTCTGTGCTCTTTATGGTATCGACCACGTGTTAGCTCACGAAGCCGACCTTCGTTGACTAAGTTATAATAAATTAAATGTACAGAATAAAACACGACGTTTGTTAAATTATTAAAAAGTAACCGTGGCAACCGTGTGTTATTCAAAAATGTTTATAATACTGTGTTTGAATTATTTAGCCTTAACCACTAATAATAATTTGGGTTTCGTACCCATTGGGTGCCAACCCTATCCTCCTCTGTCCATCTATATGTTTGTAGACAGATGAAATAAAGGAGACATAAAATAAATGACATTTTGGCATTTCTTTAGGCCTCATACTAAGAAACCATTTAAGTTATACGGAAATCAAGAAAATGAAATAACAAAAGCAACGGCCCTAATACACGCCCTTGCGATACTCCATAAGTATTTTAATAGAAAAGTCACTTCTGTTCTTTTTATTATTTTTATAACTCTGTGAATTATTGATAAATCAAAGTTTTCTAATTATTTGTCAGGTATTTTGTCTTATTTATTGAAGTTGTCCAGTTTATTTAGTAAGAGATCGTGTGGTACAAAGTCAAATGCTTTAGTTTGGTCAAAACTGTAATAATATTGCTATAAGTTAGCAACTAGATGTTAAACTACTGTTAATATTTATTACTTACTTTCACTGAGTTATCTACTCATTTATATATATATATATATATATATATTTCCTAAATAGTGATTGATAGGATGGATGATGAAATATAAAATACATACCTGTAGTAGCAGGAGCATCACCCCAAGCTTCTTCGGCAGCAGCTGGTTCCCCCCACGCGTCATTGGTTGTACCCCACGCTGCATCTGTGGGGATAATTGTTCTATCAGCATTGTCGGTCGATCCAGAAGTTGCTCTAACCGGTACACTAACGACGTAAACCCAAACTTTATTAGGAGTGGGTTGCGTCAAGCATTAAGCACTCACCATCGCTCGGCCAAGCGCTTTCAGCGGGAGCTGAACTCCTAGCAGCGTACTCTTGTCGTCTCTGCTCGTATAACTGCCACACTCTATCACACTTCTCGCCAAGAGATGCTACCGTTTCGTGCAGAGAAGAGAGAGAAGACTTGTTCGTCTCCAGATCCTGTTTCTTGGACTCTACGAGAGCTTTAGCAGCCTCAACCTGTAGACAGTTAATATATATGTAACCGTTATCGAACTTACACAGCGTTTAGTAATTATCATTCATAATAATAATAATATTCTACCATATTCACACAACGCCATCGAGACCCAAACTAAGCAGAGCTTGTACTAGTGGTACTAGACAACTGATATAAATATATACATACTTTTTTTGTAAATACATACTTATTATACATAGCAACACCCCGACCAAATCAAACATTAAAAGTTCATGCACACAAATGTTTGACGTGAGCGGGAATCGAACCCGCGACCTTTGGAATAGCAGTCCGTTTCACAAACCACTACGCCATTCGGACGTTTCATTGCAATTCTCAAGAACCCTTGAAGAAGATTGCGGTTTAAATTCGCTTTCGAAATCGGGTAGCTCATAAATTCTAACAGATATTTACCATAGTATACTTTTTTTAAATATACTCAAAGCTTTGTCAAAATAAAATTTTATTATCCCTTATCCGTGGCTCGAAGGACCACCGCTTCGGTGGTCTTTCGAGCACCTGGTGCAATAGCAGGAGTGAAAATATAACAACCAAAAATATACCTTATCTCTCAGTTGTTTGAGAGTAATTTCCATCATATTCAACTTTCCGTCCTCACCGGCGCCCTCTGAGGCTTTGGCCTGTTGAAGAAAAACAACATTAAAGACCCAACAGCATAATAATTATTAATACAAGTTTGCTATCAGCAGATTTCGAGCTTTTATTCTGTTACTTGTTTCGAGTTGTTGCGAGTCAACTGTATTTCCAAAAAATACCCAACGCGCGTAAAGAGGTTTTCACTTCAACAGAAGTGTCGGTAACGGTAACAGTGTTCCGAGTCACCTGTTTATCCCATCTCAAAAAATGTCCAACGCGCCTAAAGAAGTTTACACTTCAACAGGGGTGTCGGTAACGGTAACAGTGTCGCGAGTTAATTGTTTTTCCTACCTCAAGAAACGCCCAACGCGCCAAAAGAAATTTTCACTTTAAAAATCGAACATTATTATTATGGTATCCATATTCTAGACATCAGGTCGATCAACGCAGCAGTTCGCTGCACCCCTTCATTAACACAATAGAACCCAAATAATTACCCCCCAAACCCCCCACCCCGTGTTTTTTATTCTAAAAGCAACTTTATCACCTGCGTAACATAACATAAATTGGAAACTAGTTCGTTCTCGTCCTCATTAAGTATCACCTACCTTCGCATCCAGTTCCGCCTTTTCTTTGTTCAGAGCGATCTGTTTGGCGTTCAACTCCTTGACTTTAGCTTTGAGCTGTTGCATTTCCGCCATACTGGAGTCGCGGTCGGACCTGAACAAAGAAAGGAAAGGAATGGAGAACTCTAGCACCGCTCCAGGTCATTCATCATCATCATCAACAGCCTATAACAGTCCACTGCTGGACATAGGCCTCTCATTAGTAAAGAGGTTTTGGCCTACTATACCACGCTGGCCAGACGGGTTGGTATAGGGTTTGTGTCAAGTTTTCCTTCTCTCTGCAGTGCTGTTGTCCTGCGTAGTTTGCTCCCTTAGTCGGCTCTTACGACACCCACGGGTGACACTCTGTATTTCTAAATCTGTCACCACACGGTCATTGATAAAATCAAATATACCGTTTTCTCACACATTTCCGTCCCTTTGAGAAATAATGAATAAATATTTCGGACATCTGACACACAACGCCATCTAGTTTCAAACTAAGTAGAGTAGTTGTACTATGAAAGCTAGATTGACTGATAGAATACTTTTATACTTATTTTTGTAAATATATACATTTTATACATAGGAAACATATACAAACTTCAAACCAAATATTTTGCAAATTATAGAAACATTCGTTTCGACCCGGGAATCGAAGGCACAGCAGTCGTATACGCTACCACTGTCAAATCATTTAAATAGATTGTAAAATGGCCGAGAAGATGTAATACATAAAAAAAACCTTAAATTTAAGTTTGTTAAGCTTTCACGCCTAAACTACTAAACCGATCATAGTACAGCATAGCTTTTTTTCCAAGTACAACTCCCGCATTAGGAACATATCCTGTGTCACGGAGGACTTAACAAACATACATGAAACGGACAAAGAACACTGACTCAGAACAACAATGCTGTCCCATGTCTGGATCGAACCCACTACACTCAACGCAGTAGGAAGCAGCTACTACCATTCCGATTTGCAAAATCTTGTATACTAATAATATAATAACCCGATTCTTAAAGAAGGTTACAAACTAAATAACATCACGCCACAACTCTTAAGGAGCGGAGCAGAGACGATAAATGTCGTCCCTTACCTCATGCCATCTATAGTACACTTGGCCGAGGCCACAGCAGTCCTGGTCTCCCTGATGTCTTTGGCTAAGTTGCTGGCCTTAGCTGACACGGTGCTCAGTTCCGCTGACAGAGCCTGACTCTTCGCTTTCATGCTTAACACTTTAGTCTGTTCTTCAGTCCGCATGGCTTCCAGTTCACGGGTCCTGGAAAGACGTGAGTATAGAACAGTTAAATGTCGCAACTTGTAACGTCATTCCTTGTGATTCTCATTTAATAATAATTTTGACACATCTCACACACGGCCGTCTGATCCCAAACTTGTCAAATCCTGTACTGTAGAAACCCCACTGCTGATAAAATTTACTTATACATAAAATAATATTTCGAACATCTGACACACAGCGCCATCTAGTTTCAAACTAAGTAGAGCTTGTACTATGAAAGCTGGATTGACTGATAGAATACATTATATACTTTTTTTCGTAAATACGTACATATAGATAAATTACACCCAGACACAGAACCAACGACCACAATCGTTTGTTCATCACACAATACTTGTCCTGGGAGTCGAACCCACGGTTAGCAGTCAGAATCGTTTACTACTAGATCAACGGCCCAGTCAGAGGGAAGGACAAAATTAATAATAAGGAGAAAATTATTCTACCACTAATCTGTGTTGCCATAAAAAACTTACCTTTTCTTCTCCCACTCTAGCTGACACTGTCTCTCCATCTCTTTTCGGGCCGCTTCACGTTTTTCCTGCACAATATCATTAGTTTCAAAACATTTATACACAAAGAGATGTTTTTGTGATCTTTTAAATCAAATTTCGCGCACGAAGGATTCTGAAATTTTTAATATTTAAAACAAATGGAGAATTTTCATGGTAGGGAAAGTCTATACAATGGCATTCGACATTCCGTATGGTGACGGATTAGGAATACGGAGTGTCACCACCCCTATTCATCCCGTGGGTGTCGTAAGAGCCGACTAAGGGAGCAAACTACGCAGGACAACAGCACTGCAGAGAGAAGGCAAACTTGACACAATCCCTTTTTTTTTTTTTTTTTTTTAACGTGTGGAAATCCCCTCGGACCGTCACCCCTCCGGGGTTTGCGGCGGGGTGGTGTGTCGGACTCGGACCGACTAAAACCACACGGTGTGCCACTCTGCGCCTGTAACAGGAGGGATCCGGGAACAGCTGTTGTTAAGACATCCGGACCCCTCCTAGCGCCAGCCCGCTCCTGGTGCGGGCTCCGTCTCAATGTTTTTGTTTTCCTCTCTTTAGGCGACGTCCGGCACACGCGGACGCCGCCCCCTCGCGGCTGGCCAACTAATGCGGGTGGAGGGGAAACCCACCCCGTCCACCCGCGGCCACACTCAGGGCGGCATGAGGCTGTGGTAGGCGGGCCTCCGCCGCCCGGTTCGCCGGCGGCGGATCGGGTCCGAGTGGAGGTCGTCCTCCCGGGCCCTCTCCGCCGCCTCCTTCCGCGAGATTACTACCTCGCAGAAGGTTGCGACCGCGGTAAAACAACTGTCGCTACCGGCCATGGAGCGTACTACGGCCGGTAGCGAGAGATCCACTCCGATGACTGCAGTGAGGGCCCGGCGCTGCGCCGCCCATGCGGGGCAGACCGCCAGCGTGTGCTGGGCCGAGTCCTCACTGCAGTCGCAGTGGTGGCAGGCGGGACTCAGTTCCCTCCTAGCGACCGTGTGCAGGTACTTTCCGAAGCAACCGTGCCCGGAAAGCACCTGCGTCAGTCGGAAGGAAAGGGTCCCGTGCTGCCGCCCTGCCCACTCGGCGATGACCGGCTGGAGAGCCTCCACGGCGGCGAAGCCAGCGCGTGGAGTCTCCAGCCGGAACGACCAACGAGCCATCGTGGCTCGGCGAGCGGCTTCGCGCCACTCGCGCACATCCTCGGGCGGAGGGCGAAATCCGCTCTCCGCCCGGTAGTCAGCCACTCGCCGATAAACTTCGGCGAGCACTTCCGCCTCCAAATCCCACGGGGGAGTTCCGGCCAACGCGCATGCCACCTCCGTAGAAACGGTGCGGTAACCGCGTATGGCTCTGACCGCCATTACCCTCTGAGGGCGCCAGAGGCGTACCCTATTCTGGGCGGTCAGAGCCGCCGCCCACACCGGTGCACCGTACAGCGCCATTGACCGGACAACCCCCGTGTACAGCCGTCTTGTCGCGACGCTGGGTCCACCATATTGGGCAAAAGTCGCCCTAGGGCAGACGCAGCGCCGACCAGCTTTGGAGCAAGCTGTCGGAAGTGCTCGTCGAAGAGCCACCTCCCGTCGAGGATCAGGCCCAGATATTTCATCTGGGCCCGAACCGGTACGAGGACCGAGTTGACCACGATGGAGGCGCCAGGGGGTGGACCACGACGGGGCCCATGGAATAACAGGGCCTCCGTCTTATCTAGGGCCACCCGTAAGCCCAGCGCCTCAATGCGCCCGACCACCAGGGAGACTCCCCCTGTGGCCAGGCGCGCCGCCTCTTGGAAGTTTGCCCCCCGGGCTGTCACCAAGGTATCGTCTGCGTAACAGATTACACCCAGCCCGGGGGGGAAATCGGCGCGAAGGGCCCAGTCGTACCCCATGTTCCACAAGAGGGGTCCAAGAACAGACCCCTGTGGAACACCGCACGACATGGGCCGACTCCTCAAATTACCTTCTCGGTCCTCGTACACGACGGTACGCTCCTCTAAATAGTCTGCCACCAGCCGCCTCAGGTACTTTGGCACCCCATGATAGTGGAGTGCTTCCCTGATGCAGCTGAATGGCAGACTATTGAATGCGTTGGCGATGTCCAATGACACCGCCAACAGCACGCCGCCACAGCTCACGGCCTCTTCGGTCACGGCCCTCAGGCGCAACACAGCGTCGACTGTCGAACGCCCCGCCCGAAAACCAAATTGGGCGTCCGACAGATCGGGGCCCACCTCGCAGAGGTGCCGGACGATGCGGGCAGAAAGAACCCTCTCAAACAATTTGCCCGCCTCGTCCAGCAGCACGATGGGCCTATAGGCCGCGACCGAATCGAAACTTGACACAATCCCTATACCAACCCGTCTGGCAAGCGTGGTATAGTAGGCCAAAACCTCCTTTCTAAGGAGAGGCCTATGTCCAGCGGTGGACTGATTATGATGGTTCAAGTTATATTTGACAACGATATTAAATATACATAAGTTAAAATTCGACCACAAGACAAACTCGAAACAATAATAAAAGTTGACTCATATATATAATGACTACAACTAACGCCATCTATTGATAACAAACTGCACTATTAAGTAACAGCTCATCCTACATCGCGCAATTAAAGTTCCAGATTTAATTACACTACATTGTTTACCTGTTCCTCTTTCTGTTTCCTTAAAAATTCTTCTTGCTCCCTCTTTTGCGCTTCTAAACGTATTTTCTCCCTCTTTTCAGCTTCTTCTCTTTCCTTGCGTTCTCTTTCCGCCTGTTAAAAATAATATTTTTCTGTGACATGCAACCCAGTGCTTTCTAAGATCCAAATTAGGCATAGCTTATACCTTACGCTCTAGAATAACTAGAATACGAATATACTTAAATACATATTATTATTGCGCCATAGGATTAAATGGTTCGATTGTTCTAAAATTGTATGGAATGTGGAGGACAGCGCCATCTAGTATCGAGTAAAGTACAACTATTGATTAATAATTCTGATACTTACAGTGCTAGATGCTGCTGCAAGTAACGCTTAACTGATTCTGGAATATTCTTGTTTGTCTGGAACGGACTATCGAATACTAGGGATCATGCTAGTAAATTCGATAGCGATATAAAAGCGGAGCGTGTTAACACAGCGAAATAACATCGGAGTGAATTTCTAGTGCGACTAATGAGTTATTTAGTGATTTCTAGTTTATTATAGTGAGTGTTTGTAAATACAGTGAAATAAAAGTAATTAACCGACAACTTTTATTTATTATATACCCCGCTCGTAACAATATTCATATTGTATTATTTATATTCATGCATACAAGTACGTATCCGTGTGGTGAAGGATTAAGAATACAGAGTTTCAACACCCCTATTCATCCCGTGGGTGTCGTAAGAGTCGACTAAGGAAGCAAACTCTACAGGACAACAGCCCTGCAAAGAGAAGGAAAACTTGACACAAACCCTATACCAACCCGTCTGGGCAGCGTGATATAGTAGGCCAAAACCTACTTTCTAAGGAGAGGCCTATGTCCAGCAGTGGACTATTAAAGGTTGTTGCTGATGATACAAGTAATTACAATGCGACGGGAATCGAACCCGCGACTATGGCTGGAAGAATTCGTGTAAACTTAATTAAATTTACTGTGTAAAAATAAAATTTACCTCGGCTTCCTTTTAGGCGTTTTAGAAGACAAAATAAAAATATTTAATTAATTATTTTTTTTAATCTTCTCTGTTACCAACTTCTGTTATAAAAAAAAAATCAAAACATACTTTTTCCTTCAACTGCGCGTCGGCTAACTGCGTTCTTCTCCTCTCCAACTCAGCCTGACCACGCGCCATGTTCTCTCTTCTTCTCTCTTCGTAAGACTTCGCACTAGTATTTGACGTCACTGATTCTCTTCTAAACATAAATAAAAAACCTAATTATTATTTAAACTGTTAACTCCGGGAAACAAATTGCGCATACTCCTAGCTCCTTAGCCCCCTTAGGAACCATAGATCCAAGGGGATTTACCACCCCGTCACCAAAAAAAGGGGGATTGATAAATGCGGTAGTCATTCGCTTATTGCAGATCTTAGCATTGCGATCTATAAAGTGATATATTGAGACCACGCCATCTTTTGGTCAATTATGGTACCATAAATTAAAAACAAATTGATAGATGGCGTAACCTGTTAAGACCGACAAAAACAAAAACCCCGACTGTATGAAAATGTATTGGTACTTTAAAGTTACAAACCGGCGATTTTAATTTTTTAATTTTCGTATTTGTTACTCTCACCATTTGGACGAACCTAACGACCGCTCCCAAAAACACAACCCTCCTTCTAGCGAAGTCGGTTAAAAAAGTCTAACTATTTATTATCCCACTAAGATGCAGAACTAACACACGCTATCGTTCACCAAACACGTCTTTGAATTTGAAACGACTGCTTGAAATAGTTTTGATGTATTAAGGGTTGTTTGATACAACCATAATTTAAATTCTCTTAACATGCTAAACACGCCTACCAACCCAACAACTCCCCCCCCCCTTTTTCGGGGGCAACTAACCAGTTTTTTTTCTGGAGTGTGAAGATACTACTCCAGTCAGACATTTCAACCCAAAACCCCATCACAGAGGTAATCAATAATGGTCGTATTCTCACCTGAATGTAGGGGGAATGAGCTCCAGGGGTAGTTTAGCCGGCACTGGCTCCCCTTGCGTGGCCTTCTCACATAAATACATTGCTAACACGAACTCTTCACAGCCTGTGGAAGGAAATGCATGACAGATATAAAAAAAAAACCGTTTTATCTCCGAATCAATCCAAAATCCGAGATTTCAAATCAATGCTTAGACGTATACCGTGGGAGAGTCACGCTTAAGCATAAATAGTCCGGCTCTAAAACTCGAAAATCTCGAAACTACTCGAAAACCACTTTTAATTTGAAAAAAAAATATATGTTCGGTTGATTGAATGAGACTCTTTGTTCATACGGACAAACAGCAAAAGTTGTTTGGTGAGGCATTGTATACTGCATATATAAAAAATTGAGTGAAGTTTCTAGAGCCCCCCCCCCCATTCTGGGGGAAGGACGAAGCGACGAAAGGACGACTTATCTGCTCTGCTCTCTATGGTATAAAAATATATATCTCACCCAATTTGCCGTCCGAATCCAGGTCAGATAAGGCCCAGATCTGCGCCAAGGCCTGCTGCGGGAGACGCGACTGGAGCATGATGGAGCGAGCCTGCGCCCCCGACACAGACCCATTCTTTGCGCGGTCCGTGGCGTTGAAGAGCTGAGTGTACCTGTGTATGTATCAGGATATCTAAAAAAGACCGCTCTTTCTGCTGCAAACCTAGCGCCATCTGGTTATTGTGCTCAATACTTAATGGTCCTGCATCGCGCAATTTATTTTTGAAGTGAAAACTTCTTTAGGCGCGTTGGGCATTTTTGGACAAAAAAAAAGGATGTATTTTTTGAGATTGGAAAAAACCCTTGAACTCGTGACACTGTTACCGTTACCGACACCTCTGTATATAAATATCTACATATATTTGCCTCGTTAACGTGAGAGCTTGTTGAAAGTTGAAATATTTTGATAATATAACTATATATAATATAAACATATATTGTGTATATACCTATAACATAGATATATATACATGTCGGAACTTTTCGAATCAAAAAATACAGAAGAAAATCGTGTTATAATAAAAAAAAAACAAGTTTTCACTTCTGTCGGTACTCCCAGAGTTTTTTTACACCCAAAAGTATACAGTAGGAATATTAGGCGGTATAAATTTTAACTTAATTTAAGTTTAAAATGTTTTTTTTTTCGTTTCAACTTCCCCTTGGGGAATATAAACGTACATACGTATGTGATTTCTTTATTACAGTCTCATGTAAGTTTCTGCTTCTTTTAGATAAAATACTGGTCATCATCATCATCACCAACAGCCTTTACTAGTCCACTGCTGGAGATAAGCCTCTCCTTAGAAAGGAGGTTTTGGCCTATTGTAACACGCTGGGTTGGTATAGGAGGTGTTGGCCGAAGGCCCGGGAGGACGACCGCGAATCGGGCGGCGGAGACGCGCTCACCTGCGCCTCATGCCGCCCTGAGTGTGGCCGCGGGTGGACGGGATGGGTTCTCCCCTCCACCCGCATTAGTTGGCCAGCCGCGAGGGGGCGTCGTCCGCGTGTGCCGGACGTCGCCTAAAGAGAGGATGATGTGAGACGGAGCCCGCACCAGGGCAGGGTCTGGGAGGGGTCCAGAAGGCGATAACTACCTGAACCCCCCCTAAAATAGAAGCGCAAAGAGGGCACACCGTGTGGTTTTAGTCGGTTCGAGTCCGACACACCGCCCCGCTGAACAGAAAACCCCGGCGGGGTGACGGTCCGAGGGGATTTCCACACGTAAAAAAAAAAAGGAGGTTTTGGCTTAGTATTCTAAATTTCACACCTATCTTGGACGAAGTTTTTTCTTTATCTTCAGGGATTTTTGGAGATACCAAAAAAAGTGTAGTATTTTACAAATTAAGGTGTCAATAAGTATTGGGTAGTGACGGATTAAGGATACGGAATGTCACTACCCCAATTCATCCCGTGGGTGTCGTAAGAGCCGACTAAGGACGCAAAACAACGCAGGACACCAGCACTGCAAAAAAAAGGAAAACTTGCCACAAACCCTATACCAACCCGTCTGGCCAGCGTGGTATAGTAGTAAAAAAACCTCCTTTCTAAGGAGAGCCCTATGTCCAGCAGTGGACTATTAAAAGCTGTTGATGAAGTATTTATCTAAAAACTTACTTCAATTTCTGCGGTTGTGGAATTCCCCACTCGACGACTGTTGATGGGGACATCACACCCATTACTTCTGTGGGGCTGGTCACCACCGAACCCACTACGGAACCTATGGAATATCATGTAGGTACCAAAGATTATCCAGAGATTGAAATTAGATCATCGAAGGTCTGGCGTGGTCTCAGTAAAAAAATCACCAAAAAAAAAATAGGCAATAATTTAATTTAAAAAAAGAAGACTTACCAGGTTTGGATGTGTTATCACTTTTAATAGCAGTGATTGGGGTAGATGTAATTGGTTGCCCCATTCCAGCCATGGTTGTGACTCCTGGCTTCGGAGGGCTTGATATCAACGAGCCCATAGTCGTGCCTCCAGGAATTTGCGGTTGTGAGGAAGGAATCATTGGAGTCGGTCCGCCTAACGGTTGCGGAGGTATCATAGGTGGTTGTTGTGCAACCATCGGTTGTGGAGGTATCAAAGGCGGGTTTTGAGCCATCATCGACTGCGGCGGTATCATTGGTTGTGTAGAAATCAATGGTTGCGAAGACATTAATGGTTGTGAGGTTGCAACCAATGGTTGTGCGTCGATTAATGATTGTGCCGTAAGCGGTTGTGCGTTCATTGGTGGTATCATTGGCTGTCCTGTTGGTATTAATGGTTGTTGAGTCATTGGTTGTGAAGGAACCATTGGTACGCTGCCCACCAGAGGTTGTGTTAGAGGTGTCATCGGTCCGGGTGGTTTAACCCCTGATATCAAATCAGGGACTGTGTTAGGTATTAAAGGTTTTACTGGTGGTACCATTGGTGGTATGAGTGGTGGTTGTGGGGTTGTGTTGACCAATGGTGGCCCAACTAAGTCACCTAACAGTGATTGATTGTTCTGCGGTGGTAGACCGCTAATTAAAGATTGTGGGGACATGGCCGGCATTGGTGGGATGGGTGGTTTTGTTGGTGGAAATTGGGGTTTTTGGGCGCCTGTCAATGTAAAACAAGTATCAGTAAATATATCTGCGTACACGTATATATAAGCAAAAGCGTAGTTAATGCCTCTTACTATAATTATTTATAAAAAAAAATTGGAAGTTCGGTGCAAATAAATTGTTAATATAGTTAAACCGCCGTAAGCTTGGCCCTCCTGATGGTTTGGAGGACGCGGGGCGGGGGTGCATTCAACCAATTAGCTAGTGCGTCGCTGTCCGCCGTCAGTGACTGACGTGAAAGCATGGCTGTACGTGTTATTTTTCTCAAGACTGCTACACACGGTATTATTTTACATTACATCGTGTCATGTATAGCCGAGCGCATCACCCGCCCCGCGTCCCGCAAACCATCAGGAGGGCCAAGCTTACGGCGGTTTAAATATAGTAAGCCTATCCTGAAATAATCTGACAGGCCCCTTGGTGTATTGGATTTGTGATACCGACTGCTAAACCAGAGGTCGTGGGTTCGATTCCCACCCTTATCTTTGCCAATTCATATAATAACTAGATGTAATCGATTTACGACAGCTCGATCACGTAGATCAACAGGGCGTAGTTTAAAATTGCGAATACGTGCGCACGCGCAGCTATGATGACAGATGTAATCAGGAATCTGATTGTATAATTATCTTTTAGTGATAATAATAAATAAAAATATACCGATACTCTTTGACAGGGCTGTTGATAGTGGTCAGTGATCTTGAACGCTAAGCTACAGGTCGGGGGTTCGATCTTCACCCAAGACAAATAATTGTGTTTTTTTAATATATCGAACATCTGACACGCAACGCCATCTAATTTCAATCAACAGCGCTTGTACTATGAAAGCTAAATTGACTGATACAATACTTATATATATTTTTTTGTAAATACATAGAAAACACCCAAACTCCGAAACAAATATTTTTTATTGTATATCATACAAACATTTGGGTCCGACCCGGGAATCGAACCCGAGACTTCAGCACGCAGTCGCATACGCTACCACTGCACCATAGAGTCAGAGCCGGATCATTTGTTCTGTGTCTGTGTGTAATTTATCTATAATATGTATGTATTTCTAAGGAGAGGTCTATGTCCAGCAGTGGACTATTATAGGCTGTTGATGTGATGTATGTATTTAGTAATATATAAGTATTTTTATCAGCAGTCTGGTTACCATAGTACAGGCTCTGCCTAGTTTAGAATCAGAAGATTGTCTGTGAATTGTGTTGTGTATTTATTTCTAATATTTATTTTAAGCCGGCGATTGCAACTACATGCTTAATGGTTTATTAATATATTTCTTACCAATGGGACTCAGGGAGGCAAGAAGAGCTGGTGGCAAGGTCTTCGGCACTTCGATCCCATGGAGTTTTAGATTTATTATCTGAGAAAATAAAACACAAGTACTGTGGCAACTCCGACATACAAAGAAACAGAAACATACTACAGCGCCATCTAATGAAGACACACCGAACTACGGAGTAACTACTAAATAAGAATTGCTAATCCTGTATCGCGATATGAAGAATTCCCTCGCCGATTAGCATATATACAACTTCCCAACATCAACCGTTGGAGCGCGGCCCGCCAGGCATGATCACCTACCCTGGTCGGAGGATCCTCCCTTTGTGTTGGAGACATGACACCCGTTCCTCCACAAGTACAACAACTAGAGACTTTCAGTCAGCTAATGGTTGGTTTGAGTACTCCTGTCTCCAAAATTAAAAAATGGTTGCTAATTATTAATATATTTTATTAATTTTAAATATATTAAGGAAACTATATCATGTTCAGTGACAAATCTTCATTTATAAAAATAAAAATGAATTGCCAATTGGTCGAGACGTTCTCGAGTTTTGAGCTTAGCAAGCGTGCGCGTTATTTATAAATAAAATTAATCCTGCAGTACTTTCTTCTTTAAGGTCATAGCTCTTTACACCCACCCGACCAGCATCTCCTCGTCACTCGGTGTCCACTGGTTGACGACGGATAGACGAAGCAGAAAACGATACGACGAAGCCGACGCATCTTCCTGACACATATACCACTCACGGACAACGCTCGGTTACCGAGTGGACTGCTTGCCATCCGCGTGGACAACCCGCGGGCGGGGCGCTCTGGAGTTGATTTCGTGGGCGTATACCCATAGTACACCATACAAAGAATACCGAGGCGAGACGGTGCTGGTCGTGTGTCGCTCTAATGAGCTATGACCTTTATCTTCAAACACTTGGGAATATAATCACAGGAAGTGCAAATTAGAAACTCACCTTGCATGCAATAGAGAACTCCTTCAAGTCCAGTTTCCCGTCAGCATTGGTGTCGGCCAAAGACCAGATTTGTCCAAGAATCGGCGGTGGGAGTTGTGACTGCAAGATATTTTAAAGAACTGTGAATTGGCAGAACAATCACAACACTAGTACCCGACTGAGTATTTTTATATTAAACTAGCTGACCCGGCAAACGTTGTTTTGCCATATACATTATTTCAATTTTTTTTGTCAAAAAAAAAATATTGGTGTATGAAAAATAGATGTTGGCCGATTCTCAGACCTACCCGATATGCACACAAAGTTTCACGAAAATCGGTAGAGCCGTTTCGGAGGAGTTCAACCACGCACACCGGACACGAGAATTTTATATATTAGAGATAAATTTATGAATGTTTATGTATGTATGTTTATTAATGTATATGTATTTATATATTGTGTATGTCTCTGAACTTCAATTATGTTAAATTTAATATTTTATTTTGCACCTACTGCATCATATTTCTACATCACCTGAAGGTTGACTGGGAGAGAATACCTCACGGCATTAAGTCCGCCTTTGTACAACATGTTTATTGAGTTTTAAATCTATACTAATATTATAAAGCTGAAGAGTTTGTTTGTTTGTTTGTTTGAACGCGCTAATCTCAGGAACTACTGGTCGGATTTGAAAAATTCTTTCAGTGTTAGATAGCCCATTTATCGAGGAAGGCTATAGGCTATATATCATCACGCTAAGAGCAATAGGAGCGGAGCACTAATGAAGAATGTTTCAAAAACGGAGAAAATTTATTACTATTGAGAGACACAGACGAAGTTGCGCGGGTCAGCTAGTAAATAAATAAAATGAAAATAATCAATTCCGTCTGGCTCTTCTTTCTATTCAATATATGTATTTATTTTTAAATCGTATATTAATAGTTTTTTATTCCCTGTCTTCCTGTATGTAGATGAAACATTGACTGACTGATTGATGACTATTCTGACCCTCGAAAGACAACGGATTGATACATTTGAGGTGTTGTGATGTGATGTTGTGTTGCAAGTGATGCATTGCGAATTCAGACCCAGCTCCGAATTAAAATTCACATGTCTAAAATATCTTATGCCAACAAGGTATGCTTTAATTTTTCCGCCATACAGTGTGCAGAAGTGATGGAAATTTAATAAAAAAAAAAACTCATTGTGGTTTGGGAACACAGAAAAGATCGCGCGGTTCTGTACCATCAAGATAATCATAATATATCTCACACACTCACACACGGCCGTCTGATCCCAAACTAGGCAGAGCCTGTACTATGGTAACCAGACTGCTGATAAACATACTTATATATTTCTAAAATACATTTATTTATTATTTATTAAGCCTTTATTGCCAACATAGTTACACATATTCATTATTAAATAGTTAAGTGTTAACATGCAATTAAATTAATTAAAATTATAATTATATCAATACAATATTATTATTGTTATTATTATGCCGCAGTTATTGGGCGTCGGCGTGTCCTTGTGACACAAAGGCCTCCTCCAGCTCTTTCCATTCTGCTCTTGTTTGAGTTATTCTGGGCCACAGTGGACCCGCGTTCTTTTTTATCTCATCAGACCAACGTTTTCTTTGTCTTCCTCTTTTCCTTTTTGTTTGGAATCTAGGGGTCCATTCTGTTATATATTTCGTCCATTTATTCCTATTCTCTCTCATCATGTGGCCTACCCATCTCCACTTAAGTGTTTTGGTTTTGACTACGACATCTTCGATTTTCGTAATTTGCCTTAAATCTACAGCTCTCTTTCTGTCTCTTTTTGTGTAACCCAGCATACTCCTCTCCATGGCTCTTTGACATGTGGTCAGTTTAAATACAAAATACTTAAAATACATACATATTATAGATAAATTACACCCAGACACAGAACAAATGACCGTGCTCATCGCACAATATTTGTCCTGGGTGGGAATCGAACCCACGACCTCCGGTTTAGCAGTCAGGGTCACTAACCACTAGACCAACCGGCCCGTCCAAGATCAACCAAGTAAAAAACCCATCGTTCCCTAATTTGTAGACAGGTTTTCTATGAGGCTGTGGTATCTGAAGCGTGGCCAAAACCTTCTTCCTAAGGAGAGGTCTAAGGAGAGGTGGACTATTAAATGCTGTTGATCTGATGGCTCTCCCATGACAAAATACTATTAAAATTAATATGTAATACATATGACAATACGATATTAAAACTGATCCCTACTAATATAAGAAATGCGAAAGTGTGTCTATCTGTCTGTTACCTGTTCATGCTTAAACCGTTGAACCTATTTAAATGAAATTTGGTATACAGATAGTTTGAGTCCTGGGAAAGGACATAGGGTAGTTTTTATCCCAGAAAGCATCCTTTAAGAGGGTGAAAAGGGGGGTGGAAGTTTGTGTGTGAAACTGCTTAACCGATTCAGATGGAATTTGGTATAGAGGTAGTATAATTCTTGATAAAGGACATAAGCTACTTTCTACCGCGATGCTCGACATACATGTGGGCGGAGCCGCGGGCAAAATCTAGTAAGATATAAACTCACCTGCAACATAAACCTCTTAGCCTGTTCTCCGGTCAAGGTTCCGTTGAGCGGCCCCAGGTTCTTGAAATGCTCCGAGAACTTGACATGCTCGTGTGGCTGTATAGTCCATGGGTCTACACCAGCCATAGTTCTGTGGGTCAATGGTGGTATCGTAAGCACCAGATTACTAATTATCAAACATGTGCCATAACTTGAGCCAGATTAAGAATCTGATAAGACCTATTTCTCAAGGTTTCATGAATTCACCGTTAAAACTTTGATAGCGCCTGGGATTTGCGACCCAAGAGTAGGTTAAGGGAGTACTTCTTAAGACGCGTCAGCTCTCACCTCCACTGTCTACTGTATTATCCCCTCTACCTAACCATATCTGATACGAGCTTAGCAATGCCGCAATATTTTTACAGTTTTTGAACATGCTGTCATCATCATTATGGTTTATAACAACAAATAAACCTCATTAGATATATATTTTTCATAATTTGATATACATAAATACATTTTTTTTATTTAATTTTTTTTTACATGGATTTTTTTTACAACCAACCAGTTACATTAAAAAAAAATGTGGTCATGGTAAAGTTTGAAGAAAAAAAAATTAGTTAAATTGACACAGTGACATAGACAAGTGTAGAGAAGTAGATTCAATTCCCTTTTCAGCACATAAAACACACTAAAAAGAATTTAAAAAAAGAATTGACTTAAATATAGGCAAAAAATTCTTAGTTGTCTAATTAGAACTGTCTAGAATATAATAATTGTTTGCTGAATTTCTTTTTGCTCTTTATTTGAAACTTAACTTAGCAGGGCATGATCCTCCTTTTGGCTTTGTAATGTTTTAATGTGATCACACAACTAGAATAAGCAGAAAGTGAGTCATGATAAAGTTTCTTTTAGAAAATTGCCACACTATTCACTTCTTTTCTTATCTTAAATGAGTATCTTAGGAAGTTAACAGTTGATACAAGACATTTAGCTAGTAAAGAATCTTCTAAAGTTATTACCCCTTAGTCATTTACCCTTTTAATTGTTACGTCATTTCTAAACCGCCCCTGTAAACTTATTGGGGCAAATTTAAGGTTTTTCTTCTAAATAATACTTCTGTGACTTAGACGATCTCTAAATTATGAATGTATTCTTCAAGTACATGCTTATATTTAAGAAACTCAACTAAGAATCAGTTGTTAAACATTTTTTAAATTAATATTTAAAAACGACAACACAACATACTCGAAATGATTTTGATTAAGAGAAATAGAAAAGAAACTAGTGATTGTAAAGCTTTTCAATGTTGAATGATGTCAACCTAAGTAATACTTACATGTTAGATGTAATTCCTGTATTAATTATTTATCGCAACGCCCCTCTCACCACTAAATATTTAAAAAACTTGGGTTGAAAAGTTGAAATAGGTAATACAGCAGGAAGTTATTGATTTTGTGAAACTGTCATAGAGTGTGTTCCATTTAATGATAAAGATTTTTATTCTTGTGAAACAAAGAGTCTTGGTATCCACTAGAAAAACAGAGAGCAATAACTTACTATGCTTATTTATGTAGATGGTACGCTGTGGAACGCTTTCATCTCAACCAACAGTTGACATTTTTCTGTTCTGAAACGCTCTCAAATACGCAGTACATAAATTAAATGGAAAATAAAATTTTCTCCATTAAATTATAAAGTAAAATCTACGGATAGAAAGTGGAAAGAGTTTTATATAAATCACAGCTTTTTTTAAATTCTATAATATGGCGAGGTATTGAGGAGAGTCCAACGATTTATCCGTAGATTTTTTTTAAACAAGATACTGAACAAATTTATAAATTGTCACACTGATGTATCAGACGGATGTGTTTATGTGTTTATTTTGACACAATTTGACATATAGGTTCTTTCATTCTGCCGTGTATTTTATTATACCATTTGTTCTAGTTTATTCTAAAAGTTTCAATTAAATAAAATGACAAAAACTGCCGACAACGTTAATCCCGATATTTACGACAAGGGTTCAGAGCGAGAGATCACGTCTTCAGACTATGATGAAAATATCGAAGACTTGTTCGATGAACGTGAAATCTTTGATCTAATACGCAATATCAATGATCCTGAACATCCTCTGACATTGGAAGAGCTGCGTGTAGTTGAAGAGAGTAATATTAAAGTGGATAATATCAAAAACTTAGTCCATGTTAGCTTTACGCCGACTATACCGCATTGTAGTATGGCTACTCTCATAGGTGAGAATAATATAATAATAATAAAATTAACTTCACACATCTCACACACGATCAGATCCTAAACTAGGCAGACCCTGTGCTATAGTAACCAGACTCTTGATAAACATACTTATATATTTCTATACATACATATTATAGATAAATTACACCCAGACACACAACAAATGATCATGCTCATCACACAATTTTTTGCCCTGGGTGAGAATCGAACCCACAACCTTCAGCTTACCAGTCAGGGTCACTAAATACCAGCCGAAAGCTGAATTTTAATTGTAATGGAATTTTTTGAAGGTCATATACCAGAAAATATATTTGCAAACGAGCTGACAGGTTCCTATGGTAAGTAAATGACGCTTCCTGAATAACTGGAACTCAAGAGTCACAAATGCACTGTTGCCCTTTGAGTGCTACCTCAAGGTCATTTGTGAAAAGTTTTTTTTTGTATAATAGTAGGACCATACAAGCAGATGGGTCACTTGAAGGAAAGTGACCATCGCCGTCCATGAATGTCTGCAACTCAGGAGTGACAAACATATTGCCAGCCGGAAGGAGTATGCTTTTTTCTTTGAAGGTTGAAAGAGTTCCCTGGCAACTGGTGCCCGAGGCAGCGTGGGGTTTTTGGTTGGTTTGAGTCGGACATAACCACCCCACCAGTGTGTGGTATCCGAGGGGAAAAATTGGGTGAAAAGCCCTCAACTCACTCCACAACACTAATTTTACACCGGTTGTGCTTGCTTAACACTCTTGTCGAATTGTTCCATTTCTGCTGAAGCATGGCTCTGCATCTCTGACAAGGTGTATGTAAAAGTGAATAATGATATTTAGTCACAGAATATTTGTATTTAGCAATTCTTTTGTTTCATTCTAACGGATGAAGGTTAGCGGAGAAACAACCCTTCTCCCTGGAAGTAGTGGTCCCTAAAAGCAGCATTGTATTTATATCTCGTTCATCCGTCATATGTCGTACTCATATATTGAACACTATTTAAGTGTTGATATACCTACCTACCATTTTTTTTTTCTAAAAGACAATTCCCGCAATAGGAATAAATCCTGCGTCGCGGAGTACTTTACAAACATACAAGAAACGGACACAAGGGGCACCCAGACTCAGAACAACAATTTGTGGATCACACAAAGTGTTGTCCCATTTGGGGACCCACAACACACAGCGCAGTAGAAAGTGGCGAGGTGACCGCTTAAACCACTACGCCATACAAGCAGTCAGACCAATCAAATATTATCTACTACGATTTAAAAAAAGAAATACAATTATTTGTTATAATTCTTTCATTCGTTTTTTTCATGTACAAAGGCCATTTGTGGCCCATTTTTGTAATATTTTTTTGTAATGTCCATGTTGTGGTCTTCTATAGTTGAGGAAGTAAATTTTATTTGCTGTAAAACTATCATGTAAGGTGTATTTTTTGTTGGAGATCCAAATAAAATCTCTTGAGTTGTGGTATTCGGTTTATTTGTTAAACTATAATACCTAGACATCCGAATAGTTGTAGGAACTATAACGGGACACCTAGCTCTGAACCGACAGCTATTCACCATTGACAGTCCTCTTTGTAGAGGATGTTTGAAACCAGAAGAAACTTTCACATAATCCTGGAATGAGTGGGAGTGGTGACTCAACGGACTAGTGGTGCTAAGTCTGTTGTTCGAAAACAGTTGTTTAGTTCTGTCAAACAACGTTTCCTGTTCTGAAAACGTAATATTTGACAGGACAAACATTTTTTCAGTGATTTTTAGTTTAGAGAGTTTTCAAACTACAAAATTAGCATCAGTATCATACCTGACTAGCCGACCCGCGCAACTTCGTCTGCGTCTCTCAATAGTAATAAATTTTCTCCGTTTTTGAAACATTCTTCATTGGTGCTCCGCTCCTATTGGTCTTAGCGTGATGATATATAGCCTATAGCCTTCCTCGATAAATGGGCTATCTAACACTGAAAGAATTTTTCAAATCGGACCAGTAGTTCCTGAGATTAACGCGTTCAAACAAACAAACTCTTCAGCTTTATAATATTAGTATAGATACAGAGTCGCTCCTAGACGCCAGTGAAAGCTCAATTGGCTTTAGTCGGCAAGAATCTTGGTTGGCTACATACAATACCCTATACCATGAAAAAAGAAATGTTATATTCTTTCAGGACTCTCAATTCGTGTGCAGCTCCTGCGCGCCCTCCCAGCCAGGTTCAAAGTAGAAGTGGAAATAACGCCTGGATCTCATGCATCAGAATATGCGGTGAACAAACAGTTAGCTGATAAAGAACGGGTGGCTGCTGCATTAGAAAATAACAATTTGTTGCAAATTATAAACCAATGCATAGCTTAGTAATTAAGTGTAGAATTAGTGAACATAATTAATTATGATAAATATATTTTAGTAATATTGTACACTTTGTTTCATTAAATATATATAATATCAGGTATGAGTCAACTCGTGCGCCGAGGGTTCCGTACCTACCCACATTTTACGTAGAATTTCGCGAAAATTTGTAGGTACCAAAATTTATCTTAATATTCAACATTTTTAATTTTTTGGAATTATTTCTTTATTTGTGATGTAAGACGTTTCTTTTTGCCAAGTTTCGTGATTTTAGATCAAATGAGTATATACGAGGGAGTCTGAAAGTAGCGCCACTGGATGAAAAGTTAAGAAGTAATAGGTTATCTTGGTATGGGCATGTCATGCGGAGGGATGAGGAAAATGTGGCGAAGAAAGTTTTAGGTATGAGAGTTGAAGGGTATAAGAGAAGAGGCAGACCGAAGAAAAGGTGGATGGACTGCGTGAGGGAGGATATGGCTAGCAAGGGAGTAAACAGTGAGATGACGCATGACAGAGTAGAATGGAAAAATCATACATACTGCGCCGACCCCAAATGAAATTGGGAAAAGGGTAGGCAGATGATGGGAACTACCATATAGGTTTTCGACCCAAAGGGTACTTCCGGTTGACATAGAATCGTCAATTTTGGTTAAAAGCAAGGTCTTACAGCACAAGTAGAGAAAATTTTGAAAAATTAAAAAGGTGAAAATTAAGGTAAATTTTGGTGCTTACAATTTTTCGCGAAAATCGAAATTTGCCCATATCGTTTTATCGTGTTGACTCAGGACCTTGATTTTTATACACCTAATAATGACCATAGACCTCAGTTTCTGGTATAAATTTCAACTTGCTAGGTCTACCCGTTCCTGAGAAAATCGGTGGCGACACACGGACAGACGGACAAGTTTGGTTTGTCGGTAAATCCAACCAAATGTCAAGTGATCGTCGTGGGGAGCAAACAAATGATAAGTAGGTTGGATATGGCGGTCATCCCACCAGTTGTCTACAATAATGTGACTATACCTTATAGTGCAGTGGTAAAGAACCTGGGGTTATATATCGACTCGACACTTGACTGGCGGGCACAGGTTACACACGTCGGCCAGAAAGTCACCACATGTCTCCGTGCCTTATATCGATTGAAGAACTTCCTTCCCGCTAAAACTAAGGCTACGCTTATGCAATCCTTAATTATTCCCATAATCGACTATGGTGATGTGTGTTATTTCGACCTGAATGCAGACCTTCTCAATAAACTAGATCGCCTTCTCAATAACTGCATTCGATTCGTTTTCAATCTTCGCAAGTATGACCACGTGTCTGCTTTACGTTCCCAGCTGCAATGGCTCCCAATTCGTCAGCGCCGCAGTTTACGAGCACTGACTTCTCTCTTTTCTTTCCTCAACTCTCCATCGTTACCTGAATACCTCGTACCCCACTTCCGTTTCCTATGCTCCAATCACGATCGAAATCTTCGATCAACCAACAATATGCTTCTTCTATGCCCCCCTCACACCTCTAACTTCATCAACTCCTCCTTCTACGTCCAGTCAGTCCTCCTCTGGAATGCCCTCCCTGCCGAAATCAGGATGTCAACAAATCGCCTCGCATTCAAGCGAAAAGTGCGCGATCTTCTTCGGGGTGAATTGGCGAAATAGTTACAGCTCTAGTTCCCGACTGAGTATTTATATATTTTATTAAATTTATGTAGGTTTATGTATGCATGTGTGTTTTTATATTGTGTATGTTTCTGGACCTAAATTATGTTAATTTCATATTTTATTTTGCACCTACCGCATCATATTTCTACATCACCTGAAGGTTGACTGGGAGAGAATGCCTAATGGCATTAAGTCCGCCTTTGTACAATATGTGCATTAAGTTTAAAATAAATAAATAAATAAATAAAATGATCTTATAAGGGTTCCTTTTTTACCTTTTGAGGTACGGAACCTTAAAAACGAAATTTACTTAAAAATAATGTCCCATCGGTATCGGGTACAGGGACCAAGATACCGGTGGTTAGGACTCCAGTGACAGAAACCTCCTCCAAACCGTCATATGTGCTGTATCGAGAACTGCTTTCTGCATTAGGCTCTTAGTCCAGCTAACGTGAGCCTATGAAGATGTAGGTCGAGGCTTTTATCAAAAAATCCATGGGCTGATATGACCATCGGTACAATGCTTGCCGAATGCACATCCCACATGTCGAGTATCTCGTGGGCCAAACCCAAATACTTTTCGGTGTCATGCATCAGAATATGCGGTGAACAAACATTTATTATGATATAGACAGGCAGGCAGTTGAATTAACTTTATAGGTCTGTTGGTCTAGTGGTTAGTGACTATGACTGCTAAGCTGCAGGACGTGGTTCGATACCCATCGAGGACAAATAATTCATCATTTGCTCTGGGTGTAATCTATTAAGAAATATAAAAAAGCCGTGTGGTGTCGTGGGACACCCGATAGGAACGAAGTTGTTACGATCGAGTAAAACTGATTAAGACACGATTTTAATTACAACGCCATCTATGAAAGCGGCTATTACCTACATATTTTTCAGTTGGTTTCTAATTAAAACAATTATACATTGGTAAAATCTCCTTGAGAAATGATGTCGAATACAATATTTTTTGCTCAACCTAAGAACATAAATTTTAATTTTAATATTCGATAGATGGCGCTGAATGACTGACAAGTGAGAATTCAAAATAAAAAGTGTCGTGACCAATTTTCGTAAGATTTTTTTCCGTCTAGCCCCCTTTCACAACGCGCGATAAGGAACTTCGTTCCAATAAGAATGTTTATCAGCAGTCCGGTTACCATAACACAGACTGTTTGGGATCAGACTGCCGTGTGTGGGACAGGTGACATTTGGGGCGGTATACTATGTGGATCTTGTGTCAACTAGGGTTAATTTCGCTGAGTTGATACTAGTCTGCCTTACATATTATAGAAATCAAATATGGCTCACTTAATAATATCCATATTGTTTTGTGACTATGGTGCTTTCCTGTTTAAAAGGATATATAGGTGCTTGACTGCACGAATGGCCTAGTGGTTTAAGCGGTCGCCACGCCACTTCCTACTACGCCGAGTGTTGTGGGTTCAAACCCCACATGGGACGACACTTTGTGTGATCCACAAATTTTGTTCTGAGTCTGGGTGTTCTTTGTGTCCGTTTCATGTATGTTTGTAAAGTCCCCCGCGACACAGGATTTATTCCTAATGCGGGAGTTGTCTTTTTTAAAGAAGAAAAAGAAATATAAATATTTTAATTTCATTTACGTCGCCCGCTTTGCTAAGGAGGGAAGTGGTAAGTAAGTATTATGTTTTTAAGTGTAAAAATGTATCTGTCTGTCTGTAAACTCTTCGAGTTTAAACCGCTGAACCGACTTAGATGAACTTTGGCATAGAAATAGTTTGAGTTCCAGGAAAGGACATAGGATAGTTGTTATCCCAGAAATGATCCTTTAAGGGGGTGGAAGTTTGTATGGGGAATCAATAACCGCTGAACCGGTTAAGATGAAATTTAGTATGGAGATTGTTGCTAGTTTATTGTATTTCCAACTCCTCCAATTACTTCTGAAATATTAAAGGACATTTTAACTGTTTATGGGACCTCCCGAGTGTCATAACTCGTGTTCGTGGCTCACTGCTGTTGATCCTGGTGTGCAGGAGTTAAAGTAGTGGATGTGTGGGAGCGCCAAGTTTCATTCCGTTCCGTTTTATGTTAATTGGTTATGTTAAGCTATTGCATAGCTTCTATCGAGGGCCTTGAGCGCGGGGACCGAATCCAGAAATTCCGTAACGAAAAAAAACCTCACGCTAAAAACAAAACAAAAAACAGTACCAAAATCAAATGCTGAACGTCAAAGGAAATTTCGTCAACATAATGCAGAAAAATCTTACATGGATATGTAATTTGATTTAATAATAATATTTTTTATTTATTTATTTAAAAACAAATTGTAATATATGCTTCAATATTTTTATTTAATAAAAGAAAAAAAAATGTTTTCTTATCGGTCACCACGCTCAAAAAGTGTAACTTGAATTAATATCAAAGAAAAAGAAATACTGCATAAATAAAATAAATAAATAATTATAATTGCATAAGTTGATACAAAATGCTATGCAATAGCTTCACCGCGGCAGTCCCCGAGTGCCACACGTCTTTTTTATTTGTTCGTTTCGCCGTATGTGGAAGTCGCCAAATTTTCATTAGCACAATAAGAGTTTCCGTGTCTTTAAGACTAATTAGAAAGAAAACAATTTTAGGCAGTGTTGTAATGTTTATTTCAAAATATAAAGTTCATTGTGCTCTTTTACTGTTAAAATAAATATAAATGCCACTTCACTTGGAGTTTGCAGCTTTAGTTTCACTCTTCATGTCATCGTAAGATGTCAAATTCTGAAATAAAAGAATGACAGATTAAAGAATAGACAATATGCATGTATTTTTTTTATAAACAATTCTACTAGTTATTATGTCCGTGTGGTGACGAATTAAGAATATAGAGTGTCACCACCCGTATTTATCCCAAGGGTATCGTAAGACCCAACTAAGGGAGCAAACTCAGCAAGGCAACAGCACTGCAAGAGAATTAAAACTTGAAACAAACCCTAGACTAACCCGTCTGGCCAGCGTGGTATCGTAAGCCAAAACCTCTTTTCTAAGGAGAGACCTATGTCCAGCTGTGGACTAACAAAGGCTGTTGATGATGATGATCAGTTATTATAATTCCAAATATAAATTTAACACCGAAATATAAACCATTAAACAAAAAAATATTAAAATCGTTATCATTTTGGGGCGATTAAAACATGGCCACTTTGGCGCGCTTTTTCTATTACGTCAGATTGTTTGACATTGGGGATTGTCACTATTTGATTTGTAATATCTTTCCTCTCACTTCTGTAATATGCGGTAGTGGTTTCGCGAAGAGAGACGGAAGTATGTTTTGACATTGCGAGGTATGTGCAGTGAACGGTGCCCATCGCAGGCTTCGCAATGTGTGACGTATTATAGTCGTGGCGAGCCATGTGCTACGCAGTGTGAGGGCGAGCCATCGTATGTCCGCAAACGTTCCACGATCAAAGCGTACACGTGTGGCCGTTGAAGACACTCACTGAGGAAATGAATCTATTCGAGCCATTCGGCCACACACATCATTATGGCACCACCGTATTGGTGACACGTAGCCGCTGCTAATTCAATTATTGCAAAAAAATAAAACAGCTGGACATAAGCCTCTCCTTAGAAAGGAGGTTTTGGCCTACTATACCACGCTGGCCAGACGGGTTGGTATAGGGTTTGTGTCAAGTTTTCCTTCTCTGTTTGCTCCCTTAGTCGGCTCTTACGACACCTACGGGATGAATAGGGGTGGTGACACTCCGTATACTTAATCCGTCACTACACGGACCATATGTCTCGGTACACTTGTAGAAACGCACATTGCGAGGCAAGTACTTCGCATGTGGTGGGATCGACCTCAGCATGCGTCAGCCGACTTGAGCATGCGCAAAAAAAAGACAACGCCCGTACCAGGAATATCTCCTGTGTCGGACTTTACAAACATTTATTAAACGGATACGAATAACACCCAGACTCAGAACAACAATTTGTGGATCACACGACGTGTTGTCCCATCTGGGGATCGAACCCACAATACTCAGCGCAGTAGGAAGTGGCGAAGTGACCGCTTAAACCACAACGCTATCCGTGCAGTATTTATATCTGGTCTAGTAAGTGTGGTGTCAGTGTACTACTTCCAAACACGGGGTAAACTGCATAAATAAATAAAACAAACAAATTTTATTCATTATAAACCAGTAAACATGTTTCATTTCTTAAAAAAGTTACTAATTCCGATAAAAAATAAAATATACCTTCCTAAATAAAAAGCCAAGGAATTTCTCTGAATTTAAATTTCAAAATTGTCTGTTTTTTATTTCTCTTTCTAACTAACTTACCTCCCACAGATCGTTATCCCACTCTGGGAATAGTTTCTTGAACACGCCGGGTTCCTCCCCTTGTCTCACAAAGACAACCAAAGCAGAGTCGACGGTGCGTTCCAGGCCGTCGTCTTCAATATATTCCTGAAGAATTTTGAGCATTTCTTTTTAATTGTATTAAAGGAGCTTACGGCTCAATTACAATATACACATGATCTTAATTATGTAAGTACCATTAAGAAGATTCCACATCTAGAAAGAAGTTTTAATATTTAAAATAAACTTTTTTATGTACTAAAATATTTGTTAGACACAATATTCTTGTCATGGTTATACTACTGCAATAAGTTCATAATGATTTAGTCTATTAAAGGACCTACAAACTTTTTTTTTAAGACAACTCCCGCATTAGAAATATATCCTGTGTCGCGGGGGACTTTACAAACATACATGAAACGGACACAAAGAACACCCAGACTCAGAACGACAATGTGATGATCACACAAAATGTCGTCCCATGTGGGGATCGGACCCACGACTCTCAGCGTAGTAGTTAGCGGCGTGGTGACCGGTTAAACCACTACGCCATCCGTGCAGAAACTCTTGGTAGATAGCTATTACCGAAAATGACTGTGGCAAAATTAAACGGGGAGTAGATTCCTGGAACGGAATTTTCAGGTGGATATCAGGACTACCACTGGGCTGCCATAGGGCCTGCACTCATAACGCACTACGCGGCGGCATACGGGTATATTATCTCCAATCAGCTTGTCGAAGTACCACTTTACCTTAACAATGTCACTCCTGGCTGCCTTGTAACGTTCTGGAATGTTCGCTCCTTGCCACACGTACAGCTCTTCACCAGTATCCAGGATGAATACTCCATCATCGGAGAGATCCTGAAAAACAAGGGTATTTTAAATGGTAGAATATTTTTAATCACACTAGAACATTTGAGTGATGAAATCCAGTTGAGATGAACAGAAGCGGGTTCGGATCCCACTTATTACATTACGTATTTACTTCTATCTTAGCTGGAGGGGTTGAAAAGATCATCACAACTAGTTATGCTCGCTACTTCGTACCATGCTTAATTATCATCATCATCATACAGCCTTTAATAGTCCACTGTTGGATATAGGCCTCTCCTTGGAAAGGAGGTTTTGGCCTACTATACCACGCTGGCCAGACGGGTTGGTATAGGGTTTGTTTCAAGTTTTCCTTCTCTTTGCAGTGCTGTTGTCCTGCGTTGTTTGCTCCCTTAGTCGGCTCTTACGACACCCACGGGATGAATTGGGGTGGTGACACTTTATATTCTTAATCCGTCACCACACGAACTATTTGGCTTTTAGTATTATTAGAGACTAACTATAATCATGGTATTCAAGATTTTTTTTTTCTTTTTTATATTTTCACACTATTTCATCGTCATCAGCCTATCGCAGTCCACTGCTGGACATGGGTGTCTCCCATTGCACGCCACTTAGATCGATTTTGGGCTTCTCGCATCCAGCTCCTGGCTGCCATCTTGCGCAAAACGTCACTCCACCTGGCCTGTGGGCGTCCTACACTACGTTTGCCGAGACGCGGTCTCCACTCAAGAACTCGTTTTCCCCAACACACACACTGTTTAAACTTTGCCAACGTGGTGTAGTAGGCCAAAACCTTTCAAAGGAGGGGCCTATGTCCAGCAGTGGGCTATTAAAGGATGTTGATGATGATCATGATATTGAAACTTTCCTTGGAGTCTCACAAATATTTTAAGACCAAAAGGAGCCAAATCGGTCCATCGTTTCTCAAGTTTCAGTGAGATTAACGAACAACAATTCATTTTTATTATATAAATATGTACATTCGGCGGCGTCGAGATGTTCATATACTTTCTTTACTGTATTTGGATCTTCATAACCCTACCTTTCCTGTATATCTGAGTGAGCGCTTTGATTATCTTGTCCCCAGAAGTAGACCTTGTCGCACCTCATCTTCTCTTCTCCTTCGAACTCCTTCTCATATTTCAACCCGCTATGACAAGTCTTTCACTGTGTCTGCGGTGCGACTGTGGAATTCTCTTCCCCACTCAATACGCGATAGCCCATCCTTAAGTGTTTTTAAGAGGCGAATCAGAGAATTTTTCTTTTCTCAGCAGTAACAGACTAATATAATTATGTATGCATGTAGGTATTAGATATTTAATGTTACATATGGTTATTGATGTGTGAACTTTAATATATATGGTTTATTTACATGATATTCTTTTATTTCGTTTATTCTATTTCTCTATATTTTCTTAAATTTACTCTGTACACACGACTCTCTCTTGTTGTGCTTTCCTCTCTTCACTCTTGGGTTTGCTGGAAGAGAACTCAATTATGGGTTAAGCTCGCCTCTGTGCCCACTATTCCTTAATGTATTTTTTATATAAATGTTTATATTGTGTACGTAAGAATAAATAAATAAATAAATTTATAGAATATTTAGTATCACCTGCTGCGTATATTCAGTGTCCAAGTCTTCAAACTTTATCTTGCCACTGACAGTCACCGTGGCTGAAGATAGAGTGCGAGGTGTCGTCACCCTCCTGTTCACTGTCTGCTTCCAGCCAGAAGCATCCTCCTTCTCTTCAACTTTGCCTCCTACAGACCAAAAAGAGATATGTTATCATTTGTTACCTTAAAGCTGGAAATTACGCATCTTACATTAATACATACAAAAAGTAAGCATCTTTTGAACTAATTAATAGAATTATTTGTCTTATAAATAAAACATTATTTTCCATCCAACGAATCCCACATTATTGTCCGTGTGGAGACGGATTAAAAATACTAGGTGTCGCCACCCCTATTCATACCGTGGGTGTCGTAAGAGCCGACAAAGGGAGCAAACTTACAAGCACAACAGCACTGCAAAGAGAAGGAAAACTTGAAACAAACCCTATTCCAACCCGTCTGGCCAGCGTGGTATAGTAGGTCACCTAAGGAGAGGCCTATGTCCAGCAGTGGACTATTAATTGTTGATGTGATTTTCCATCCAAGGGCAACTTTATTTTCTTCTGAATGAAGTACACACTATGTCTTTTGCTGAGAATTACATGGAAAACTCGTACCCATGGAAAAATGCTCCCTGTATTTTGTATTTCACTTGCTCTAAATCATCACATATAAGAACTAAGGAAACCTACCCAGGGCATCCCAGAATTCATCAGGTTCTTCTCCCTGCGCCACCTCCGTAAGTTCTTTCTCTTCTCCTACTACCGTCTTCACAAACTTCTTTGCTGCTTCTTGTTCATCTTCTGTGGACTCCTGTTGGTTTATAACAGATAGATGACATGACTAATTAAGTGGTACTTGAGGCAACCCTGGATAGCTCATAGCAAATTCATTAAAACTAATAATAATAATACCATTAATCAGTTTTTGTCCGTGTGGTGACGGATTAAGAATATGGAGTGTCACCCTTCTATTCATCCCGTGGGTGTCGTAAGAGCCGACTAAGGGAGCAAAGTACGCAGGACTGTTGCACTGCAGAGAGAAGGAAAACTTGACACAAACCCTATACCAACCCGTCTGGCTAGCGTGGTATAGTAGGTCACAACCTCCTTTTTAAGGAGAGGCTTATGTCCAGTAGTGGACTATTAAAGGCTGTTAATGATGAATGACCTACCTTTCCACTCCACAAGTAGATAATGTCCTTAGTCTCCAACACATAGACATCGTCATCTTCCAGAGAGTCAGCTGTCTCTGGGACCTGGGATGCGCGCATATCCACTCCGAGCGCAGTGCCTTCCACCTGACCAGAAGTAACATTTTGAGTAAAGTAATATTTATCCAATATCCTAAAGTATAAAGGTGCGTTTCTTTGTTTGTTTTACGTTTTTAGATGTAAACTGCAAAAAGTTTTAGATAATTTTTTTCAAAAAGAAGACGAATCTGCAAGAAGATTAGGGTACTGGTCTGAGAAAATGTTTGTTTGACAGAGACAGGTATTGTACAGCTGAAGCCAGGGACATAACTAATAATAAGGTAGCTATAAATAAGGAAGCTAAATTGATTTAATTGTGACGAAATAAATAGCCGTGTGGTGGTGGATTAAGAATACAGATTGTCACCACCCCTATTCATCCCGTGGGTGTCGTATGAGCCGACTAAGGGCAAACTACGCAGAACAACACCACTGCGTAGAGAAGGAAAACTTAACACAAGCCCTATACCAACCCGTCTGGCCAGCGTGGTATAGTAGGCCAAAACCTTCTTTCTGAGGAGAGGCTTATGTCCAGCAGTGGACTGTTAAAGGCTGTTGATGAATGATGAAATAAATAGCATGAATAATAATTACATTTTCGATGGCTACATTAGCTCAATAATTTTCATGTTTGTTATAATTTCTTTGTCAAAAAAACAAAATCTAAAAGTAGCGTCTGCAGTCGCTATGTTAATACTGCACTACAGTAAGTAGCGTTTTAATTGTGAAGTGTAGAGGCAAGGAGAACATTCTTTTAAAGGGGGGATAGTTGAAAAAGTGTCCAGCTGTATACTGAAAATAGAGGTCGCTGGTCTAAGAAAAACTGCGATCATAGTTGTAGTAGAAGAGTTAAAATATTGGAACGAAGTTCCTTATCGCGCGTTGTGAAAGGGGGCTAGACGGAAAGTTGTAACGACACTTTTCATGTCAGTCATTCAGCGCCATCTATCGAATAGATAGGAAATCGTTACTTTTCATCTCAGTATTTATTTTGAATTGTCACTTGTCAGTCTTTCAGCGCCATCTATCGAATAGATAGGAAATAAATTGTTTTAATTAGAAACCAACTGAAAAATATGTAGGTAATAGCCGCTTTCATAGATGGCGTTGTAATTAAAATCGTGTCGAATCAATTTTACTCGATCGTCACAACTTCGTTCCTATCGGGTGTCCCACGACACCACACGGCTTTTTTTTCTAATAATTTTACTGTCTGTCAGTTATTACACGTTTATTTATTGTCTGTAAGAATCATTGACTATTTTCGACAGTGGTGCTAATTCTATTGTTCGAAAACTCTTTAAACTAAACTAAAAATGGCTAAAAAAATGTTGTCCTGTCAAATATTACGTTTTCAGAATAGGAAAAGTTGTTTAGTTTAGTTTAGAGAGTTTTCGAACAACAGAATTAGCACCAAGGTCTGATTATTATTTAAGCTAATCTAAATGTATCCTAGACTACAGCAGCGCCACAATTATTGGACGGGTTTTTACGGAAGCTTTCATACACAGAGATGGTTGTCCTTGCCTCTACACTTCATAGTTTTAATGAAGATAAATTACTCGGAATCCGTGTGGTGACGGACTAAGAATACAGAGTGTCACCACCCCTATTCATCCCGTGGGTGTCGTAAGAGGCGACTAAGGGAGCAAACTACGCAGGATAACAGCACTGCAGAGAGAAGGAAAACTTGACACAAACCCTATACCAACCCGTCTGGCCAGCGTGGTATAGTAGGCCAAAACCTCTTTCTAAGGAGAGGCCTATGTCCAGCAGTGGACTATTAAAGGCTGTTGATGAAATTACTCGGACTTGACACAAAGGATGTTATGAAAGAACTCATAAGGTTGGCTAGAAAGAGACAGAGATTTGTCATTTTTTACTTACTCTGAACAATCTCGTATTGTCATCTTCATAGGAGCCATTTTTGTTTGTAGGTTTGTTATCAGTTTCGGTTCCTCCGAACACTATCGCTAGGTTGCCTGCGGAGTGATGTAATAAAATATATTTAAATGATAGTAATAATCTCACACACGGCCATCAGATCCCAAACTACACAGAGCCTGTGCTACAGTTATCAGACTGCTGATAAACATACTTATATATTTCTAAATACATACATATTATAGATAAATTACATCCAGACACAAAACAAATGATCGTGCTCAGCACACAATTATTTTTCTTGGGTGGGAATCGAACCCACGACTTCAGGTTGACCAGTCATTATACACGTCATTATATTTGACTAGCAACATGTCCCGGCTTCGCACGGGCCCACTGTATTATACAAAAAACCTACCTCTTGAATCACTCTCTCTATTAATAAAAACTGCATTAAACTCCGTTGCGTAGTTACAAAGATTTAAGTGAACACGAAGCGACTTTATATTACACGCTTTATATTAGCTTCACTTGTATGTTTGTATGTTTGTTTGTAACCGACTCCTTTGGGCGTGATTTTGACTGACTTTGAATGGTCAGAATTCGTTCAAACTTTGTAGATATATCGAGGAACGATGACAATACACTAAAAATAAAAAAATTGTATCTTTTTATGGTAAGAAAAAAAATGTTAGTTTTAAAAAACTAAAAAACACACTTTCTATAGAAAACCAAACTAAAAAATAGAAAATATATTTGATAAAAAGCGTTGGGTGCCCGTTGTCACTAGTAAAAAGCACCCCATGTTTTTTTTTCAAATTAATTTTCTAATTTTTAGTTTGGTAACTATAATTTTTTTTCTTACTATAAAAAGATATGCATACAAGTCGTTTTAGTTTAAAAACTGATCTCTCACCTTTGAAGATAGACAAGAAATGCTTCGGTTCCTTCCCTTGGGGTACTTTCACGAGGGCCACGTTACCTTCGATATCATTCTCCAACTCATATGCTTTGTCGAAGGCTGTTGTCCTGTCTTCTTCACTCGCGTCGGAACCCTGAGAAGAGTTGTGCGATTACGTCCTTAAGAAACATCGGTCTGTTTAAGTAATACCTACTGTACGAGCGGTGGCATTTGGTATTGGTTGTGGGCTTCGGTGTCCGCTTTAGACTCAAGAGTGGTCATTTATGCGTCGAGGATTGGTTAGCTAGGTGATCCAACCAAGCTCCTTCCAGAAGCGCAGAAGCCTCCTGGGGCGTTCACATGCTTCAACGAGCGGTGGCTATTAATTATAAGTAACCAGACGAATTCGTGTGGTGACTTATTAAGAATACGGAGTGTCACCTGTTCATCCCGTGGGTGTCGTAAGAGCCGACTAAGGACGCAAACTACGCAGGACAACAGCACTGCAAAGACAAGGAAAATTTAAAACAAACATTATGCCCACCCGTCTGGCCAACGTGGTATAGTAGGCTAAAACCTCCTTTCCAAGGAGAGGCCTTTGTCCAGCAGTAGACTAATAAAGGCTGTTGATGATTATGATGATGCAGTATAGGGAGAGTCATTTGGACCTCACAGAAAACCATCGTTAACCAATCCTTTCATTGCTCTTTACCGAGTAAGTGAGGGAGTGAGTGAGGTTAATGGAGATTTAACTCCCCCCTCCCAAAGGGGGATCACACAAAGGGCGACAAGAGCGGCGGTTGTCACTTATCATCAATTGACCCGTTAGTTCGTTTGGCGTCTGTACCATCTTCTTTACAAATTATAAAATTGAAGTGTCTGTTTGTACTTATTGTCAATTGTCATCTGTTTGTTTGTTTCGGGTAATCTTCTAAACGCCTGAACCTGTCCTGTACCTATGTGAAGGTAGCCATCTATATAAGGAGTAACTTAGGCTATTTTTCCTCTTAGACAAACCCTATTAAATTTTGCCCGGTCCGGGAATCGAACCCACTAAGGCATCGCTTTTCAAAGTCACGAGTATCAGCTGGTTAAAAAGGTAATTTCTATGGGATATGCTAGCTAGTGTAAAAAACTTACGATCCAACAGTACACCACTGTGGCGTCAGCGCCTTCAGAGTTTGTGTACTCGTACTTGACCAAGTACACCTCGTTCTGATACAGCACAGACAAGTCTTCTGTAAATTGCTCGGTCACGTCTTCATTTCCATTTGATAACCTGGACGAAATAAACAAAAGTTTTATTTAAATAAACAACTGCAGTTTAGTTAACCTAAAAATACGTTATGGTGACCACTTTCTTTCATAATATCATTAACATCTCGACTAAACAGACTAAAATTACATGCTGTCTTCGGTATCAGGACCCGGGGAACCAGGAGTAACCTAGAAAGTCAATCTGTAGACAGAAAATCCTAATCCTGACAGACTGTCCACCTGAATTTATCATCAGACTATTAGTACCAGGCCAAAGAAGCATCAGAACGGGAACGGCAAAGAACAAGCGGCAGCCATTTTGATTTTATTTTTTGGTGTACTGTATTCTACTAGTCCCTTCATTTGAGACCTATATCGAAGTTAAAAAATTTATAATCCGCCATTTTGTGGTGGCTGCCATTTTGAATTTATAATGACCCTGAACATACATAATTGTATTTTCAACTAAATTAATGATAAGTACCAAATTTAAGATCAATTAGTCACCAGGAAGGTCTAGGTCTACTACTAAATTTGACCCACACAGGGCAAGCTAAATAAAACCTGTGGAGGAACGGGAGTCATGTCCCTCCAACACAAAGGGAGGATCCTCCGACCAGGCGAGGTGATCATGCCTGGCGGGCCGCGGCCCAACGGTTGATGTTGGGCAGTTGTATATATGCTTATCGGCGAGGGAGTTCTTCATATCGCGATACAGGATTAGCAATTCTTATTTAGTAGTTACTCCGTAGTTCGGTGTGTCTTCATTAGATGGCGCTGCAGTATGTTTCTGTTTCTTTGTATGTGGGAGTCGCCACAAACCCTTTAATAACTAATTTCTTGGTTCTAATGTAACTTGTTAACGCACGTTAAAAACGCGCATCGGAACGTCATCGCGTCGCCTCTCCACGCAGGCCGCGGCCCCGCTCTCTCGCCCGCCGGACAGCGCACACGACGCACGTTGTCACTCATAACGCACACCATTGTCAATTTTTGTAATTGAATTTTTATTATAACATTATATAAATGTCAAGTGACTTGTGCTTAATTTCTGGAACCCGCTTAGAAGATTCCTAACCATAACTTCTATACGTTAAAATCTAAATGAATAAAGTGGGGTATATCAGCACAAACGCAGTGCGTCTGAATATATCTCCAATCGTGAAGGTAACCTTGTAATATTGAACTTCCCGTCGCCCTGGTCAGGCATGTAACCCCTGGCTGCAGCGCTCTTCCCGATCAATTTTGCAGCAGTAGTAGCGTGTTCTTGGTCTTCGGAGTAATAGCCAGCATCTGAAATTTAAAATCCAGGATGGAAATTAGGGGTTATTCAGAAAAAGCTCAATACAGGGGACAAAAGAGCTCACAGGTCACCTGATGGTAAGTGACTACCACTGCAAATTGACACCTGCAACTCTAGACTCAAAAGTGCGTTACTGCCCTTTGGGGTCCGTCCCTCTGAGTAAGGGGGGGAGGGAGGAGGAGGTCCTTATCCTTCTGTGAGATAAGGACGCCTAAGTGATAGAGAATTCTTAATGATTGGCAGCCTGCCACATATTGCAGGAATATAAATATACCCACCACTGTCAGTCACTGCCCTGGAGCGATAAGCACCAGTGGAGTCCCAGTTGTGGAAGTACTGCTTGAAGTTGGAGCTCTCTGAACCTTGGGCGACCATGGTTACATTTACCTAAACAAAAAGTAATACAGTGTAAATTTCAAATAGTTTTTTTCTGGAAGATTCTGGAAGAATGTTAAGGACAACAAACTGTTAACAAACCTGGGATGGAAAATCGACTTGAAAATTTTGAAATTTATCTATACTAATATTATAAAGCTGAAGAGTTTGTTTGTTTGTTTGTTTGAACGCGCTAATCTCTGGAACTACTGGTCCGATTTGAAAAATTCTTTCCGTTTTAGATAGCCCATTTATCGAGGAAGGCTATAGGCTATATATCATCACGCTAAGACCAATAGGAGCGGAGCACCAATGAAGAATGTTTCAAAAACGGAGAAAATTTATTACTATTGAGAGACGCAGACGAAGTTGCGCGGGTCAGCTAGTTATTGATATTACTGTTTATTTATATTTATTTTTCTATCGCTGGGGAACTATTTTTTGGTTGTATGGTAGGTACAATATTTGACAGAAAACCAAAAGGACCCATATATTAATGGAAATTTCAAGTTTACGTTTCTCAACAGTTTTACTGCTATGAGCACTTTCCTACTTACCTAAATGCCTACTCCAATGGAGAGCTAGTTTATTATTATTATTATTTCATATTGTTAATGATAAAATATATTAGCACCGGCTAGTTCCAATTATCGTTTTTTGATCTATATCTTGACGCAATTCTGCTACTGCTGTTTCCTGTTACAGTTTCCTATTTTACCCCAAAAAACTTATTTGGCTACTATGCTTTACTTACCCAAGTAGGATAACTCTTCATTTCCAAGTACTTATCAGCGATTTCACTGTAGGTCTTCTTGACATCCGAACTGACATCAGATCCTATCCAGACGTAGACTCCAGAGCACGGCGTGTCCAAGATGAAGATATCCTGGAAATACAAAAAAAATCGGTTGTCTGTAAAGTCGGTTTTACTGACGATAGTTGAACGTGACAACGTCATAAGAAAATACTGATGGAACGGTTGCATTTTACGAAAACATGTAAATGTATTATTGTATAGCAGATGTCCACGCGGACGCATCGCTCACTCAAGTAGGAGAGAGACAGATGTCAAACTCTGCCGAAGGCGAAGGCCGATTGTGCCTCTTTGTCGCTCGTTCCGCGCTCTCGCTTGCACTTCAAGCCTTAAATGGAATGCCTCAGAGCGAGGTAACGCCACATGAGTCATGTATTTTCGTGCGTGCAGTCGGCTCCATCGAATTATAAGACGTTGTCACGTCAAAAATAAGTCTATTTTATGTTCGGTTTCTTTGAGGGACTGTCGTCTGTGTCTTGTTTCCGTATTGTGTTCAATATGGCACCGACCCAAATAGAATAAATACAAGTTATAATGATGAACAGCGCGAGAACTTTTAATACCGCGATGCAGGACGTATAGTTAATAAATAGTTCATCTGGTCTTCACTAGATGGCACTAATGTATATTTTCTGCAATAGCAAACGCAGCCAGAGATGCAGATACATCTGATATCTTCCTTATTGTATAAAAACGGTTAAGTCCTATCTTCTGACACGACAATATGGTTCAAGCTTCTACTCTATGCTGTAACGGGTTTGGCTGACGATTAAGAAGATTACTCACCTCAGAAGAAAGCTTGGTTTGCTTAAATGGTTTGTTAAGTTCGTCCAGTTCCAATTCATCCCCAACTGACACCATATATAAGTAGACAGCTGATATGTTCTCTCTTTCATAACTCTGTTATAACAGGAAATCATAAAATCAAATAAAAATACTAGCTAGTACATAAAGTTGTGTAAAAAAAGTGTGGTGACCGATTAAGAACACGGAGTATCACCACCGCTATACACCCCATGGGTTGTAAGAGCCGACTAAAGGAGCAAACTCCGTAGGACAACACTGCAATGAGAAGGAAATCTTGAAACAAAATATATACCTACCGTCTTGCCAGCGTGGCATAGTAGGCCAAATTCTCCTTTCTAAGGAGCGTCCTTTGACCGGCAGTATACTGTTAGAGGCTGATGATGATGAAACAAAAAAGAAGTAGGTAAAAAAGTTCGTATAAGCCCTTAATTTTGATACCTCACTCCATTGGTTTGAGAATAAAAAATATTATAAGTTTTTTTTTATTAATTAAAATAGTAGTGTAGGACGCCCACAGGCCAGGTGGAGTCCAAAATCGATCTAAGTGGCGTGCAATTGGAGAGGCCTATGTCCAGCAGTGGACTGTGATAGGCTGATGATGATGATGATGATTTAAAATACCCAGTGACACTTCTATTCACTTCAAAATTTTCTTAATATAACGTAAAATGAAAAGAAAAATTAAAATGGCGGGAGGGGTCTATAAATCCTCGGTTGGAACGAAGGCCCTTTTTGGTTATGTTTTGCTATAGTGTCGGATAGTGTCTTGTTACATTGTTCGGTCTCGCTCCATCCGCTCAGAGCGTGTGACGCATTATAAGAAACTTCGTTCCAAAAAGAAATAGAGGTAATACTCACATAATTAGAAGCAGAGTCATCGCTTTCAATCTCATCCTTGGATCCAGAGCCAAGAGCTTCGAAGAACAAAGCCACATCTTCGTCTGAGGAGAACTCGTCTGTAATAATATGTGCAAATAAAGACTTACTGTTCTTTGTAATAAAGGACAATCTTGCTTGCAAGGGCTTGGAAGTTTGAGGAAGTTAATGGATGGCTTCAGGTAATAATAATAAGTTAGGGTTGAAATGACCATCATAAATTGAACTGTAATTGTATAGAATTTTGTATCATGACAGGTCACAATATATACTGGACTCATAAAATATTATGATGTCGTTTTCACGTCATTTTTAGCTTTCTGATCTTCTTCTATGGTAAGTGACTACCAATTGCCGCCCTTTTAGCCCCCCCCCCTGATCCTGGGGGAGAGGGGAAGGGTTTTGGGGTCCGGTACCCTTATTCATTCGGTGAACACTTATTTGCCTTTACTTCTACTTGCTTACCAATGATTTCAATGGTGGCTCTTCCATTGTGCTCATCATCTCTGAGCCTATTGGCAACGCTGATGATCTTCCTTCTCTGTGTGGCCCTGGCGCCTTCAGGCATGAGGACAAAAATATCATGCTCCACCTCCAAAATAAAGCAGTGTTCTTTCGTAAGGGATGAAGCTTCAGCTGGAACCTGTCAAAGACAGATGAGGTATGAACACGCCTCTTGGTCTATTGGTATTTGATTCTGACTGGGCCAGAGGATTGTCAGATTATAATAAAATTAGTTCACACACGACCGTTTGATCTCAAACTAGGCAGAGCCTGTGCTATGGTAACCAGACTGCTGATAAACATACTTATATGTTTCTAAATGCATACATTCATATCTATACAAATAAATAAAATTGGAGTGTCTGTTTGAAATATTAAAATAACCGCTTTTTACTAAATGCATATGTATGTTTACACGGTACATATGCCAAAATAACATTTTTTTCAATTTTTGTCTGTCTGTCTGTCTGTTTGTTCCTGGTAATCTCTGGAACGGTTGGACTGATTTCGACGGGACTTTCACTGGCAGATAGCTGATGACATAAGGAGTAACTTAGGCTACTTTTTTTAGACTAGCTTCGCCCCGCGGCGCTGCCCGCGGTTATAACAACAAACGCGGGTAACAATGCGGGCCTCAGCTAGTCTGTAAATAAAAGAAGAAACTGAGAGACTAATTCACTGACTGTTCGATCAACGTACAGCTAAAACCGCTGGGTCTAGAAGCATGAAATTTTGGACAAATGTTCCTTGGGTGACGTATGTGTACACTAAGAAAGGATTTTGAAAAAAATCACCTCTAAGGGTGCAAAATGGGGGTTGAAAATTTATATGAAACTTCGGTAGTTTGGTAGTAGCATTTCCCTCAACCGTTGTGACTACAAACTTGAACCTATTTCAACTGGTGCTGTTTTTTGTTGTAAGCACCTACTAACAAAGGATTCTTAGAAATTTTACCCTAAGGGGCTAAAATAAAGGATGATTGGTTGTATAGAATTTCGTCATTTTCAAACTAAGAAACACGAAATTAGAAATAATCACATTACACGAGAATTATAGATAAATTACACGCATTGTTTGCGTGTAATCTATACTAATAATAGGTCTTTACCTATGAAATTGCCGTTTTGTATGCAATAAGTGAAAGTAATTATTTTTTCAAACTTTTTTATTTCTGTTATTCGAAGTAATCACCCATGCAATCGACGCATCTTTGCCAACGCATTGGCAGTTTATTGATGGCCTTCTTGTAAAAATCAGCTAGACGGGAGGCAACAAACTCTTCGAAGGCATTTTGTACTGCCTCTCGGGAATTGAATTTTTTACCCACTAAAAAGTTGTCTAAATATTGGAAAAAGTAATAGTCGGCAGGTGGTAAAGACCTAATATTATAAAGCTGAAGAGATTGTTTGTTTGTTTGAACGCGCTAATCTCAGGAACTACTGGTCCGATTTAAAAAATTCTTTCAGTGTTAGATAGCCCATTTATCGAGGAAGGCTATAGGCTATATATCATCACGCTAAGACCAATAGGAGCGGAGCAACAAAGAAGAATGTTTCAAAAACGGAGAAAATTTATTACTATTGAGAGACGCAGACGAAGTTGCGCGGGTCAGCTAGTTTATCTATAATTCTCATGTAAGAAAAAATGATCGTACTCATGACACAATTATTTGTCCTGGGTGTGCATCGAACCCACGACCTCTGGCTTATTGTCCAGGGTCACTAATCACTAAAACAACAGGCCCGTCATATTATGTTACTATAGAGAGAGAAGAGATAACGATTTAAAAAAAAAACAAGTGTGGTGTCGTGGGACACCCGATAGGAACGAAGTTGTAACGATCGAGTAAAACTGATTTGACACGATTTTAATTACAACGCCATCTATGAAAGCGGCTATTACCTACATATTTTTCAGTTGGTTTCTAATTAAAACAATTTATACATTGGTAAAATCTCCTTGAGAAATGATGTCGAATACAATATTTTTGGCTCAACCTAAGAACATAAATTTTAATTTTACTATTCGATAGATGGCGCTGAATGACTGACAAGTGACAATTCAAAATAAAAAGTGTCGTGACCAATTTTCGTAAGAATTTTTTCCGTCTAGCCCCCTTTCACAACGCGCGATAAGGAACTTCGTTCCAAAATAAAAAAAATAAAAATGACAACCCCGCATTAGGAAAATATTCTGTGTCGTGGGGGACTTTACAAACATACATGTAACGGACACAAAGACCACCCAGACTCCGAACAACAATTTGTGGATCACACAGCGTCATCCCATGTGGGGATCGAACCCACAACTCTCTATTCTTATTTATACACTTATTTCTAACCCTTTACTACATGACGTTACCTCACGTTACCGTGGTCCTTTACTACCTTTTTTTTTTTTTTTTTAACTTTTTGTCCTTTACTACCTAACTTGACTGTAGTCGATTAATTGTCGTGATCATTAAAACGTCTTACTTCTTTGATCCTCATATTTTCGGTGCCAGTTAGCTTGAGAAGTCTCTTCTCAGCACCAGCATTCGTCACGACCTGGTTGAACCCTGACTCGTTACCGCCTTCCAGGTACCTGATGGCTGAAAGAAGATTTACATATCTTGTTAGGTTTTTGGTGCCATTCCGTGAAAGTGTAACCTGAATTTACTAACCGAAAAATATGGTAGTAATTTAACTGCATTTAAATACACTTGCTAAAGTGGTGTTTTCCACATACAACATTACTAATTCTATATCGCGCAATGAAAATTCTAGCGCCGATTTAAATGTATGCAACTTCCCAGCATTTGGGCCATGGTTCAACATCATTATATCTGTAGTGTACCTTACACTATTTTCACACACCCAATTTACACACATTAATATTATTTACCTTTCATTATTTTACACTTATTTATTTATATATATGAAGGTAATTTCGATACCGGATGGTCGATAATTCATTTCGAATATTATCGACTGGGTCCAATCCCTATTACCGCGCATGCGTGAGATTGTTGTGATGTCGCTTAGTTATGTTGAATGGTGACATTTTTCTGCCTTAGCTAATTTTAATGGTTGGCTTGCTTTCTTCAATTTCTACTACAAGATTGTATATCCAAGTTTTAATTAAACAATATATTGTTCTTGAAGTGTTTGTGATCTATTAGTGCGGAGTTATTCTTCTGATATACCTATTCCCATTACCTACACTGGTGATCCCGACGTGATCCCAAACTTTACCGACATGAGTATTTTGGGACGCCCTTATATATTTAAAGCTAATCTTTTTCAAGAAGTGAAGCATCCTGCTACCAAGGTGTCAGAAGTCACTCCGTGTAAAAAGGGCTCCCCAAAGTACTCACCGTATTATGAGTAAAAGCGGTTTCGCACTACATTCGATCAGAATCCGATCCGAACCCTTGCAAATACCGTCCGAAGTAGTCCTAGAACTATTTATTTAGTAGTTTAGGCATTACATGTCTTCCGTCATCCGATTTTTTTCTGTTATTCGTGAATCTGAATTCCGGAGAAGATTATTGACGGACCGATGTAGTGGGTAGTAGCGGTAGTCGCTTTTCCTTAGGTGAACCGTCTGCTAAAAAAACCCAAAGTAGCCATACTATTATTTGTATGAACGCACCCAGAATTCTTTGCTTGTTGTGTGTCGTAAGTATGTACAATAACAATACAATTGCCAGAAGTTAACGCCGACCGCAAGTACTAATGACGTGAACGCTCTGCTGTGGCTCCGCGTAAAATAACGTCTGCTAAAAGGTGACTCCTGAATTGCTTGGATTAGAATCAGAGATCGTAATAGTGCGTAAACAAAATATGAATTCAATTACTCAGACAGCTTCAAACTCCGTAATCACGGCTCAGAAATCGAAGGAAGTGCGAAAAGGAATATCCTTTTCGAGCACGAGATTTCTAGATCCGTATTTTCACGAGTTCGGATCGGGCGTATTGCGAAACCGCTCTAAGACCATACGTATTATGAGTGCATGTCTAACCTGGTTTGAAGTAGCCCAAGAATAAGCTGGATTCGTATCCCTGTGCCTCCCGGTGATGTACAGCTTTCCCTCCAAGCATATCATCCAGGGTTATAGTCAAAATGGCGGCCGATCCCTTTTTATCCTGTGTGGTGTTCTCGCCGATCCAGAAATGGGCGTCGTAGAACAGACTCGTCTGGTCAGTTCCGCTTGTCTAAAAGAAGATTATATAGTGTACTATGTGAATAGAGTTTCACATATATCACACGTCTGATTAAATCTGTCCGTGTGGTTCCCCTATTCATCGCAAGGGTGTCGTAATAGCCGGCTAAGGGAGCAAACTCTGCAGGACAACAGCACTGCAAAGAGAAGGAAAACTTGAAACAAACCCTATACCAACCCGTCTGGTCAGCGTGGTGTAGTAGGCCAAAACCTCCTTTTTAAGGAGAGGGCTATGTCCAGCAGTGGACTATCAAAGGCTGTTGATGTGATGTGATCAAAAAATAAGCAGGGGCCAGCAGTAAAGTACCATGGTAATCAGACTGCTGATAAACATACTTAACGGGACTGTTGGTTTAGTGGTTGGTCACCCTGACCAGGCCCGTCTTTAGCTTATTGGTGGCCATGGGCACATTAGGATAATTTGGCAAAAACAAACTTGACTGAGTACTATTTTCTTAGAATAGACAGAATAGAAACTACTCTAGTAATTTATTGTAACTGGATTTTTCGAAATAAATGTTTTTCTGTGATAAATATTGACTATCGATTAGTGATCTGGCAGGAATTAATGGGCCCTATCGATCGAGGGGCACGTGCCCAGAGTGCCTAGTGGGAGAAAGTGGCCTGACCCTGACTGCCAAGCCGGAGATATCAGGATCGTTTTGAACCCAGGACATTTGTCCTGCAACCTACTTGTTAACACATAGCCACCCCTCTTCGTTGCTAGAGTTGCCCGTTATGGTATGACAAGTAACATGTCAGATGTTAGACATTGTATGCGATTACTGTAAGACTGATTAATTATAATAATAATAATAAAAGTCTTTTATCAGGGGGCAACAAGGTGCGAGCCTGCAATGGTTGGGTCATGCCGGTTCTAATGTATTCCTTTGGTATACTTAGATGGACTCAGACCGAATTAGATGCCCTTGACAGGAAAGTCCGCACACTGCTGACTGCATCCCGAATGCACCACCCACGTTCATCAGTTATGAGATTGTATATCCCGCGAAAGCTTGGGGGTCGCGGTCTATTAAATATCAAGACCCTACATAATCGCGAGGTATGCAATCTCAGAGAATATTTTCTACATACCGACGTGGGAGTGCATCGCAATGTAGTTGCAGTGGATACCGGCTTCACCCCGCTCGCTCTGGGCTAAAGAGAATTGGCGCAGACCTGTAGTACTTGGTGTTTAAGTGATCGCAGGGAAGTATGGAAGGGCAAAGAGCTCCATGGTCGGTTTTATCGGGCCCTAAACGGGTCCGATATAGATTTAAAAGCATCTACGACTTGGCTACGGCATGGTGATCTCTTTGGAGAAACTGAAGGTTTTGTTGTGCGATTATGGACGAAGTTATCATGACGAATAACTATCGGAAATATATCCTGAAAGATGGTACGGTTGACATCTGTCGGGCATGCCACCGTCCTGGCGAATCAATCAGGCATATTATTTCTGGTTGTTCTCGTCTTGCTAACGGAGAATATTTGCACAGGCACAACCAAGTAGCCAGGATCGTACACCACAGCTTGCCCTTAAATACCATCTTGTGAATCTAGAGGTGCCATACTATAGGTATGTGCCCGACCCAGTTCTCGAGAATGGTCGGGCCACGTTGTATTGGGATCGATCTATTATCACAGACAGGACTATTGTTGCCAATAAGCCTGATATTGTGTTGATAGATCGATTAGAGCGCCGCGCAATGATTGTTGATATCGCCGTTCCTCATGACGAGAATCTCGTGAAAGTTGAAAAAGAAAAACAAATTAAATATTTGGATTTATCTCACGAGATTGTCGATATGTGGAATGTTGATTCAGTGATCATTGTTCCGATAGTCGTATCTGCTCATGGATTGATAGCCAAGAGCCTCGACCAACACCTTAAGAGGCTCACGTTGGATGGCTGGATCAAGGGTCTGATGCAGAAGGCAGTCCTCCTTGACACGGCTCGTATAGTGAGGAGGTTCCTATCTTTGGAGTCCTAACCACCGGTGTCTTGGTCCCTGTACCCGATGTCGGTGGTCTACTATTTTTTATATTTTTAAATGTATTTTTTTTATAAAGTGTATATTTAAAAATGTAAATAATATGTATATAAAGTAAATAAAGAGAATAATAATAACGTTATAGGAACGCTTCTTTAGCCGCCTGAAAAAAGTATTAAATAGTCTTTTATCAGGTGGTAATAAGGTGAGAGCCTATAATGATTGGGTCATACCAGTTCTAACTTACTCTTTTGGCATACTTAGATGGACTCAGACTGAACTAGATACCCTGGATAGAATAGTTCGTACATTGCTTACTGCATACCGAATGCATCATCCACGTTCATCGGTGATGAGGTTATATATTCCACGAAAATGTGGTGGTCGTGGTTTTCTAAATGCCAAGACCCTCCACAATCGTGAGATATGTAACCTTAGGAATTACTTCCTGTCTGTTGATGTGGATATCCATAGGGATGTAGTAGCAGTTGATAACGGACTCACTCCGCTTGGTCTAGGTAAAGAGAACTGGCGCAAATTTGCAGTACTCAACATTACTGATCGTAAGGAGATATGGAGGGGCAAAGAGCTGCATGGACGTTTTTATCGAGCCTTGAACAGGCCTGAGGTGGATCAACTAGCGTCTGTATTCTGGCTTCGATTCGGTGACCTCTTCGGGGAAACTGAAGGTTTTGTCTTTGCAATTACTGATGAAGTTGTTATGACGAATAATTATCGGAAGTATATCCTGAAGGACGGCACAATAGACATTTGTCGGGCATGTCATTGTCCTGGTGAAAGCCTTAGACATATAATTTCCGGTTGTTCTCGTCTTGCCAACGGCGAGTACTTGCATAGACATAACCAAGTGGCCAGGATTGTCCATCAGCAACTTGCTCTTAAGTATAACCTTGTCACTGTAAAGTTACCGTACTACAAATATGTGCCCGACCCAGTTCTTGAAAATGGTCGTGCAACGTTGTACTGGGATCGCCCTATTATCACTGACAGGACTATAGTTGCCAATAAACCTGATATAGTGGTAATAGACCGATTGGAGCGCCGAGCAATGATTGTTGACATTACCATTCCACATGACGACAATCTCTTGAAAGCTGAAAAAGATAAACAAGTGAAGTATTTGGATTTAGCCCACGAGATTGTCGACATGTGGGATGTTGATTCGGCAATCGTTGTACCGATAGTCATATCGGCCCATGGATTAGTTGCTAAGAGCCTCGACCAACATCTTCAGAGGCTCGCGTTAGGCAGTTGGATTAAGGGTCTGATGCAGAAAGCAGTTCTTCTCGATACGGCACGTATTGTGAGGAAGTTTCTGTCTCTGGAGTCCTAACCACCGGCGTTGCCCGCGGTTATAACAACAAACGCGGGTAACACCGCGGGTCTCAGCTAGTTCAAACTAAGCATAGACAGAATATAAGTGTTTTTTAATTTGTTAATATAATCTGTGTCAATATAATTATTAAGTATCGGTTTATACAGTATTAGCTGGTAACAGCGACTTCGTTCGCTTGGAATTTGAAAAGCGCTGCCTCAGTGGGTTCGATCTCGGACCGGGCAAAATTTTACAGGCTTTTTCTGAGAGGAATAATAGCCTAAGTCACTCCTTATATAGACAGCTACCTGAAAGTAACGTATTCCCGGAGCAAACAGACAGACGGACAAAAAAATTAAACTAGTTATTAGGCGTAGATATCGTGCAAATAACCGTGAGAACATTAAACAACATATTATTTTGACATTACAAACAGACACTTTTTTATTTTTTATTTTTTATTTTACACTTTTTTTTTAACACTTTTTAATTTTATTTATTTGTATAGATAGGTAAAGGAGCGCTTTCTTCTTCTTGTTTTTTCTTCTTATAAAAGACTACTCCCGCATTAGGAATATATCCTGTGTCGCGGGGGACTTTACAAACATACATGAAACGGACACAAAGAACACCCAGACTCAGAACAACAATTTGGTGATCACATAAAGTGGTGTCCCATGTGGGGATTGAACCCACAACACTCAGCGCAGTAGAAAGAGGTGGCCGCTTAAACCACTACGCCATCCCTGCTTCTTAATGGGACATCAATGTGTTTCTAACAGACTTGTACATTTATAAATATGTATGTTTGTATTTACACGATTATCTCAAAAATTAATTGGCCGTTTCTCATGATTGTTTTACTAACTTATTCTAGAAATTATTTAAGTAAGATTTCAATATTAAATACATTAGGTTTATTACTATTTATCACGCTGTGTCGGTTTTTTTGTTAAAAAAAAATGTTTTTTCTTTATGGTATAAGGGGGCAAACGAGCAGACGGGTAACCTGATGGTAAGCAACTACCGCAGCCCATGGACACCTGCAACTCAAAAGTCACAAGTGCGTTGCTGCCCTTGGAGTCCCTCCTGCTCGAGTCAGCGTGAGGGGGGTTTGGGCTCCGGTAACCTCACTCACTTAGTGAAAGGCAAAGAAAGAATTAAAGAAAAAAGAAGAAAAACTTGACACAAACCCTACACCAACCCGTCTGCCCCCCTCCCACCAACATCCCCTACACCAATATCATTTGAGAAGCCATTATCATGTTCATACTACAGAACGATAAGTATTACGGTAATGTAACGAGTATCAATATGATGGATATAAAGCATGCTTACCTTCAATACAATATACGAATCCCCATTGTAGAATTTACCATACAATTTGGAGTCTATTGCGACCGGCTCAAATTTCTGCAAGAAAATGTATTTATGTCTATATATAAAAGCCGTGTGGTGTCGTGGGACACCCGATAGGAACGAAGTTGTGACGATCGAGTAAAACTGATTCGACACGATTTTAATTACAACGCCATCTATGAATGCGGCTATTACCTACATATTTTTCAGTTGGTTTCTAATTAAAACAATTTATACATTGGTAAAATCTCCTTGAGAAATGATGTCGAATACAATATTTTTTGCTCAACCTAAGAACATAAATTTTAATTTTACTGAGATGAAAAGTAATGATTTCCTATCTATTCGATAGATGGCGCTGAATGACTGACAAGTGACAATTCAAAATAAAAAGTGTCGTTACAACTTTTCGTGAGAATTTTTTTCGTCTCGCCCCCTTTCACAACGCGCGATAAGGAACTTCGTTGCAATAATTAGTTGTTGGTTTATGTCTCTGTCTCAGTGATTTCACCAATCACAGGAGTGACATACAGACATAATCGACTTCTTCGATATACTGCAGTCTTAGCTTTCCATAAGAAACTTGCGGATTCCCATACCTTAGGTATCTCGCCTAATTTACGTTCTCCCCTAGTTCAAAAACAATATATTCGTGATGAATAAAATAAATATGTTTTTTTTATTTTTTATTTATTTTCTTTATGCACATGCCTGTGTACAAGGCGATGATTAAGAGGATTTTTTATGATATAGGGAGCAAACCAGACGACGAATCACTTGTTTGTAATGGACTCCGCCTTTGAAGACTTAAAAGAATTATGGAATGGGTGTTTATTTATTAGGATCTCCAGTGAAAGATATGCACAATTAAAAACACTAATAAACTAAAGGGGTATCAAGTCGGTGTACTCCTCCACTTACAGGAGACTACAGCAAACACAGTGAAAAAAAAAATACTTCCACTTAGCGAACTAACAAAGTTACAAATTGTGAATAAAAATTAAATGCTTAAAAGTATCAAGATTACAAATGAAAACAATTTTGTTTTGTTTTTGTTTTTTTTTACCACATTCACACAACGCCATCTAGTCCCAAACTAAGCAAAGCTTGTACTATGGGTACTAGACAACTGATATAAATACATATATACTTTTTTTGGAAAGAAGTTCCTTATCGCGTGTTGTGAAAGGGGGCTAGACGGAAAAAATTAAGACGAAAAGTTGTAACGACACTTTTTGCTATAGTAAGCTATTGTAAGCCGTGCGGCGTGCTCATGTTTCTCTGTCTGTCTCTCTCTCTCTCTCTTATAGAAACCAAGCCATATATTTTCGTTTCGTCTTTCTATTTCGCATTGAACAGTGTGGTGTCGCGACGATTGAGCTTACTGATTAAGTTTATATTACATTATATTTGTTAATAAAAAAAAAAAACAAAATAAAAAAAAAAAAAAATCGAAAGAAACTTCGTCCCTTGACACCTCTCAAGTTTTTTATTGTAAATACATAGTTATTATAGACATAGAAACACCCAGACCAAATCAAACAATAAATGTTCATGCACACAAATGTTTGACTTGAGCGGGAATCGAACCCGCGACCTTTGGAATAGCAGTCAAACAAACACAAACCACTAGGCCATTCGGTCGTCAAAACTGAAATTGAATAAACTTGGTAAAATTTACAAAATAAAATGAAAAAAATAGTGGCACTCCGGGATTGCCGACAGTAGTGAAAACTTGAAAAAAATTTTTTTTTTTGTTTTTTAGATTCGAAAAATACCTATATGTATATATATCTATATTGTACGTATATACACATTATATGTTTATATTATATATAGTTATATTATCAAAGTATTTCAACCCAAACTCAACTCTCGTGTAAACGGGGGCAATATATGTAGATATTTATACACAAAGGTGTCGGTAACGGTAACAGTGTCGCAAGTTCAATGATATTTTCCCATCTCAAAAAAAAACATTCTGTTTTGTTCAAAAATGCCCAACGCGCCTTAAGAAGTTTTCACTACAAAAAACATTAAGGTTCAACTTCAACTTCAACTTTTGGTTAATGACTTTGTGGTAGAGTGTAACCACAATTTCGCCAATGTATTGGACTGTCAAAGGATTTTATGTAGAGCTGTGGTAGCATTAAGGTTTATATTACATTAAAGTTTTCGGTTGCTTATGGTAATATGTGTTCTTGTCACTTACGTCAATAGTCCATATTTCTAAACCAGGTTCCGCACCAGCTTCAGAGAAACTTGGATGTTCCATTACTATATTAACCACGGAATGATTTAATTATACAGTTGAAGACTTGTGAATTTGCTGTCAGATACGGCAATACTCGTGGTGATACTAAACACATTTGGAACTTATCTTATCGTAAAAAGATATAAAATGAATCACCTGTGACACTGTTTTTGATTATCTAAATAATGAATATAATCCTAAAAGGATATCGCGCCGATTGTACCTGTAATAAAATCGATATTGTTTGGTATTCAACATTTTCCTTGTATGGTATATTGTAAATTTATAAATATATTAGCTGGACTTCTTTCGCGTGGAATTTGAAAATCGCTGCCTTACTGGATTCGATTAACGGACCGGGTAAAATTTTATAGGGGTTTTCTGATGGAAAAAATAGCCTAAGTTACTCCTTATATATAGACAGCTACCTGATGAAGAAGATTACCAGAAGATTACCCGGAACAAATAGACAGACGAAAATATTTTAAATCGGTTTTTTGGCATATGTATCGTGCAAATAACCGTGTGAACATAAAATAAACCCATTATTTTGACATTACAAACAGACAGACACTTCTATTTATTTGTATAGATTGTTCCACTAAGCCTTTTTTTTTCAACCTAGGTTGGGGTCTGTTTTAAATCTACTAAGATACGGGTGAACTTCGAGCGACTGCCGCCAGACCTCCGTAACTCAAGCACTAGTCGATATCGAAGTTCTGTACCCGTAACAATTGCCACAGATATTGGTATGGCAACCATGACCCGATGGCTTAACGTGCTCGGCAAGGAGGGGTCTCAATATGTTCAGAATGGTCACCCATCCATAAACTGACCTGGCTAGGGTTGCTTAACTTTGCAATGTGTTATAACCTAGTCGGTTACAGCCACGAGCCTATACATATACAGTTATTTAAATTGATGTTTTGTGTGAATGTAAATGTAAATGTACGAATTAACGTTACTAAAAGGTTATTTATTTGCTGTGGCCTGATACCCATAACACAACTTAGATCTTACCATGGGTATCAGTGTTCCAAACCATTGTCCGTTTCTCAGTTTTGTATAACTACTTTCATGTATGTATTTGTTGTAACTTTGGAAAATAAATATTTACTTTACCTTATATCTTCATCCCATCTAAACCCGTGGCGGAGTGACGGATTAAGAATACAGAGTATCATCATCCCTATTCATCCCGTGGGTGTCGTATGAGCCGACTAAGGAAAAATGAAGCAGAACAACAACACTGAACAGAGAAGGAAAACTTTGCCAACCCGTCTGGCTAGCGTGGTCAAAACCTCCTTTCTAAGGAGAGGCCTATGTCCAGCAGTGGACTATTAAAGGCTGTTGATGTGATGTCTAAACCCTAAAGTCGTTGACAGTAACAGACTAGCTCTTTCTTTCCACTCATTATTACACTTGGACCCCTCAACATAGTTGCCTCAGACCAATAAAGCCGCTAATTTGTACCTACTGTTTACAAAGCTAAAATTTAATTCTTTCAAATGTAATGTGTGTACAATGACTGGGGGTAGAATATAAATTTAATAATTATTCTTCAACACCCAGGCTGGAGGTCCAAGTGTAAAGGTGAGTGTCCATGGACACCCTAGGGGTCCAGGCGTACTCTTCCGGCCCGCCAAGCCCGGGAACGGGCCAGGTACCGCAGGCGACTCAGGCGCCGAAGGTCGCAGAACGACCTCCGTCCTCCATAAGCGCAGGCCTGGGGGTGACAGGTGAGGCCATCTGTCACCCTAGCAGAAGCAGGCCGGGGTGGCGGCGAGCGCGTTGCGAAGCGCGCCCTCTTCCAGGGAGCAGAGGGAACATGGGGTTCCCACACAGGGGGAGCTTGTCTATTCGTCTGTAGATGGCCCGAGGTATGTAGGGGCACCAGGGACTTCCTTTCTAGGGTATACCTGGTTCCCCGGCTATTAGTGCCCGAGACGGCGTGCGGTTTTAGTCGGTTCGAGTCCGACATGCCACCCACGGGTGGTATCAGAGGGGATTGCCGCACAAAAATAAAAAAAGAAAAAAAGGGGTCCAGGCGTGGGCGTTCTTCTTTCCATTTCAGATATACTTGCTTGAGTATATCGTGTATGTATATCGGTTATTCGTGTGGTGACGGAATAAGAATACAGAGCATCATCACCCCTAATCATCCCGTGGGTGTCGTAAGAGCCGACTAAGGGAGCAAACCAAAACGATGTTTTAATGGCAACAGAAAGAAAGAAAGAAAGAAAGAAAATACGTTTATTAGTCACAACACAAACACAGCCAAAAAAGGAATTACAGATATAACATAGAAGAGAAAAAGAAAAGAAACAATTTGCTCAACTGAAGAATAGCACATACAATAACAAAAACAAACAAGTACAAACGAATAAAATGATCACTGTGTGTGACTAAAGGGCTACAACTCAGCGTATGCTATAGTCCCTAAAAGTGACCACAGCGCTGATTTTCAGCTGAAGCTCAATGATGATTTTTTTAATTCAATTATAGCCTTATTTACGTTATTTTCAATACATAAACCATCAACTTACCTCTGAAAAGTAATTATGTTTAATTTATTATGGTTTTGTGACCTTGAATCGCTGTCTATCAAAGGCCGTCCCTGGCGCCCTACACTACGTTTACCTGATTACGGTCTCCACTGTAACACATATCGGCCAGTGACCATAAGTCCGCCTTCAGACATGACCGGCCCACTTCAGCGACTGATTCTCTGTGATATGCGATGTTGGTTCCTCTAATTCTCTGTCGAATAACTTTGTTTCAAATTTTATTGGCTAGAGAAATATAGGTGTGGTGACGGATTTAGAATACGGCATGTCACCACCCCTATTCGTCCCGTTGGTGTCGTAAGAGCCGACTAAGGGAGCAAACCACGCAGAACACCAGCACTGCAAAGAGAAGGAAAACTTGAAACAAAACCTTATACCAACCCGTCTGGCCAGCGTGGTATAGTAGGCTAAAACCTCCTTTCTAAGGAGAGGCCTATGTCCAGCAGTGGAATGCTAAAGGCTGTTGATGATGTATCGGTCAAATATTAGGTAATATAACGCTTGCATACAATATTAAAAGACAACAAATAATGTAATGTTTATATCTAGCCATTATCTCATTCGTTTATGGTTTGGAACAGATCGATATCGTTTTTACCTAGTTTTGTAGTTGTCCTTGGCAGTTTTGATAACTTATACCTATAATTTTTTATGGAAGAGGGGGAAATAAGCGGGTCACCTGATAAAAAGTGGCTACCGCAGCCTTGCTTGCAACTCAGGATTCACAAGCCGGCGGGCCTTTGAGGAAGAAGTACGCTCTTTTCTTACAAGTTTGAAGGTTGTTTCGGTCCGTTAATACCGCAGACAATAACTTTTTTTTTTTGTCTTGAAAAGCGCATGGTGGTAGAGTGCCAATTTTTTTTAATAACTTTTTGTAATGCGGATTTAATGCCTAAGGCATTCTCTGCTAGTCGAGTTATGAGGGAGTAATAAATGATAGAAGTTTTATTATATTACGTTTTAAGTATTATATATATATATATATATATATATAAATATATTTGTGTGTATATGTAGGTCTATACCTATATACACATACACCCACATACACATATATATATTTAAAAAAAAATATCTAGGCCACTAATTCAGAGGGAAGTCACATGCGGGGTTCCCCAGGGATCGGTCTTAGGACCACTTCTGTGGAACCTCGCGTATGATGCCGTTCTGAGGACCAGCCTTCCCCCAGGATTGAGCGTCGTCTGCTACGCAGATGATACTCTAGTACTGGCTGGGGGGCATGGCTTCCAGGAGGCCCTTGAGCTCGCCGAGATAGGGGTGGCTTGTGTCGTCCAAAGCATCAGTGGTCTGGGACTAAGGGTTGCACCTCATAAGTCGGAAGCCACAGGAAACGCAGAGGTGCAGTTCCCACTCGCTCACTTATTAGCGTGGGGGGAACAGAAGTCGAGGTTGGCCAACACATAAAATACCTTGGCCTCACCCTAGACAGCCGCTGGAGCTTCGGGGAGCATTTCGAGCGGATGATCCCCCGAGTTCGTGGGGTGGCGGGCTCCCTACAGAGGCTGTTGCCTAACCTAGGGGGTCCGCGGGAGGAAGTTCGCCGCCTCTATTGTGCGGTGATACGATCCATGGCCCTCTACGGAGCTCCGATATGGGCCAAGCGCCTATCGGCCTCCTCCCGCTGCCGAGCTAAGCTCAATCAAGCGCAGCGGATAGCGGCCATTCGGATCGTACGAGGGTACCGCACTATTTCGTCGGAGGCAGCGACAGTCCTGGCACGTTTCCCGCCCTTTGATATCCTGGCGGATATGGATGCGAGGGTCTATGACCAGACTCGCGCGATCCGCTGGGGTGAGAGCGGGGAAGACCAGGACGCGCTCGAAATGCGGCGGAACGCTCACCAACATGCACTGGTGCAGTGGCGCGTGCGGCTGGAACAGCCACAGAATGAGCGCCAACGCGCTGTCAGCGCTGTTCTGCCTAACCTCGAAGCCTGGGTAGGTAGGGAGGGAGGTCGCGTCACCTATCGACTGACGCAGGTACTCACTGGGCATGGTTGCTTCGGTGAGTACCTGAATCGTATCGGACGCGAGGAGACGGCACAATGCCAGCACTGCGCAGCCGACTGGGACTCCGCCCAGCACACGCTGGAAGACTGCCCCGCGTGGGCGTCTGAACGCGAAGTCCTGGTCGGCCAAATCGGAAGAGACCTGTCCCCGCCAGCAGTCATTGCTGCCTTGCTGGCGGGTGAGGAGGGATGGGGCGCAGTGGTCTCTTTCTGTGAAGCTGTAATGCTCCAGAAAGAGACCGCTGAACGGGATCGGGAGAGGGCCGATCCTGAGCGTAGAGGACGTCGGCGACCATACCAGCCGCCGACGGGGCCGCGGGCTGCCAGAGAGTGGGGACCTCTGTTCGCTGATTGAATGTTGCGGTAGGGGATAGGATGGCGGCCTGATTGCATTAAGACGAAATTGGGCCGCCACGTCGCGATTGAGGGGGGAAGTGATTTTCCCCTGGGATAGGGCCTGACTAGGCATGGTGTCAATTCGGGGAGGACCTGAAATAACATGGTCCGGGTCCTCCCAGAGTAGGGCACCTGAGGCCGGCCGTCGGGGTGGTTTTTAGTGGAATCACCACATACTCCTAGCTCCTAGCCCCGAGGAGCAGGATATCCGAAGGGATTTTCCACCCCGTCAACAAAAAAAAAAAAAAGCCACGAATTCAGAGCGATTGTCCAAGTGAAGGATGAAAATTTAGCCGTGTGGAACGATGGAATGCTGCACCGGTATAACTAGGTGCTTAATATGATCTCAAATTGTTTTATTATGATATAGGACCAAAAAAGTAGTCGTGCCATCTGTTCTGCTATTTTTAATCGACTCCCAAAAAGGAGGAGGTTTTCCATTCGCCGGATTTTTTTTTATTCACCGTTTACTACTACGTACTACGTTTTACTTCCCAGGTTAAAAAGGTCCTATTCAAATTTTATCGAAATTCGTCAAGCGGTTTTTGAAAAATCGACAAAAATCTAATAGTTGTATTTATTGATGATATGTTTGTTTACTTTCGAAAATTTTCTGTCTCATTGAAGCAGTGCGTTTAGTTGGTCTTTGTTAGTATTGTTTGAAGTCGGTTCAACTTTTTGTCAAAAGGATTTTTATGTTAACGCCGTGCCACTGTCATTCCATTGACACACTATTGAGATGCCACTGACATCGGTCAAAATATCAGTATTCTACTAACATAAAGACTGCCGATATAGTAATATAGGTCATCAATGGTGATATCAACAACATTGCCAAACCTGGAAAATTAAATATTATCGTTTTCTTACAAATTTAATATGTTAAAAAACTGTTATAAAGACATCGACGACATTTGTATCAGTGACAAGTAATCCAAGCCATCTGTTATACATAGTTAGTAGAATAGGAAAAGTGCAAATTGGATTTAAGTGTTTTATGTATTTGTTGTTTAAATGTTTTTATAATCCCACGAGGTGCGGGAATCATTCTTATTTGGGGGTATTCGTCTTAAGTAATAGTATTTGATATCCGCATTTAGACTCTGCCCATTATGATTGTGGATAAAGAGTAACCTACTTGAGTGTTCGTTGTACTTCTTGGGGGTTGGTCTATCACAGAAAGAGTTTAGGGTTTCTATTAACAAGTTGTGTACTAATTTACTTATAGTGTGTTGAGGGTTGTCTGGTCTTTTGGGAATGGAAAAAAATAGTCAACAACACAATAAAACATTTCGAACTAATAATAAACTTTATTAATATTAACACAGAATTTAACATACAAAATAACGTACACTTAACACAATAGAATTAAGTTCAGTTAAGTACTTCAACACGGGTAACTTTGTACCTGTAGGTAACTTTGAACAGTCAATGACTTTTATTAAGATTATTTATCCGGTTAATTATCCGACTAATGTTTAAAGAGATTAGAAGAACAGATAATTAATTTTACATTGCCTTCTAGCATTAGCTTGTACTGTGGGGTCTAGTATACAGATAAATGTACTCGAACACATTGTTTTGTGAACATATACATAATTATAAATACCATAGACAAACTTTAAGCAGTAAATAAACCTGCGACCTTTGAAGTTCAGTTATAATTTTAATACATGAGCTACTACTGCGCCATGTTTGTTTGCGTGTATTGGACGTGTCAAAATATTATTTCATGACAAGATAACATTGAAAAACAATTGCTTATAAAGATATGCCCTTTTGATAAAATTTAGTTTAGATTCCCTGTTTATGTTTCTGGTGGGTTTCATTTCTGTTATTATTTTTCTGTACAGACACATAAAAGTGACACTATCATCGCATCATAACGCCTAGTTGCAAATGTCAAATTGACAGTATAGGCTAAAGTTACCCGCATAAATAAAGTTACCCGATTTAAATGTACAGAATATTACGGAAAGGCGTGCGAAACAAAATTGAATAACGTTATGTGCAGAATAACAAATAGTTAAATATAAGTTATATAATAAAAGTAAATTTGTTATTTGTATTTAGAATATATCTAAGCCTCCGGTGACCTCACGTACTGCGAGAAATGCATTTAATAAAAATGTTGTACAGACTATTTAGAAAAATCTAGACATTCCATCTACATCCTCGTCACAAAACACCCATGTCTTGATTCGTTTCAGCCATCTTATTTTCGAAATATGTGATCCATTGGTACAATTTTCTAATTCAATTTATCATCAAGATTTGGTATAAAGTTGTTAGCATTTTACGTCATTTCCGGGGTTTATAATACCCTGGAACATGATCACATGTTTCTCTAACATTCTATATTTAAAAAAAAAAAAGATTTATTATATGCACATGGCTGTAAATAAAACTAGACCTAAATGCGATATTATCATAGGAACTTCGAATTTGTAGGAAGAATTGACATTTTTGAGCAAAACGGGATCATTTTTGTTAGGTTGCTGAAAAGAAGATAAAAAAGATAAATAATCTAAACTTATATAATTCGTGCGTGTAGAATTTAAAAAGCCGAGATTTAGTGTTGTAGTGCGGTTTTTGTTTTAATTAACTTATTACTATTTAGCGCCAAAAAAGCCGCCATTTTGTTTTTTTTCCTTCAAAAAGAAATCTAAAGACACTTGGGTTTCCGAGTCGGATAAAACAATACCATAACTGTCAAAATCCATCCAGTCATTTTGAAGATTCGAGGTAATAAATAAATTTACAAACAAATTCACGAGATACGCGCAAAAATGGTGAACCTTCTTTGGAAGTCGGGTAAAAATCACGCTACGATTAATAAGAGTAGAGTAACAATAAAAATGTTGCAAGAAACGGGGAAAATTTATTCCATTTGAGGTACGGAGAGGAAGTTTTAGATGAAAACCAGCTGGTTATAATTTTTTTTAATAATAATAATATTCTACCACACACACACAACGCCATCTAGTCCCAAACTAAGCAGAGCTTGTACTATGGGTAATAGACAACTGATATAAATACATTTATACTTTTTTTTTTGTAAATACATACATATTATACATAGAAACACCCAGACCAAATCAAACATCAAATGTTCATGCACACAAATGTTTGACTTGAGCGGGAATCGAACCCGCGACCTTTGGAATAGCAGTCCGTTACACAAACCACTACGCCATCCGGTCGTCCGAATAATATATAAGTCAACTAATTTAAAATAAAACATAAACATGTTTTTAAACATTTCAGTAATTTAGCCATTTATAAAATGCGGAACTAATTGTTTAACGAATAAACTTACAGTGACGCTGAGTTTCTGTCTGTTTTTGCAGCTTATCTCATCTATTGAGGTCCTGAACTTTTCAATTTCCGCCTTGCTCGTAGAATCTGGTGCGAACTTGAAGCTGCAATGTCGAAATTAATGTCATTAATACGCTTTTATTAGCTTGGTATGTATATATGTATGTAACGGAATCTTCGAACGTGATTTTGACCCTCTTCAAAACGTGGAATTAAATTGAAACATTATCAAGGACCGATACAATAATTTGATAAATTTGACCGATTATCCTGGAAGGATAATCGGTCAAATTTATGACGATTTGCGCAAGATGGCTGGCAGGAGCTGGATGCGAGAAGCCCAAAATCGATCTAAGTGGCGTGCAATGGGAGAGGCCTATGTCCAGCAGTAGACTGCGATAGAGATGATGATCCTGGAAGGTCCTGTAATCTTATTCACTAAAAAGTAACAGTCATTCAGTCGAGCCGGCCTTCAGTGTCACAGCATGACTCTTCCGCAATTATCTTAAACGATGTCGTAAAAGAAAGAAAACATATTTTATTTGTAAAACACACGACAGCTCTAATATATGAATTTTATAAACTTAAAAACACTTTTGAAACAAAATATACAACACAAATTACATGAAACATTCATAATAATAAATAAAAATACAGCTAGCAAACCTGTGCCAAAAACACACAGTTTCAAATGTGCCAGCCATGTCACATGTGGCAACACTGGCTACGTGACATTCACGACAACACAGCAGCACAGCCACACTGGCACATACGTGTCAAATGTATGACGTGGCAACAGCTCGTTTTTTTTAATTTCTACCATTCGTAAAAGGTAACAGTCACAAAATACTGTTGTGTCTAACCATATTCTTCTCTAGTAGAATTCTGGCTTTATGTCTTTACTTTCTTCTCTGTGCCGAAACCCCCTCGGATACCACCCACCGGTGGTTATGTCGGACTCGAACCGACCAAAAACCACACGCCGTCTCGGGTACCAGTTGCCGGGGAACCAGGTGTACTCTAGGAAGGAAATCCCTGATACCCCGACGTACTTCGGGTCATCTACGACGTGTAAATGTGTGAGAACCTCCTGTGTGAGAACCCCTATGTCCCTTTTGTGCTCCCGAAAGGCCACCTCCACAACGCCTTGTGCTAGGGTGACAGATGGCCTCACCTACCACCCCCAGGCCTGCGCTTATGGAGGACAGAGGTAATTCTGCGACCTCCGGCGCCTGAGTCGTCTGCGGTATCTGGCCTGTTGCTGGGTCTGGCGTTCCGGGGGAGTTCTAAACCTCTCCTGGTCCCGCCCCGCCATCTCCTTTAAGAATCTCGCCATCTTCTTCCGCAGAAGTATTTATGTATGTCTTTACCTGGAGTGGGTTATTCTATCCATCGCAAATCTGATGATATTATAAAGTTTGGGGGTCTTATTAAAAAGTATTTTTTCATTCTACCATCATTGGCTGAGAAAATAATCTAGTTTATGTACTAACCCATTCTTGGCTCTACCTATCGGTTTCTCTTCATCTTCTAAGGTGGATATTATGGTCGATGCAGTTTCTTTATCTCCAAATTTCTTTTCAGTTATGTCCGGGTAATCTGAAAATAACCAAATGAAAAGCATATTATTGAAAAACAAACATATAACCCGACTGCTTGAAAATATTTAAGTTATTAAAATTCACACATCGGCTGTTTTAATTTTTTCTATTTTCGTATAACCAGTTTCACTGTCACAATTAAGACCAATAAATAAGAAATCCTTCAAGCCGTTTAAACTAATGTAAAGTCTAAAGAAAGATATAGATAGTTCAACTCAGTTGTGCGCGCGGCCCTATGTGTGCGTGGGCTTGTAAATATACAACTTTCATTCGTGTGGCAGTCGTCGTCCGACTGCCGCGTCACTGCCACACGAATGAAAGTTGTATATTTACTAGTATATTATATTATATATTATTTATTATTATTATGTTGTATATTATTTAACTCGAAAAACATAACATAGTTTCTGTAAGGTGACACCGAACAAATAATGTCAGTAATAACCTCAGTAATTTGCTAACTTTACTTATAAATCACTAGCGGCTTCGCACGGTTAGTGTACCCATTTTAAAAAAATGACATTTGGTGCAATCGTTCTGAATATGCGCGTAATTATTACGGCGATTCATTTTTATTTATATGTATAGAAAGATAGTTGAGGTAGACATAATACATTCGTGTCTGTGAAACCGTGGCAATACACATTAGTTGACATACCGTCAGCAGCGCCATCTACCGGGTCCAATTGTATTTTTAAATCATCCAGGAATACCCATATAAAACTTCAACCCAATCGGTTCAGCCGTTTAGAAGTTATGTGAAAAAGATAAGCACGAAAGGATAATTCTTACTACCCGTTGTCTTATTACCCGTTTTCCCGTAGGAATGAAGCATTTCCCCGCGGTGAAAATAGCCTATGTTCATCAGGGATAATGTCGGCTTCAAATGGTAAAAGAATTTTTCTAATCGGTCCAGTAGTTTCGGAGCCTATTTAATACAAACAAACAATGAAATCTTTCCTCTTTATAATATTAGTGTAGATAATTACTCCTTCAGTACACGATTAGCGGTCATCGCGTGTGATCCTTCGCTCCTTTATATTTTCTTACCCGTGGTCCGTATAATATATTTATTTTATTAGTTAAATACCCGTATAATTTTCTAGCTTAGAAAACTTCTACATGGTCCTTCGAGCCGGTTGCGGAGCCTATGCTTAATATGTATGTATTTAAAAAAAAAGTCAAATCAAACTAGCTTTCATGGTATAAGCTCTACTTAGTTTGAAACTAGATGGCGTTGTGTGTCAGATATCCGAAAATATTATTATTTATCTATTATACCTTTTCTGGTCTCCCTTTTATTTCATAGGGGTAACAAAATCTAACACTCGGGCCTTAGCCAAGTGTGCCAGAAGGGGAAGATGTAAAATTAAGATGAGGTGGAGCGAGTAATTTCCGTGTGAGACGGACATGGATGTATTAAAAAGCACTGCTTTTTGTAAGAGTGAGGATGGACTTTATTTCAGTAGCTAAGTCTATGTATTTTGACATCTTTGCTGTGTGCGTCGTGAAGAGATTGTGTGAGAATCTATATTGTTTGTTTATTTCACTATCAAAAAAATAAAAAATTAAAATTATTTCACTATCAACATATATTTTATTTATTGATTTTTGACTGTTGCCCGCGACTCCGCCGAGGCTACCGACGTTTCCCCGTCGGAGCCGCGCCCAAAAGCGCGTATTCTTTAAAAGGATAAGTCAAAATAAGAGAGATTACACAAAAGAAGTGTTTTATGATTACTCACCGGAATCTTTATAAATCTCTGCCAATTCCTTCTCCAGCCTCGCTTCTTCGTCGTCGGGACCGGATCCATCTATTTTTTCTTGGTCTTTCAAATTTCTTCTGCCTGATGTCACCTATAACAGAGTTTAAATAATGGTTATTTTAAAAAATGACTGAAAGGTGAAGAAGTTTCTTTTGCTTTTTAAAAGACAACTTCCACACTAGGAATAAATCGTGTATCGCGGGGAACTTTACAAACATAATATATGAAACTAGCTAATGGCTGCGACTTCGTCCGCGTGGAATTTGAAAAGCGCTGTCCGGGTTTGATTCCCGGACCGGGAAAAAAATTATAGGGTTTTTCTGAGAGAAAAAATAGCCTAAGTTACTCCTTATATAGACAGCTACTCGGTAGTACAGCCGTATTGAAGACTACCCGGCACAAACAGACAGATAGACAGATAGACCGACAGACAGATAGACAGACAAAAAATATTTAAACTGGTTTTTAGGCATAGGTATCGTGCAAATAACCGTGTAAGCATGAAAGAAACCAATTATTTTGACATTACAAACAGACACTTCAATTTTATGTATTTGTATATGTATGGGCACAAAGAACTGTTGCCCATGTGGGGATCGAACCCCTAACACTCAGCGCAGAAGGAAGGGGCGAGGCGCTTAAGTCACTCTATGCAGCCATTGAAGTGTTTTGTAACAAAATACTGTTTAGTTTAGTACAAAGAAACAAAGATCAAAAAGAAATGGAATAAATGACATCAAATTCTGTTTTAATTAACAAAAAAAAGGAATCAAGTATCGTATTTGAGTGTCATACGTGGGAGAGCCATGCTTCGGCAAAAATGGGCCGGCTTGACCGGTCGATTCCACGGCCTCACAGAACACCGGTCGTAAAGCAATTTCTCTGTTGCATTTCACTGAGTGAGTGAGGTTTCCGGAGCCCAACCCCCTCCTGATAGCGTCGTTGAAAAATAATCTACCCCAGGGAAGTACCAGCTGCGTTAGCGTTGGAGAATCCCCCTCTGGACGTCCACGCTCAGAAGATCATACGTCTGGGCGTAGATGTCTGGGCTGCCCCGCGTATTCTGGGGGGAGGCGCAACAGCGCTTGATTTCCGGACCGATACGACTTTCAAACATCCAAGAAAAGAGCGTACTCCTTCCTAAAAGGCCGGCAACGCGTTTGTAACTCCTGAGTTGCAGACGTTCATGGGCGGCGATGGTCACTTACCATCCCACCCGTCTGCCCGTCTGCCCCCTCTAACATAAAAAAAAACTCGTAGATGTTTGGCGACTTTCACATGCAAGGGTAATCATAACGCAACACCATCTATCGAAGACACAGCGAACTACGAAGTAATTACCAATCTTGAATCGTGATATTAAAAGTTCTAGCGCCGATAAGTATATAAACAATTTCCCATATCCTCCGACAGGCATGATAACGTTTGGGGAGGACCCTCCATCTGTATTGAAGGGTCATAACGCCAGCTCCTTACTAAAAACACAACATCGTCATCATCAACAGCCTTTAGCAGTCCTCTCCTTAGAAAGGAGGTTTTGGACTACTATTATTCCACGCTGGATTTGTTTGAAGTTTTCCTTTTCTTTGCGTGCTGTTGCCCTGTGTAGTTTATTCCCTTTTTTTTTTTTTTTTTAACGTGTGGAAATCCCCTCGGACCGTCACCCCTCCGGGGTTTGCGGCGGGGTGGTGTGTCGGACTCGGACCGACTAAAACCACACGGTGTGCCACTCTGCGCCTGTAACAGGAGGGATCCGGGAACAGCTGTTGTTAAGACATCCGGACCCCTCCTAGCGCCAGCCCGCTCCTGGTGCGGGCTCCGTCTCAATGTAGATGTTCCTCTCTTTAGGCGACGTCCGGCACACGCGGACGCCGCCCCCTCGCGGCTGGCCAACTAATGCGGGTGGAGGGGAAACCCACCCCGTCCACCCGCGGCCACACTCAGGGCGGCATGAGGCTGTGGTAGGCGGGCCTCCGCCGCCCGGTTCGCCGGCGGCGGATCGGGTCCGAGTGGAGGTCGTCCTCCCGGGCCCTCTCCGCCGCCTCCTTCCGCGAGATTACTACCTCGCAGAAGGTTGCGACCGCGGTAAAACAACTGTCGCTACCGGCCATGGAGCGTACTACGGCCGGTAGCGAGAGATCCACTCCGATGACTGCAGTGAGGGCCCGGCGCTGCGCCGCCCATGCGGGGCAGACCGCCAGCGTGTGCTGGGCCGAGTCCTCACTGCAGTCGCAGTGGTGGCAGGCGGGACTCAGTTCCCTCCTAGCGACCGTGTGCAGGTACTTTCCGAAGCAACCGTGCCCGGAAAGCACCTGCGTCAGTCGGAAGGAAAGGGTCCCGTGCTGCCGCCCTGCCCACTCGGCGATGACCGGCTGGAGAGCCTCCACGGCGGCGAAGCCAGTGCGTGGAGTCTCCAGCCGGAACGGTCTGCCAAGTGGTTGAGGGCCAGGGCCAGCACTCTTGGAACGGATCCGTAGAACAGCCGCCCCTACCTCCGAATCCCGGACGGGCGGAACATTTTCCTCCCCGTGTTCCTGTAGTTTATTCCCTAAGTCAACATTATCGAAACCCACGGGATGAATAAGGTTGATAACACTCAGTATTCTTAATCCGTCACCACAACATACAGCATATTAAATATTTATAAATTAAACTCAAAGACAGAACAATTAAACTGAAATCATTATAAATAATATATTATTTTTACACTCACTCTCACATACCACAGATATACATCATGCTCTTACATCTGTAATAATCACCATCAAAAGGAACAAATTTTCCTCGTTTTTGCAACATTATTTAATATTTTTACACATTTCACACACGGCCATTTGATCCCAAACTAGGCAGAGATATACTACGGTAACCAGACTGCTGATAAACATACTTATATATTTGTACATATTATAGATAAACACACATATTATAGATAAACAGGTAACCTCCTTGTATAATAAAGAATATTCCATTGTCTACATTTAATATCTTACGGTAGTAGTCTTCTTTGTTTCCTTTTTAGTAATAGCTGAGACGGTGGAAGAGAAAATTTCATCGTCGTCACTATCCGCGCCTGGTTCCTCTTCCAATCCTGGAGGCAGCTCTGGAAAATACATAAACATATATTGAAATGGTTTTGACTGCTTTCTGTTGTGATTGGAGTGATGGCAACCTTCCTTGATAATGAAAAAAGAAAAATATGTGCAGAACGAAATCGTTGCCAGGGTAAGAAACCAAAAGTCTTTTAGGTGAGAGCGGTACTAAGACTGCAATAGAATCCACTCAAGAGTTCCCTTGAAAGGGATTGACTGAATACATCATGGTATCGGATGAAAACTACGAGACAGGCCACAATAGGAAAGTGGACTGTCAATATAATTAGGATTCCCAAACCCTAAAACTGGAGAAAACTGAAAAGCTTCAATATTGGGATGTCTGTAGAGTCCGACATTTGATTTGGTGGTCCTGGCGAACCTACCACGTTCTAATATTGAAGCTTTCCAGTTTTCTCCAGTAGAACCAGGTGTGGTGAAAAAGAGAATCCTCTCAATCAAATCCAACACCATGGGATGTGATAACATTAACCCTAGCATGATCATCCCTATCCTTGATCACCTTCTTCCCGTTTTTCTCTCAACTCTGGGACTTATCCCATATGGTGGCGTAAGGCGTTTGTCATACCCCTTCCCAAGACCCCGAATCCAACACTCCTGAATCACATACGATCAATCTCCATTCTTCCCTTCCTGTCCAAAGTCCTCGAGGCCTGTGTGAACCAATAACTACCCCAATATATTTCCCGTAACAACTTACTAAGTCCTTTCCAACCAGGGTTCAGGCCCTTGCATAGCACTACTTCGGCACTGCTAAAAGTGACCGGCGATATCCGAGCAGGAATTAACAAATCCAAAGTTACTGTGTTGGCTTTGGTTGATTTTTCAAATGCATTTAACACCGTCAGTCACGATATCTCTCTATCTATATTTTCCTATCTTATGATTGCGCCTAAAACACTGGAATGCTTCTCCTCACATCTTCAGGGTCGCCAACAGTCTGTCCGCGTCGATAAAGCCTCTTCAAGTTGGCGTGAGCTTGACTGTGGTGTCCCTCAAGGTGGCATTCTCTCTCCTCTATTATTCTATAATCAAGCCTCGACAGATGACAAAAATGAGGCCATTTTTATGGTTAACAATGACCGGGAGGCTATTAGCAGTTGGGCTGATGGGTTTGGTTTGGCAGTGAATCCAGCGAAGTGCCAAGCCATCATCATAGGCAGGCACCGCATGACTGCAAGGATGGACCCTATCTCCTTTATCAACAATCAAACTACCTCAATACTAAATTTCACCAGAATTGGTTGAGTGGCTATTGATTCCCCATACGTCACCCCCTTTTTCACCTACTTAAAGGATGATAAAAACTCAGCGCTTTAATCTTGAAGAGGTAACAGACAGATACACTTTCGCATTTATAATATTACTAGCTGACCCGGCAAACGTTGTATTGCCTAAAAAAAAAATTAGGGATGGGTCACCCTTACCATTTAGGGGTATGAAAAATAGATGTTGGCCGATTCTCAGACCTACCCGATGTGCACACAAAATTTCATGAGAATCGGTCAAGCCGTTTCGGAGGAGTACGGGAACGAACATTGTGACTCGAGAATTTTATATATAAGATAGTACACAGTATGGGATTACCTTTCGGTCCATCTATTTCAATAATTTCTTGTCCATTGGATTCCGTCAAAGTTTTCACACTGGTTTTACAAAATGCTATGGTAAATAAACAAAAATATAGTACTATAACTATGTAACGCATGGTTTATGTAATTATATTAATTATTTAAATAATTTTGTTAGTACTTGTTTCAGTAAAATATCAGTACCAACTGGAATAGCGATGTCTGAGACCATCTGGATTGGGAATTCCAAATATTGTATGAAGTTTTACTAATATTACGATGATATTACTGCACGGATGGCTTATTGGATTAGGCGGTCGCCACGCCGCTTCCTACTATAAATAAATAAATAATATTGTACCACATTCACACAACGCCATCTAGTCCCAAACTAAGCAGAGCTTGTACTATGGGTACTAGACAGCTGATTTAAATACATTTATACTTTTTTTTTGTAAATACATACTTATTATACTTAGAAACACCCAGACCAAATCAAACATTAAATGTTCATGCACACAAATGTTTGATTTGAGCGGGAATTGAACCCACGACCTCTTGAATATGGGACGACACTTTGTGTGATCCACAAATTGTTGATCTGGGTGTTCGTTGTGTCCGTTTCATGTATGTTTGTAAAGTCCTCCGCGACACAGGATATTTATCTAATGCGGGAGTTGTCTTTTTACAATATTTTGAGCGAGATCAAGAAACAAGTACGCTATAGAGAATACCTATTGTTATTTCTATTCAAACTTTATTACTTATATTGTAAATGAGTTTGTTTGTTACGCTCTCACGCCTAAACCACTAATGTAAATGAGTTTGTTTGTTACGCCTTCTAATTACTTTTACTTCTATACCACTAATTGATTTTAAAAACTCTTTCACCAATGGAAAACTACATTCTCAGCGAGTAACATAGGTTTCCTTTTTACCGCAATAACTGGGCGCCGACAGAAGCTAATCTATACTAATATTATAAAGCTGAAGAGTTTGTTTGTTTGTTTGTTTGAACGCGCTAATCTTAGGAACTACTGGTCCGATATAAAAAATTCTTTCAGTGTTAGATAGCCCATTTATCGAGGAAGGCTATAGGCTATATATCATCACGCTAAGACCAATAGGAGCGGAGCATCAATGAAGAATGTTTCAAAAACGGAGAAAATTTATTACTATTGAGAGACGCAGACGAAGTTGCGCGGGTCAGCTAGTTTTAAATAAAGTACGATAACTTACACACTGTGTGGCCTGACACGCCAAGAGCGTTCCTTTTCAGGAATTCCGTACCCGAAGGGTAAAACGGGACCCTATTACTAAGACTCCGCTGTCTGTCCGTCTGTCAACGTGCTGTATCTCATGAACCGTGATAGTTAGACAGTTGAAATTTTAACAGATGATGTATTTCTGTTGTCGCTACAACAAAAAATACTAAAAACAGAATTAAATGAATATTTAAAGGGGGCTCCCATACAACAAACGTGATTTTTTTGGTCGTTTTAGTTCGATATTGATAACGTCAACAGGTAGACGCTGGAATTATTCACAGAATAATTAGTTAAATAAATAATTAAATTAAAATAAAACAAATATTTAAGGGGGCTACTTTACAACAAACGTAATTTTTTAGCCGTTTTATAGATAACTAGCTGAGACCCACGGTGTTACCCGCGTTTGTTGTTATAACCAACGCCGCGGCGCGAAGCTAGTATAAAAAAAGTATCCTAAGTTACTCCTTATGTCATCAGCTATCTGCCAGTGAAAGTCCCGTCGAAATCGGTCCAGCCGTTCCAGAGATTACCCGGAACAGACAGACAGACAGACGAAAATTGTAAAAAATGTTATTTTGGCATATGTACCGTGTAAACATACATATGCATTTAGTAAAAAGCGGTTATTTTAATATTACAAACAGACACTACAATTTTATTTATTTGTATAGATGGTACGGAACCTTCGTCCCGCACCTGGCCGGTTTTTTTATCATTTAAATCCAATGTTATTACTATGTAAATAAATTATTTTAAGAATGTTCGTACTCCGAGGTACTGCGGTGTCAGCATCTGGGGTCATAGGTCCAGCTACCCAAATAGAAAGAGAACTAGGCTTGTTCTAGATAGCTAGTTAAAAATTGTGTCAAATAAACAACTGCCAACAAAGTGTCTCAGTTAACTTTTAACTGTGAATGTGATCAGTGCTAGTATCAACGACACAAGGTGAGTTCTATAATTCTGTAATTTGTTATTCTTACTTTGAAAAGAGGTTGTATGTGTAAAGTCTCTTTAAAAGTAAGAATTTTTTAGTTTAACACATCATCATCCGTGTGATGACGGATTTAGAATACAGAGTGTCACCACCCCTATTCATCCCGTGGGTGTCGTAAGAGCTGACTAAGGTAGCAAACTACGAAGGACAACAACACTGCAGAGAGAAGGAAAACTTAAAACAAACCCTATACCAACCCGTCTGGCCAGGGTGTCACAGTAGACCAAAACCATAAAAAGGATTTAAGGAAAGGGCTATGTCCAGTAGTGGACTATTAATGACTGTTGATGATGATGAACATTTTAAATAGGAAAACTGTAGTTTTGTAAGATTAAAATTAATTTTTAATTAAAAGTAGTTTTAAAATCTTATAATTTTTATTTTAAATGGCTCCAAAAAAAGAACGACGTTCTTAAATCGTTTTTTTAATGTTTCTTTTAACTCAGAAATATTTCATAAATGTACGGATTCAAAAAATCTCTTTTCATTTTGGGGGGTATACGTCTCGCTTCGTCCCATATGAAGATTGAACGGATGGTATAGTGGTTTAAACGGTGGTCTCGATGCTTCCTACCGCGCTGAGTGTTGTGAATCAGCCGGGATCCAGACAGGACAACACTTTGTGTGATCCACAAATTGTTGTTCCGAATCTGGGCGTTCTTTGTATCCGTTTCATGTATGTTTTTAAAGTCCCCTACGACACAGGATCTATACCTAATGCAGGAGTTGTCTTTTTAAAAAGAAAAGGGAATTCAATTTAAATTCACTATCAACTTAGTACCGTAGGCAATTATTTGTTAAGACAGTTTCGTTTTTCTGCGTGTAGATGGCGCTGGACGTTTGTTTAACTCGAGATACCCACGAAAAATGGGGCTTCGAGTTCGTCGGCGGAGCTGATGAGGATATACCTTTCACTATTGTAAAGGTAAATTGCACCATATTGTCAGCTGTCGTGGGTTCATTTTTGCTCACTGCAAATATTTGTATGCATGAATTTGTATTTCGGCTGGGTGTTTCCTTGTTTAGTATGTAGTTATCTATACAAATAAATAAAATTGGAGTGTCTGTTTGTAATATTAAAATAACCGCTTTTTACTAAATGCATATGTATGTTTACACGGTACATATGCCAAAATAACATTTTTTACCATTTTTGTCTGTCTGTCTGTCTGTTTGTTCTAATAGTTTGGTAATCTCTGGAACGGCTTCACCGATTTCGGTGGGAGTTTCACTGGCAGATAGCTGATGACATAAGGAGTAACTTAGGCTACTTTTTTTAGACTAGCTTCGCCCCGCGGTGTTGCCCGCGGTTAAAACAACAAACGCTGGAAACACCGCGGGTCTCAGCTAGTGTATTATAAAATTGAGCTAGAGGTAGTGGGTTCGATTCCCACCCAGGACAAATGATTGTGTACCAAATACGATAATTTGTTTTGTGTACATACATGCATATATCTCCGCGTGGTGATGAAATAAGAAAACAGAATGTCACCACCGCTATTCATCTCGTGGGTCGTAAGAGCCGACTAAGGGAGCAAACTACACAGGAAACAGCACTGTAAAGAGAAGGAAAACTTGACACAAAACCCTATACCAACCCATCTGGCCAGCGTGGTATAGTAGGCCAAAACCTCCTTTTTAAGGAGAGGCCTGTCTTCATCAGTGGACTATAAAGGCTGGTGATGATGATGATGATGACAACACATTGGTAGTATCTACATTGAACCCGTGTGAAGCCGAGGCCGATGGCCAGTAGTAGATGAAACAAGGAGAGGCCTTTGTCCAGCAGTGGACTAGTAAATGCTGTTGAAGTTCATGATATGCATATTTACATTATTAACTCACATCTGTTACGTAATTGTCTCAATTGCCGTATGTACATTTCGTAGTTATATTTTATTATTATTCTCTTCATTAAATTAAATACATATTGATTACATTTTTAAATATATTCCAAAAGAAAAAACCGGTCAGGTACGAGTCGAACTCATGCGCCGAGGGTTCCGTACCTACACAGATTTTACGTAGATTTTGATACTACCAAGTTTTCGCGAAATTCGAAATTTGCCAATATCTTTTTATCGTGTTGACTCAGGACCTGGATTTTTACCCTTGGAGAAAATCGGTGGTGACACACGGACAGACAGACAGACGGACAAGAAAGTGATCTTATGAGGGGTTCCTTTTTTACCTTTTGAGGTACGGAGCCCTAAAAAAAATACATTTAACAATATAAAAAATAGTAGACCACGGACATTGGGTACAGGGACCAAGACACCGGTGGTTAGGTTAGGTTAGTTAATTCTACTTATTATTATTAATGTTTGAAGTGGATTGTATACCAACTCATCCGTATGGTGACGGATTAAGAATACGGAGTGTCACCACCCCTATACATCCCGTTGGTGTCGTAAGAGCCGACTAAGGGAGCAAACTAGGGACACAGGATATATTCCTAATGCGGGAGCCGACTTAAAAAAAACATGGTCTATACTAAGTGGGTATAGACAACACATCAATATATATTTAATCATAAATTACGCAAGATCAAGTGCAGGCCAAGATGGCGTAGGCATCCTGCCAAAGTATCGACACGGAGCAATTTATTTTCGTCTTCAATGGACAATGTCACAACAATGATTTTTGAACTTGTTTGTTTTAATTTATTTATTAGTTGTATATCTTGCTATTTGACTGCACGGATGGCGTAGTGGTTTAAGCGGTCGCCACGCCGCTTCCTACTGCGCCGAGTGTTGTGGGTTCAAACCCCACATGGGACGACACTTTGTGTGATCCACAAATTGTTGTTCTGAGTCTGGGTGTTCTTTGTGTCCGTTTCATGTATGTTTGTAAAGTCTCCCGCGACACAGGATTTATTCCTAATGCGGGCGTTGTCTTTTAAAAAAAAAATAATAAAAATACTATTATTAATAATAATAAGGCAGTTGGATTAAGTGCCTGATGCAGAAAGCAGTTCTCCTCGATACGGCGCGTATTGTGAGGAAGTTTCTGTCTCTGGAGTCCTAACCACCACCGATATCCTGGTCCCTGTACCCGATACCGATGGGACACTATTCTTTATATTTTTAAATGTATTTTTTCTTGTTTTTGTATATAAATATATTTAAAAATGTAATTTTTATGTATATTTAATGAAATAAAGAGAATAATAAGTTCACACATCTCACACACGGCCGTCTGATCCCAAAATAGACAGAGCCTGTACTATGGTAACCAGACTGCTGATAAACATACTTATATATTACTAAATACATACATATTATAGATAAATTACACCCAGACAGAATAAATCATCGTGCTCATCACACAAGTGTTTATCCTGTGTGGGAATCAAACCCACGACCTCCGGCTTAGCAGTCAGGGTAACTAACCACTAGACTAACAGGCATTGTATTTTATTTTATACTGGTATCTATACAAATAAATAAAATTGGAGTGTCTGTTTGTAATATTAAAATAACCGCTTTTTACTAAATGCATATGTATGTTTACACGGTACATATGCCAAAACAACATTTTTTTACAATTTTTGTCTGTCTGTCTATCTATCTGTCTGTCTGTTTGTTCCGGGTTATCTCTGGAACGGCTGGACCGATTTCGACGGGACTTTCACTGGCAGATAGCTGATGACATAAGGAGTAACTTAGGCTACTTTTTTTAGACAAGCCGTTGCGCGCGGTTATAACGACAAACGCGGGTAACACCGCGGGTCTCAGCTAGTCTATATCTATAAAAGAAGAAACTTACAGATTAATTCATTGACTGATCAAGCAACGCACAACGGCCGCCGCTGGGTCTAGAAGCATGAAATTTTACACAAATCTTCCTTAGGTGACGTAGTTGTGCACTTTTTTTTTTTTTTTTTTCGTGCGGATCCAACCTCGGATACCAACCGATTAAAACCGCACGCCGTCTTGGGTACTTATAGCCGGGGAACCAGGTATACCCTAGAAAGGAAGTCCCTGGTGCCCCGACATACCTCGGGTCATCTACAGACGAGTAGACGACCCTCCCCCCCCCCCCCCCCCCCGTGTGGGAACCCCACGTTCCCTGTGCTCCCTGGAAGCGAGCGCCACCCCGGCCTGCTTCTGCTAGGGTGACAGATGGCCTCACCTGTCACCCCCAGGCCTGCGCTTATGGAGGACGGAGGTCGTTCTGCGACCTCCGGCGCCTGAGTCGCCTGCGGTACCTGGCCCGTTCCCGGGCCCGGAGAGTCCTAAACCTCTCCCGGTACTTAGTTGTGCACTCAGAAAGGGTTTCATTTAATTCTACCCCTAAAGGTGGTTGGAAATATGTATAAAACTTCGTTATTTTTAGTAGTAGCGTTGTCAAACTCACAGTAATTAATACTCTTTATTAAAAGTAATAAAAAACGTTGTTACAAATTTTTCATAACTACCCTCAAATAATAATAATTAGAAAATAATATTAATTATTTTTTTAACTTTTCAGACCCCTTATAAGTGACTAGCTGACCCGCGCAACTTCGTCTGCGTCTCTCAATAGTAATAAATTTTCTCCGTTTTTGAAACATTCTTCATTGGTGCTCCGCTCCTATTGGTCTTAGCGTGATGATATATAGCCTATAGCCTTCCTCGATAAATGGGCTATCTAACAGTGAAAGAATTTTTCAAATCGGACCAGTAGTTCCTGAGATTAGCGCGTTCAAACAAACAAACAAACAAACAAACTCTTCAGCTTTATAATATTAGTATAGATTAAGTGGTTTGTTAAAAATTGGGTTGGGAATTTTTACACACATATTATACGAGTAGTAAAGAAAATACGAGAATTTCAAAGATTTATAATGTGATGTCATGCATTGCACCCGCGCGAATCCGGGGTGGGACGCTAGTTTTTTAATAAAGAGTTCGTTGGTTTAAAAAACGAGGCAATTAATTTATTTTTATTTATTTATACTTTTGATGGTGATGATTACAGATGTGAGAACATAATATATATATGCATGTCATCAGCATCAACAGTCTTTAATAGTCCACTGCTGGACATAGGCCTTAGAAAGGAGGTTATGGCCTACTATATCACGCTGGCCAGACGGGTTGGTATAGGGTTTGTGTCAAGTTTTCCTTCTCTTTGCAGTGCTGTTGTCCTGCGTAGTTTGCACCCTTAGTTGTCTCTTACGACACCCACGGGGTGGTGACACTCCGTATTCTTAATCCGTCACCACACGGACAATTCGAACTGGTTGACTTTCTAAAATACTATATTATATTCCAGATGGACTCATCATCGCCGGCTTCTCGTGCCGGTCTACAGAGCGGAGACACTATCTTCACTATTAACGGCGAAGACGCTGGTGATTTCACTCATGAGGAAGCCTGTAGGAGAGTAGCTGAATGTGCTGACATACTAACATTAGGCGTGATGCGGTCAGTTAAGTTAAAAAATACATAGACTTGACGACCGGACGGCGCAGTGGTTTGTGTAACGGACTGCTATTCCAAAGGTCGCGGTTTCGATTCCCGCTGAAGTCAAACATTTGTGTGCATGATACCACGGCCTCACAGAAAACCGGTGTTAAACAATTCTTTCGTGCCTTTCACTAAACGAGGGTTATCGGAGCCCAAATCCTCCGACTCGACTCGAGCGGGAGGGACTCCAAGGGCGGCTACGCACTTGTGACTTTTGAGTTGCAGGTGTCCATGGGCGGCGTTAGTTGCTTACCATCAGGTGACCCGTCTGCTACCATAAAAAAAATACATATATGCTCCCGGTAGACTTAGAGGTCCTCGTACATGTATACTGGCAGCTCAAGGCCAGTGTACATAGGCGTCCGTAGCCACTGCTTGTTTGCTCCATTAGGTGTGAGAATTTTATCTTAATGAAATTTATTTTCCTTTGCCAACACAAATTAAGCACGTAATGACAGATTGATCTATATACAGCATCAAGGCTTATAAAAATAGACATGTCCTTATGTCGATATTGATCGAAATGATATTGTGTTCGCCGTACACTGTATTTGGCTTTTTACTTTAATCGCGCGTAGAGTACACAACGAAAACGATCGAATTCAAACTTATTTTTATTTATTTGTGATTTTAAAACATGAAGTTTTACTTGGTCTATAAAAATCAGTGAGTATTTTTTTTCAATACGCATTCGTTCGAAAGTATTTATACCTGTTACTAGTTATTTTTTAATAATACTTGTACATAACCTATGCATATTATTATAAAGTTGAAGACGGTCCTTTGTTTGGTTGAATTGTCAAATCTCTGGAAGTAACAATCGGTTTTGAAAAATTATTTTTGTATTTTTAAACTATAAGGTCGATCCCTTGGCGTTACGTAGAGATGTGGCTTCACTCTGCATTCTCTATCGCATATATCAGTGAGAGTGCCCCGAGGAATTGTTCAGACTAATACCAGCACGGCAAAATTTTCATCCTTATTACCTGGATAGTTGGCGCTCCACTACTGTGCGCTTTTCGAGACACTTCTTGCCCCGCACAACCAATCTGTGGAACGAGTTATCGTCTCCGGTATTTTCGGACCGAGACGACCTTCAAACCTTCAAGAAAAAAGCGTACTCCTTCCTAAAAGACCGGTAACGCGTTTGTGACTCCTGAGTTGCAGACGTTCATGGGAGGCGATGGTCACTTTCCATCACGTGACCCGTATAATCGTCTGCCCCTCTAACATAAAAAAAAAAATTAGATAAGTGTTATAGGTTATTTACGGTGCGACCTTTAGCTACAGAGCAGTGTCTATACGCGCGGGTGAAACTTCGGAAAACAAATTGTCAATTAATACTTAAAACCTCTAGTATTTAGTAGTTTAATGAAAAACTTGATCTCTCTTAAATCTTGAGTAACAGTTATAAATATTAGCTGTAATATATTCCTAGAAATATGAGTACCGAGTGCGCTAGTGATGTAACCTTGTTATCTATAGTGATCTCAAGATATTACAGAAATGCTCAGAATGTTAGTATTTATTAAAATATTCTCATAAATTATTATTATTTTTACGTTATCGTTATATTACGTTTATCACTACTCAGTGTTTGATAAATTTATACTATTATTATAAAGTAAAGAGTGTGTTTGTTTGAACGTGCTAATTTCAGGAACTATTGGTTAGAATAGAAAAATTCCTTTAGTGTTGGATAGCCCATGTATCCAGGAAGGTTAGAGGCTGTGTAACATCACGATAAAACGGATGACTGCACGGATGGCGTAGTGGTTTAATCCCCGTTTTAGCAGTCGCCACGCCGCTTACTACTACGCTGAGTGTTGTGGGTCCGATCCCCACATGGGACGACACTTTGTGTGATCCACAAATTGTTGTTCTGAGTCTGGGTGTTCTTTGTGTCTGTTTCATGTATGTTTGTAAAGTCCCCCGCGACACAGGATATATCCCTGATGCGGGAGTTGTCTTTACAAATAAAAGTAAATGTTGCAAAAACGGGGAAAACTTAGTTAACGGCGCAATTGGCGCGGCGTCAGCTGGTTTTGAATATTTTTGAGGTTAAGTACTGCCGCAAAACCAAAATACTTCTACTGCACCACACTATAGTCATTTTTGTAGTTAAAATTAAACTCATAAATAATAGTTTATATTAACTATGTAGGTATTGCGTGGTCCGTTCGCTTTGCAAAACAAAGAACGTTCTCTTATTTTTAATAGAAAAAACTGCGGTCAAGTAAATAGGTAGTTTTCGAAAGTTAACATTTTATATTTTAACCCCTAAATACAGTCACTCCATTACTAACCCGAATGATTCACCAACAATAGAGAGATAGAATTTATTTTTTTAGAATTATGCCTTTATTTGTGCTGTAAGACGTTTCTTTTTGCCAAATTTCGTGATTCTAGGTCAACGGGAACTATCATATAGGTTTTCGACCCAAAACCTATTGGGTACTTCCGGTTGACCTAGAATTGTCAATTTTGTTTAAAAGCAAGGTCTTACAGCACAAGTAAATATAAACTTCTGAAAAATAAAAAAAGTTGAAAATTAAAGTAAACTATTACTTATAAGTTTTCGCGAAAATCGAAATTTGCCCATATCTTTTTATCGTGTTGACTCAGGACCTTGATTTTTATACACCTAATAGGGACCATAGACCTCAGTATCTGGTATAAATTTCAACTTGCTAGGTGTACCTGTTCCTGAGAAAATCGGTGGTGACACACGGACAGTCGGACAAGAAAGTGATCTCATAAGGGTTCCTTTTTTACCTTTTGAGGTACGGAACCCTAATAGATAAAAACAATCTTTGAAACGGTTTGTATATCGTGTCAAAGAACCTAGTTTTTGGAGTGTACACAAACCAAACTTAATATTCTTATATTATAAACTAGTTTTTCTCTGTCATGCTTCGTACATTGTAACACATTGTAGCTGTATTGAAAGTGACGCTGAAACTAGATAAATACCATCGTGTCAAACTCAATCGGTTCAAAACTAAGAAAATAAAATAAAATATAAAGATTGTTGTTGATTGAAGGACACACACACACACACATATAAATACACTTACACACAAAAACACACACACACAAACACAGGCGCGCAATCACTTGCGCGCACAGGCGCATACACAAGCGCACATACTTACATACGTACATATGCAAGCATACTATGTCATGTAGAGTTTTTTTTTACTTCTTTTTTTTTAATTCTTTGTATAAATAATAATTTACTATGTTTTTTCTTTTTCTTTTAGAATATTGATGTAAATGCTATTGCTAATACATATATTGGGGGAAGACACTGGCACCTGCAACACAGTAGATACTAGCGCGGGTGTCAGAATCCTGTTATAGTTGCACAATATTTATGTCAATAAAGAATATTATTATTATTATAATTTGAGCTCAATCGGTTCAAAACTAAAAAAAAAAATATATAGATTACTTATTTTTTGTTACAGTGGTCTCTACGACCCAGTGTTGGACGACCAAGACCCGATACTCTACGAACCGGGCGATTTCGACCCCGAATCACAACCGACTGAGGTATCATTCAAAATTCAACAATTTATAGAACCCGCAGACCTAGGAAGTACTCCAATAGACTATGGTGACACAAATACCCCTATAGGTACTCCCTTCGATCCAAGTATATTACTTGCAGAATCCAGATCTTTAACTGCATCTCCTTTTATGAACCCCGCCAAACCTTACAGGCCCTTTTCGACTGAACCCTTACCTGAAGTGCCACCTTTAGAAGATCCAATCATCCTCAATCCAAACTATAAGGATCAATTCGGTAAAAGTCCCGACGATGTTGACCCAGATTATATCTTAAACGCTCACTGCAAAAGTAAGTTTAAGCTGCCGATTTCCGAACAATACGATCCAGATGGAACTAGACACGTTAAGAATGTTGAAATTGATAGTGTTTTATCAAAATACACAAATATGGAAAAGCTGTGTAAGAAATCACAGACTACTGATGAAAAAAATACAAAAATTACTAATAGTAAAATTGCTGAAGATTCTAAAAAGACGGCAACAGAAAATACAAATTTTAAGAGTAAAGAAAGTTTTTCAACAAATCTAACAGAAGCAAGTTCAATATTGACAACAGAAAAACTGCATATTAAAGAAGACAACTTCAAAACAAATGAAGAGACGTCAATTAGGAGAGACTTAATTACCCAGGATGTAGAAGAAAATATGATTACAGAAGAATTAAAATACATTGAAAAAATGAAACACGAAATAGATGTAGACCAAATAGAAAGGACGGCCCATTCTGTTGTGGAAGATAGTATTGAAAGAGCTGTATCCGTTGCAGAGGAAATCAAGAAAGAAATGGCGGTAGACCAAAATTTAGTTATAGAGGCAAAATCTGACAGAGTAACTAAGGCAGTTGAGAAGAAAATATCTACATTAAAGAATGAAAAACAACTAAAAGAAGAATTAGAATCGAATGAAATCAAAGAAACAGACTTTGAAGTCATCGATAAAATAGCATCCAATAAAGAACACTTAAAATATGTTGAGGAAAATATTGAAGAACAACATAGCAAGACCGAAGGTCAAAATAGATCAGAAAGTGTTGGTAGAAAAGATAACAAGCAAACTTTAGAAGGTAATATCGGACAATATAAAAAAGTATCAAAAACTGTTACTGCCGACACTAAGTTTGATAAATCTGGATCCCAACAACGAATATATGAAATAGGTCTACAGACTATACCTAATATAAGAGGAGTGGTCCATTCTTCTTATCACTATGATTTGCTGCTCCGGACATTTTTTATTCATTTAACAGACGTAATGGTGGCATTATCTCGATTTCTTTTATCTCAACCTATTTTTGATACCAGTTGTTATGAGACACAGAAAACCGTAAACAAGTCACAAATCAAAAGCGAAGAAAAAGATATAAGGAAAACTCAACACGAAGTTGTTGAATCTGTTAAAACAGAAAGACGAATAGTTGATGACGCTAGGACGAGTGTTAATGTAAAGCATGAAAAAATAGTGGAAAAGAAGGTAGACATTCCTGTACAAGAGAAACATGCACATAAAAGAGAATTAGTTACTCCAATTTCAATGAAAGAAACAAAGATAGCATCACATGAAGATGTGACGACACTGACGAAAAAACAAGATGTGAAAACTGATTTAAAACATACTAAAACAATTGAAAAATCAGATGTTAAACAGGAGCGAAAAAAAGAAGATGATACAGCCATCATTCAAGTTGAAGGGAGGAAAATTTCTGGAGCTCAAATGGCTCAGCGTACAGAAAAAAAACTAACTAAAGATATGACACAGAAAATGGATGCTGTGATATCAGAATTTGAAACTGTAGCAGTTGAAGAAGATAAGAAGGAGATGCTGCAGCGTAGCAGAAGATCAAGGAGCAGAAGTCAAATAGAAGAAGAAGTAGCTAAAGAAAGTGATCCTTTAGAATGGCTTGCTAAAGTTGACAGTGGAAGGGCTTCTCAAGAGATTAGTGAAGAGAGACTTTCTGAAAAAGAATGTTCTTCAACTGAGACTTTTGAAAAAAAACGTTATGAGAAACTTGAAAAACAAGAAATTAAACACAAGAAGGCCCAGACTCCTAAACAAATGTACGTTGCCATAGTAGAAGCACACGTATATACGAACAAAGACGTCATTTTTGAAGACGCTGCTGAATTTTCTGAAACATCATCTGTACAGAGTGCTGAAGAAGTAAATACTGCCTTTGAGGCTATGGAAGCTATGCAGTCTGAGAATGTACTACTTGAGAGTGCAGTTCAGCAAATCGAACAAGCCAATGTAGTTGAAGAAACACAAGACCTGTCTAGGGTGACTGCACAAAGTAAGGCTACGGTACAAAGAATTGAAGAAGTTGTTCATAAGAGTAAATCTATACAAAAAGAAGAATACAAAAAAGAAACCGCCGTACAATCTACAGATGTCCAAGAAGTTGTTATTCACGAAACAAAACAGGTCATTGAACCGGTAGTTGAAATCAAAGAAATGATCAAAAAAGAAAATTTGACCGTAGATATTAATGAATCTCTGTATGTAGCTGAGTCAAGTGAAATCAATGTCCATGAATCTAAAAGTGAATTTACTAATATTGAAACAAAGGAAGAATCTATGGCCATAATTGAAGAGGATAACAGCGAAAGTGCTGTAGCTCAGCCTATAGTAGAAGTTAAAGAAGATAAACAGGAGATTGTCAATGTTAAGACTGAAGTAGAATCTCAAGTTCAGATAGAAGATGTCACAGAAAAGGTCGTGGTCAAGGCAGAAAAACCGGCAATCACAAAAGAAGAGGAATACGCAGCTCTTAAAATTGTAAAGGAAATTGAAACAGAAGAAGTTGCCTCCCCTGAAATTATTGAAGTAGAAGAAGTAGAAGTTAACAAAATACAAATGAGCAAAGAGTTACAGCTGGATCAATCAGCAATACTCAAAGAAAAATCTAAAATTAGTTCAGAACTTGAAATGTCAAAGGAATCACAATCAAAAATGACTTCTGAAATTGACATTTCAACAACATCAAATCACATGTCGATGGAAAGTTATCGATCAGAAAATTATATGTCAGAAAGTAACGTTCAGGAATCATCATTTACAGCAAAATCGATGGACAAAAAGTTAACTGTACGGACTGATTTAAAGACACAGGAATCTATACAAAGCGAGCCAAGTACCATAGACACTCCGACTCCATCTACTGTGCCACCAACGCCTTTAACCGATGAATATGTTTTTAAACTTACAATTCCTTTGCCAAAAAGCAGAAGTACAACACCAGTTCCCAGAGACTGTAGTCTAAGCCCTAAAGAGGAAGATCCACACATCGTTAAAAAGAAACTAATCCCACACATTGAAACGACCATAAATAGAATTGTTTACGACCCTCCCTTACCTACTCCCCCTGGGGAATGTCCCTTAACTCCGATATTCAAAACTCCAGGATTATTTGGCGGTTCAAGCAAACCGATTTATAAAATTAAATTTCCAATGGTATATAGAAAACCGGGTTTATTTGGTGGTGCTGATAATCCACAGCTCGACAAGGTATGTCAACATAATGTTTTATAATCATAAGTTTTTTATGAACTTCATGTCCATCCTAATAAAAAGCCTTCTTCATTTTGTAAGCCGCCATAAAATACGCTAATTCCCAACTTGGTCACTATTACTTCGTCATACTGTAAAAGCATCTATGCAAAAACATTAAATTTACATATTTGTACAGGAGGAAATCAGAGAAATTGAACGAAAGTCATCGTTACTGGCATCGGCCATTGATGAAACAATAAAAAGCATAGAAGAATATAAAGAAGAAGTCGGCATCGAAACGAAGAAGAAAGTCAAAATAGCAGAGTTCAAAGAAGATACATATACGAAAAGTTTTCAGGCAAGTTATGGTGAAGAAACTTTTATAGAAGCAAAACGAAATAGTTTTGAGGAATCTAATACTTCAATTAAAGAAATTGTTGAAAAAAGCGAAACGGCTAATGATAACACTGAAACTTCTGTAGCTATTGAAATAACTGAAGAAGAAACCACTGAAAAGATGAAAACAGATATTCAGAATCAGAGTTCTGAAACTGAATCAGTTAAAGAAATTGAAGTAAATATAGAACAAGAAACTAAACCAGAGGAGATCATTGATGAGAGAATTGAGGTTAAAAGAACCACAAACATAACTGAAGTTAAGAAAAACGAGATAATGAACAGTGAAGTTTATATGGAAAGTGTAAATGACTCTCAAAATACTGTTATTGAAAGCGAAAAAGAAGTAACAGAAGTGAAATTGGTAGAAGAAGACAATAAAAAAGATCCTATGACTGGTTTTAGACCAGTTGTGTTTGATCCAGAGACAATACAAAAACGGAGTGTCCCACATTTTCTTGTACAAGTAAGTACGGTTACCAAAATACCTAAATAAATATGGTTTATTTAGCTAAATCGTCTAGTTATGAGTATTACTCGTTATAGATAGAATAGAATAAGCTTTAGTGTACACCAGTTTAGTACATCTTATATATAAAATTCTCGTGTCACAATGTTCGTTCCCTTACTCCTCCGAAACGGCTTGACCGATTCTCATGAAATTTTGTGTGCACATCGGGTAGGCCTGAGAATCGGCCAACATCTATTTTTCATACCCCTAAATGGTAAGGGTGACCCATCCCTAATTTTTTTTGTTTTGCAATACAACGTTTGCCGGGTCAGCTAGTCATATGCAAATACAATGGTATATCAAGATGTTGACCATGTACAAATGGCGGCCTTATTGGTAAAAAGGAATTTATTACACCTTTGTATTGACAAATAGACTGTAAATAGATAAATTCATGGGAAGTTACGGTGTGAGAAAAAATGAAATAGAATCATACATGATATATAGTGAAGACCGGATGGCGTAGTGGTTTGTGTAACGGACTGCTATTCCAAAGGTCGCGGGTTCGATTTCCGCTCAAGTCAAACATTTGTGTGCATGAACATTTAATGTTTGATTTGGTCTGGGTGTTTCTATGTATAATATGTATGTATTTACAAAAAAAAGTATGTATGTATTTATATCAGTTGTCTAGTAGCCATAGTACAAGCTCTGCTTAGTTTGGGACTAGATGGCGTTGTGTGAATGTTGTAAAAAAAAAAAAAAAAATTGACCATATACAAATGGCGGCTTTATTGGTAAAAAGGAATTTGTTACACCTTTGTATTGACAAATAGACTGTAAATAGATAAATTCATGGGCAGTTTCGGTGTGAGAAAAAATAAAATAGAATCATACATTATATATAGTGACGACCGGATGGTATAGTGGTTTGTGTAACGGACTGCTATTCCAAAGGTCGCGGGTTCGATTTCCGCTCAAGTCAAACATTTGTGTGCATGAACATTTAATGTTTGATTTAGTCTGGGTGTTTCTATGTATAATATGTATGTATTTACAAAAAAAAAGTATATATGTATTTATATCAGTTGTCTAGTAGCCATAGTACAAGCTCTGCTTAGTTTGGGACTAGATGGCGTTGTGTGAATGAATATATTATATATTTAAAAAAAAAACGGCAAAATATCATTGGATATTGATTAAAAGGAAATTACAAAGTAGGATAGCTAATAATGCAGCTAAACCTACTTATACAGGGTTACAAGAAAAGTCGTGCTAGATCCGTTAAGGGCGTGGAGTACCCATCATTTCTGACATATTTCACTATGAAACACCCTACCCTAAACTTAACCCTTTTCGAGATAATCGTCTTTTAATTTTTTTATTGAAATTTGCTGATTTTTAGGCTACTACATTTATTTTTGTTTATTTTGTGTATCTTATTATTATTATTTTTGCATTTTTACATGTGTAATAAGATGCTTTAGGACTTCAGTCATTAAAATAGTTTATAAGTTAATTGAATAGATCGTAGTAGACAAGTGAAAGTAAAGAAATAAAATAAAATATTAGAAAATTATTTTTCTTTAACGGATATCTAAAAACAATATTATGGTAATTGTTCGGCAGATGTTTTTTAAAGTATCTACGTTTCATCAGCTATCTAACGAGGTATAATAATCTAAGGTTTTATTCAAATGCATTGAAAAAACTTTAGTTTCATAGGCGACAGTGGAGAAGAAAATTTATACTTAGCTTAGAATGGATAGGACGAGGTGGGCCGTTGCCATGGCCAGCAAGAAGTCCGGACCTAACCCCCATGGATTTTCATGTGTGGGGGTGCATGAAAAGTCTTGTGTACAGCGAGCCGAATCCAGTTTCGTCTGTGGAAGACTTACGAGAAAGGATTGTGGATGCAGCAAATAAAATGAGGACCACGTTGACCACTGGAGTAGTGAAGACTGGTCTCCGTACAAGGATGCGACAATGTATCAGAAATAGAGGCGGACATGTTGAACATGAACTGTAGAATAAGAAAAAGTTGTGTGAAAACCTTTAATAAATGACATTTCATGCTTAACTATTGTTTTATTTTACTTTTTTGGGCTAAGTATAAATTTTCTTCTCCACTGTCGCCTATGAAACTAAAGTTTTTTCAATGCATTTGAATAAAACCTTAGATTATTATACCTCGTTAGATAGCTGATGAAACGTAGATATTTTAAAAAACATCTGCCGAACAATTACCATAATATTGTTTTCAGATATCCGTTAGAGAAAAATAATTTTCTAATATTTTATTTTATTTCTTTACTTTCACTTGTCTACTACGATCTATTCAATTAACTTATGAACTATTTTAATGACTGACGTCCTAAAGCATCTTATTACACATGTAAAAATGCAAAAATAATAATAATAAGATACACAAAATAAACAAAAATAAATGTAGTAGCCTAAAAATCAGCAAATTTCAATAAAAAAATTAAAAGACGATTATCTCGAAAAGGGTTAAGTTTAGGGTAGGGTGTTTCATAGTGAAATATGTCAGAAATGATGGGTACTCCACGCCCTTAACGGATCTAGCACGACTTTTCTTGTAACCCTGTATACTCGAAAATACACATTAATACATACAGGGTATTGTCAATTTGCACGGAATACGCATATAGTTATTACTTTTGTGCGATAAATTCGTGTGTGTGCGTATGTGTGTGTGTATGTATATGTATGTGTATATGTACGTCTATGCATATGTGTATGTTTTTATATTTACAAATATAAATTTTAATAAATAAATCACAAAAACTAAAAAAAATAAAAAAAAAACAAAATCTCAAGTCTCAATCAAGTATAAAAAAAAAAAAATATTCAGTAATAAAAATAGAAGAGTGTAGTTACCATCTGGATGCCACATCTAGTTAATAATTTCAAGTTACATCTTTGGTTCAGTTGCTTGGATTCCCATTGTTTTCTGTGTTCGAGTGTTTTGCAATTTCGTAATCTTACGCAAAATATATTTGACTACCCACTTTTATTTTATGTTATATTCAAACGCTCTATGGATTTATTTTGTTTACTTTTATGTATGTTTTCTCAGTAAGTGAATTTTGTAAATTCTTTTGAGAAATAAAGATTCTTAAACCAGAATGACCTATACCTTTGACAGCTGATTGTGTAATAAGTTTAATTTTCCAATGATTTTAGACTCAGAATGATGTTCTGCCCCCTAGAATAAGAGGAGAGGGGGCATCAGTAACTTTACACTGGTTTACTGTGATTAGTATCACGCCAGTCGAGACTGCCCGTGTGTACTTAAGGAGGGCTCCTTTTCACCCTTTTCAACTCTTTTCTATGAGTACCAGCTTTTGCCCCGGGCTTCGCAAGAGTTAATGTCGGTCGTAGTATCTCCATACCAAATTTCATCTATATCGGTCTAGCGGTTATTAAATCCCCATACAAACTTCCACCCCCCCTTTTCACCCCCTTGAAGGATGATATCTGAAATAAAACTACCCTATGTCCTTGCCCGGAACTCGAACTATCTCTTTAACAAATTTCATATAAATCGGTTCAGTGGTTTAAGCGTGAAGAGGTAACAGACAAACAGATAAAAAGACACAATTTTGCATTTATAATATTAGCATGGACAAGTATGGATATGCGTATGCCTTAAAGGATCTTTATGTTTGTGGTTAGTTTTCTTCTTTTGGAAATCTGCTCCAGAATTGATATTATTAACAATAATGTGTGCTTTCCCTTTATTATTATTGTAATCTTTTTTTTTTTTTTTTATCTTTTTTAAAAAAGACAACGCCCGCATTAGGAATATATATTCCTGTGTCGCGGGGGACTTTACAAACATACATGAAACGGACACAAAGAACACCCAGACTCAGAACAACAATTTGTGGATCACACACAGTGTTGTCCCATGTGGGGTTTGAACCCACAACATTTGGCGTAGTAGAAAGCGGCGTGGCAACCACTTAAACCACTACGTCTTAAACCACACTAAATCTTTATTTTCTAACTTTTAGGAACTACCATCTCAAGAACCAAGAGGTTCTCCTTATTTGACTGAATCTGGAGAAATTATTGGTACAGTCCAAGGAATCGTGGATGGATTAGAAGAACCCGTCATGGATCCTGAGTTGGCTAGTAGGTATCATTTTCATTAGGTATTATTGCTTTACTCTGGGAGGACCGGGACCATGTTATTTCAGGTCCTCCCTGAAAGGCACCATGCCTAATCAGGTCCTATCCCAGGGGAAAAGCCGCGAGCATAATGCAATCAGGCCGCCATCCTATCCCCAACCGCAGCATTCAATCTACCACCAGAGGTCCCCACTCCCTGGCGGCCCGAGGCGGCACAGAAACGTACTTATACAGATGGATTGGGGAATATAAATGACAGTTAGAACCAGTCAGAGCACCACATATTATGCTGTAACTCGAAATAAAATGCCGAATGCCTAGGCTCTCTAACGTTACAAATACTACATTAAAAATTATTATCTGGAATAAGTCGTAATGTAACTCGAACTGATATTTGATTTTATCTTTTCAGAGGAGTTAGGAAAACCTGGGATATCTGAAGAAAAAATCGCAGAATTAATTTCCGGGGAAGCAGAGATGTTGAGAGAGGCACACGTTATGGGGTAAATATATAAAATTATGTATAATATTCGCCATTTATCCATTTTATGTATGTTTTGTAGTTAGAAATGTAAAATTTCACATCAAAGGACATTATGAACCTCAATTTTTGATTTGTGGAACAACCACAATTACCACAATGCCATGTAGCCAGAGGGGGAACACCCAAATACTCCGAAATATTTTATGCCGAATTTTGATGTTCCGATTTCTAAAATACCTAAGACGCTAAGGGCCAGAATATTAGACGTTCCGAATATCATTAAGTCGAACTTTTTATTTTTCGATCTATTGAAACTCCGGACAGCCAAACATTGAAATTTTTAAATTATAAAAATAGGATGAATGATAAATTGGAGTTGTTATATTCGGAGTTTCGAACCAGTCGGAATTATGAAAATCGATTTTTGAAATTCGTATTTGTGACTGACGGAATAAAGTTTTTCGTATTTCAGTAATGTACCATGCCAGAGGAATAGTTATTTCGGGGAATGGAATACGAAATATAGTGTTTTGTAATTTTTTACTGGCACAATAAATAAAATACGATATGATATATTTAATCTTGGAACACTGTGGTAAATTTTGACAGCTGTCAAATTTTATTCGATTTAATAATAATATCAAGGCCATGTTTGAAAAACAAACATTCTAGTTATAATTTGATACAAGACTATCTTACACTAGATTATATTTTCTATTTCTTCATGCACTAATCTTATTTCTTTAGCATTATTACCATAAAGAAGCGTTTTCAAACCATTTTGTAAATGCATTTATCAAATAGCATGCACAACTGTTCATAACAATCAAACACCACATCAGATTTCATTATAAAAGAAAATAATCTACAATTACAACAAGGGGACAAAGTGAACTTGTAAATTCTAATAAATACGTAGTTTGGTTGTTCTTAAAATGCTAAACAAGAATTTTAATAGCTGCTAATTGTTTTATTTGGCGTCATTTCTCTTTACGAAACGAAATGACGAAATCTACCCCATTCGCTTTAAACCATAGACAAGAAAAGTGACAATTAAACAACACGGAGCTTGCAACGTCAAACATAAATTTAAGAGTGTTTTACCCTTTTATTTGGAAGATAGAAAACCCTACATTTGTCTACAGCCAAAACTACATTTAAAAAAAACCGTCCTAGACCTATTTATATATTATATACTAGCTGACCCGCGCAACTTCGTCTGCGTCTCTCAATAGTACCTAATAAATTTTCTCCGTTTTTGAAACATTCTTCATTGGTGCTCCGCTCCTATTGGTCTTAGCGTGATGATATATAGCCTATAGCCTTCCTCGATAAATGGGCTATCTAACACTGAAAGAATTTTTCAGATCGGACCAGTAGTTCCTGAGATTAGCGCGTTCAAACAAACAAACAAACAAACAAACAAACAAACTCTTTAGCTTTATAATATTAGTATAGATTTATATTTCTTCTAACAGGGTCCATTTTTAAAAAGATGTTCTTCTTCCAGGACCTATAGAGTCCTAGTTCATTACAGTTCAAAAGGGCGGACATACTCCGAAGCTTCGCCTTTTGTATATTTAAATACACCTCTTGTTAAATTTAAATAAATACACCTCTTAAATAAAAAATTGGCTGAGATTCTTGGAAGTTTGTCCATCGGTACTCATCGCCTTGTAGATTCATCAATAGCCTTTAATAGTCCACTGCTGGACATAAGCCTCTCCTTAGAAAGGAGGTTTTGGCCTACCTTGTAGATTGGTTAATTCATATTCCACGAATTAACTCTTATTTCGAATATTTTCGCCTTGCCATTACATATCTTTCTCTCTTACTCTTTCTCTATCTTTTAAATACTCTACACTGACACTATTCTTTTCAAAATGGTTGAAAACAGCCTCTCCAGGGTGCTAAACTCCCATATGCATCGTGCTGACGATTCCAGTGTGGACTTCCAAAAGATCAAACCAATGATTGACTCACTGAAAGACTCTGAAGTATTAAAAGCTTTGAATGAGGAACTGGCGAGACAAAAAAAAGAAGAGAAAAAGAAGGAGGAAAAGAGATGGACGACCTTCCTACAGAAGCCTAAAAGACCACCTCCAAAAGTAAAATTTGGATATTATGGCATGACAGATGCTGAACAAGCAACTGTAGAGGTAAGTTAAAACTCTAATTCGTCCGTACATTTAATCTGTTTAAGAAATTGCTTTCTATTCTTTAAATTATCCGTATAAATAAAAAAAAAGAATAGCAAATTCGTTTTGAACTCACACTCGAAAGTCATGCAAAATTTAACCAAGACCTTGAAAAAATGACGTCTCTCAAGGCGGTATCCTTACTATGAACTTTCCGTCATTAAATAAAACCTTTCATGTATTTAAAACAATTACTAATTTATTACCAGGCACCTATTTCCCAAATTCCCCTTCAGTAGTACTTTTATTACATTGTAGAAAAAAATTAAACGTCTCAATAACCATGAAAAACAATAGCGACTCATGCGAATCATCTAGAAGCTCAAGGAAAATGACCTTTATTTGCTGTTTTATCTGATAAATATGACATACTGCAACAGGAAGTCTATTCAGAACAGCCTCGGTATCAAACCTATTGCCAAATAATTCAAACTCACGAGCTATATTTATTGTGACATCCGCATCAATATCTAACATTAACGTTTAATTACGTGTACTATGTAATATATCAGACATTCTTGGCGACATTTCAAAGACAAAACTCTAGGTGGATGGAATAAATCATAGTGTTCACCTACGTTTTGCTGTGGGCAGTCGTTAAGTTGTAATTTTAAATTGTAAGTACCTATGGTATTCAAAACTTTTTCTATTATTTTCAAATCAATTTCAATGAGACACAGGTCCTCAATGTTTTATTTGTGTATCGCGTAAAACTCGTATTTTTTTAAGTGATTTTAATAATAATTATCAATTGGAATTTGAAAACTCGTCATTTCGTTTGTCCAAAAAGTTAATTATATTTGAAAATCTCGAAAAAGAACTTTCCTTTTTCGGTTTATAAACATTATTACATAGTTTAGTACTTTTTTTACTCTTTTAGTCTTCATAGTTTGAATTACCATGACTTATGATCTCACATCCAGGTGTTAACATCCATGATTCACGTCATTACATATAAATATTTTATGTGTTTGTACGTGGACTTGGATCCGGACCTAAGATGTTACCTTGAGGTACTCTTGCATAAAATCGAAAGAGTAAACCATGATTACTTAGAACTATTCATCATCATCATCATCAACAGCCTTTAATAGTCTACTGCTGGACATAAGCCTCTCCTTAGAAAGGAGGTTTTGGCCTACTATACCACGCTGGCCAGACGGGTTGGTATAGGGTTTGTGTCAAGTTTTCCTTCTCTCTGCAGTGCTGTTGTTCCGCGTAGTTTTCTACCTTAGTCGTCTCTTACGACACCCACGGGATGAATAGGGGTGGTGACACTCTGTATTCTTAATCCGTCACCGTCATAATCATTACATATTACTCTAAGTTTTGTATCTTACTAAATAGCTCATGCATTAACATCACACAAATTCGTTACTCTCCAGATAAACACATTTTTATCTTACTCTATCAAAGGCTTGAGACATTTCAAGACTAGAAAAGCCAAGATTATCAATTTTGTTTTGTTTTACTATATTTTATAGAGTAATTTTTTTTTCCTTTTCTTTTTTCAGGAACCTTATAAAGTGAAAATAGTAAAACAGGCAAAGCCAAAAGTTGCACCGGATTATAAACCCGAGGTATAAGATAAAAATATATTTTATCCAATTGTATCATTATTACATTATTATTGACGGGCCTGTTGATCTAGTGGTTAGTGATCCTGACTGCTAAGTCGGAGGTCGTGGGTTCAATTCCCACCCAGGACAAATACTGTGTGATGAGCACGGTCATTTGTTCTGTGTCTGGGTGTAATTTATCTTTAATATGTATGTATTTAAATCTATATAAGTATGTTTATCAGCAGTCTGGTTACCATAGCACAGGTTCTGCCTAGTTTGGGATCAGACGGCCGTGTGTGGGATGTGTGATGTATTATTATTATGTTAAATTTGTTCTTTCTCAGCTTTCGCTGGTAGTATTTTGTGACATTTACGGACAAAGTCAAGTAAATGCCACGGGTTCTTGGGCGAAGTTTATTATGTCTATTCGTCTATTGCATTGTTTATTTGTCCACCTATTTGCAGAAATTTTCTTATATTATTATTATATTTATGAATGTAGGTCTTGCTAAAGAGAATATTGGATTTATCTATTAGTAATGTAAACGTTGTCACGGAGACTTTTAAAAGATCCAAATAATATACACTCTAAGTTATAAACTTTGTTATAAAATATTTTAAAAGTAATTAGTAACATTGTAATAGCTTATTGTTTCTGAAAATATATGTGTTTTTGGATTGTTTGTAACAAATAAAGTTGGTTGTTTTGAGGCGATTTTAAATAAATAATATACAATGAATCAATAATTTAATTTATTTCTACTTTCAATTTTAAAGTTTCAATGTATATATGTCATGCAGTTGTGAGATTCATCACGCGAACTCTTCAATCACAGCCAAAAACTCCATCTCTGATAGAATATGACTAAGACATTTCCCCACCACCCAAAGGTAGACTGGGAGAAAATGTCTTTGGCATTAAGTCCGCCATTGTACAATGCTTTGTTGTTTGTGCAAAAAGAATTAAATAAAAATAAAATAAATAATATCAAAAAATTTACGCTAATCCCATTTTACAAAATTTTTTATAAAGAAAACATTTAACCCATCTCAATTGTAAATGTGACATTCCATCAATCATGCCTTCGTTCCCAGAACTTCGATACTGGACCACTCCCGTGGGAACAGGGCGCTGAAATCGAATCCACTCTACCACCAGTAGAACCTGAGGAACCAATACTTGTACCAGAGCTTCCGGAGTATCTTGAAGCTGTAGACAATCTTCCAGAAAGTGAAGTTCCTGATCTAATAGATACAGGTAAAAATATTGTAATTCTTTACATTGATTACTTCCTACTGTTTGCAGTAGAAGTTATACTGCACATACAGCTAAAACAGAGTAATACCAGCCGCAAATTTCCGCCATCGTTCCACACGGCAAAATTTTCATCCTCATTACCTGGATAGTTTGCGCTCTTCACTTTTTGCCCCACACAACCAATCTGTGGAACGGGTTATCGTCTGCGGTATTTCCGGACCGATACGACCGTCAAGAAAAGAGCGTACTCCTTCCTAAAAGGCCGGCAACGCGTTTGTGACTCCTGAGTTGCAGACGTTCATGGGCGGCGATAGTCACTTTCCATCAGGTGCTCGTCTGCCCCCTCTTACATAAAAAAAATGTAAGAAGAAAGCAAGCAACACTACGTATATAATGATATGAAAATTCTCCCGCTGATTGGTTTATATACAACTTCTCTATAGGATTTAGTTTGTACATACATACCATCTGTTTTTACGTGCTCTGAGCTCTAATAATTTACATTATTTATCTATCAGACAGAAAACTCTTTTATTTCACACACAGGTCTTCCGCTGCCTCCACCTAGAGAACCGACCCCACCGCCAGTGACAAAAGAAATTCTAGAAGAAGAAGAAGCAGTAATAGAACAAGAAGTAGCAGCAGAACAAGTCCAAGAGGCAATAGAAGAAGAAAAGCAGGAAACAAGAGACGACATGGAGAACAAATTAGCGGAACAGCTAGTGAGAAGCGTGCAGTCTATGGTTGGTGAGTAAAATCTCATAATAAGTTGGAGAAAGTTATCGGTTGGATCAGTGTCTCTTACACTCGTAAAATTTCTCGTAATTACTTGGCACCCTTACCTGAATCCAGCAAGAGAAGTATTTTAATGTTAGAATAAGGATTTTAATTGTTGGAGAGTGCGGAAATTATTGATTGCCTTCTCTTCTTCCCCATACTCCTAATTTTACCATATGTTATCCACAAGAGCCCAGTTCCAGCATCCAGTATAATCCGTGCGTTTAGGCGATTCTGCCATACATATTATAGAAATCAAACATAGCTCACGTAGGACCCGTAATATTTGTGGCCGTGGTGCTTCCCTGTTTAAAAGGGTGTGTGCCCTTTTTACTTCATTTTGTCTCCCGCTTTGCTAAGGAGGGAAGTGGATTTACTGTATTTCCAACTCCTCCAATTTTCTTCTGATTAATTTCGTTGCGGGTACCAAGACAGTTTAATTTCTTCCTGGGACTTCCCGAGTGTCATAACTCGGTGTGTTCGTGGGTCACTGCTGTGGATCCTGGTGTACAGGAGTTACAGTGGTGGGCGTGTGGGTGGGATTAGTCCCAATAAATCCAGTATAATAACACGTTCAGGGCGTGGGGTTGCCTCGCTTCTGCAGCGCATCAGGGATGTTTACAGAGTCTCACGTTGACTGTTTCTATACCGTCATGCGAAAACGGTGCGCATCCCTGTCGCGCAGGGTACGGGTCAGCTCCAACAGCATACTGATGATGATAGCGAGTAGACTAGATTGTCTATATATGACTCATTGCATCGGGGTTTCAGCCGCGCCTGTTACTGCGAGGCAATGAGTCTAACCTTAATTTATAGAACATACTAATATAGCTGTAAGTTCAAATTGTTACTAACATCTGTGAGTCTTATTTACTATAATAAATAATTTAATTATAAAAATAATAATTATGTGAGTAAACCAATTTATAGTTACCAAAATGTGGGCGTTAAAGTGAGTGTTATGGGTTCGATCGCTACATGGAACAACACTTTTTGTAATTTACAAATTTTTAGTTACTTGGTAAAGAAGAAGAAAGAAGAAGACTTTTTTTCATGGCCTTTGATAATTATAATTGACTGCAAGGATGGCGTAGTGGTTTAAGAGGTCGCCACGCCGCTTCCTACTACGACGACACTTTGTGTGATCCACAAATTGTTGTTCTGAGTCTGGGTGTTCTTTGTGTCCGTTTCATGTATGTTTGTAAAGTCCCCCGCGACACAGGATATATTCCTAATGCGGGAGTTGTCTTTTTAAAAAATAAAATAAAAGAAATAATCTCCAGATCCCAATGCGCCGGTGGAGCAGCAACTCTCGCAGATGCGCGCTCAGCTCGCAGCCCTCGCTCAGCTACCTGAAGTCATACAACACACTCTAGACCTAGTGTCAAGACAACTTAACAAGATGGGACACCAGGTAATTCATAATCTTAAAAGTCTTACGTGGGAGAGTCGTGTTGTGTCATGTCACGACCACACAGAACAGTGTTTAGCTCCTTTAAACCAGGGATTCGCAAAGTGGTGGCCCTTAGGGGTCGAAATTGGTTTCCCAGGGGTCGACATAAACAAAAAAACCGGTCAGTCGAATTCGTGCGCCGATGGTTCCGTACCTACCCAGATTTTACGTAGATTTTAGCGAAAATTCGTAAGTACCAAAGTTATCTTAATTTTCAACTTATTTTATTTTTTGAAATTATTCCTTTGTTTATGCTGTAAGACGTTTCTTTTTGCCAAATTTCGTGATTCTATGTCAACGGGAATTACCATATAGGTTTTCGAACCAAAACCTATAGGGTACTTCCGGTTGACCTAGAATTGTCAATTTTGGTTAAAAGCAAGGTCTTACAGCACAAGTAAAGAGAAAATTCTGAAAAATAAAAAAAGTTGAAAATTAAGGTAAATTTTGGTACTTACAAGTTTTCGCGAAAATCGAAATTTGCCCATATCTTTTTATCGTGTTGACTCAGGACCTTGATTTTTATACAATAGGGACCATAGATCTCAGTTTCTGGTATAAATTTCAACTTGAGAAAATCGGTGGTGACACACGGACAGACGGACAAGAAAGTGATCTTATAAGGGCTCCTTTTTTACCTTTTGAGGTACGGAACCCTAATAACTGATTTTAGGGGTCGATGAGGTCTTGAAATTGTCCCTTATTAATCAACACAAGTTCTTATGCGAAACCTATTAATTAACACAAGTCTTTACTTAAAACTTTCAAGATACCGTATTAGTTGTTTTGTGTACCAACTAGTCATTGTTATTAACTAATATTTTAGTAATGTATCTTTGTTGTACTTTTTTAAAACTCAACAAGTCAATAATAAGTCTGCAGTAATTTGGCTATGGGGGCCTAAGGTATCAGTTTATTTGAAAATAGGTCTCTTGCCCAAAATAGTCTAGGAATCCCTGCTTCAAACTTTAGTTCCATATCACCGATCACCCCTGATCCTGGGATGAGGTCTCAGAAGGTGCCAACGCACTTATGACTCTTGCGGGTGCAGGCGTCCATGGGCAGCGATAAGAACTTTCCATCAGCCGATAGGTCTGCTCGATCGCCCTCTATTATTTAAGTATTTTTGTTTATTTGCAGGGAACTCGCATGGAAGTTTCAGCCTCCCATACTGAGAGCCATAGTCATCAAGAAATGGAAGGTATGTATCAGTTAACATATCAAAATACGCTTTAATATATCAGGTACGACTGAATAAGTATAGCCTAGGCTAAATAAACTTTCTGGGCCTCAATTAGTGCCACAAATAGTGCCTTATTATTTGAAAATATATTACGTTTTTTTGAGGAAAGGATTTATTTATTTTTCCAAATATGGCAATATTTTTGATATCACCACTGATGAGCCACTGCCAATCCATCGCCACTGTAAAGATACTGAGTTAGTGTAGACTACTGATATTTATACCGATGCCAATGGCCACTCGATGGCATCTCAATAGCGTGTCAGTGGTATGACAGTGGCTTGGCGTGAACATAAAATAGCAGGATTGAGGCACCGGTGAGGTGTACACTCAAGCCTGTAATCTTAAAGGTACCGGTAAACGTTCATACTTTGCCTACTATAGTTCAAGTGACATGTCCAGAATGGTCACACGTCTATTGCTGTCATCTTTTAGGGATTAAATGGGAAAATTGGGCGTTATGTTACGTTACGTTAACAATCATCGACTCTAGTCACTCGTCGACTTTAGGACTTGTTTGAAGACGAATTTGATGAAACATCGACAACCTTTAATAATCCACTGCTGGACATAACCCTCTACTTAGAAAAGAGGTTTGGGCCTACTATACCAACGCTGGCTGGTTTGGTACAGGGTTTGTTTAAAATTTTCATTCTCTGTTGAAAATTATTGATGATTTACTGAAAAAAAAACAGAAAGTGAAAATCTATAGGTACATTTACAACATTTTCAAAACGGATATTTTAATTTTAATGTACCCAGTGTCACTTTCAAACTTGAGTTGAATCTAACGACACCTCAAGTCGCCTACGCCGAGTGTTGTGGGTTCAAACCCCACATGGGACGACACTCTGTGTGATCCACAAATTGTTGTTCTGAGTCTGGATGTTCTTTGTGTCCGTTTCATGCATATTTGTTAAGTCCCTCGCGACACAGGATATATTCCTAATGCGGGAGTTGTCTTTAAAAAAAAAGAAAATAAAGCCGTTTATACCATAGAGCTCTGTATTCTTAATCCGTCACCACACGGACCAATTAACCAATTAGGAAATAAAAGGCTTTGTTTATTTATTTACTGATTTAAAACAAATAAATACCAAGTATATTTTAATTTTATTCAACAGTAATTCAAAACCATGAATTCGAAAGTACGCAAGAACAACAAACAACACACGGTTCCGACCAATCTGAAATAATTCAGAATGGCAACACCACTGCTGAAAACGATGGACATCAAGTGATGATAGAAGAAATGCAGGAGATTATGGAGCCAGAGGAGACGACTGGACATGTGACACAGGAGTGTAAGAGAGTGCAGACACCGCAGATAAAAGAAGATGAGATAAGAAACGAGAAGATGCAGAAGGTTAGTAGAATTTTAATAGTCTACAATTATCTGAAATTGATTTTATTCTGTGGTTAAAATATTATTTAGTATTAAAATAACTTGACATAAAGAAATGACAGTACCTAAATCTTTTGAACAGTGGTAATGGTGTTGGTATCATTTCCACCGAGGAATAATAATTGTGTGATGATCATATGACTGCCTCCGTAGTGCAGTAGAATCGTATGCGACTACTCTGCCGTGCCAAACCAAAAAACTGTAACTCCACTTGCAGTGTTGCGTGACTGCACGGATGGCGTAGTGGTTTAAGCGGTCTCCACGCCGCTTCCCAATGCGCCGAGTGTTGTGGGTTCAAACCCCACATGGGACGACACTTTGTGTGATCCACAAATTGTTGTTCTGAGTCTGGATGTTCTTTGTGTCCGTTTCATGTATGTTTGTAAAGTCCCCCGCGACACAGGATATATTCCTAATGCGGGAGTTGTCTTTAAAAAAAAAAAAAACGCTCAATCAGTTTCTTTACGTCGGTTTAGTACCCCTGATCAACACTTTTTTTATTCTTAAGTGTATTTTAGAAGAGACAATAATATAAAAAATACTGTATTGTATTGAAATTATGGTGTTAACATGGTAAAAAACTGTAACAAAGCTTGCAAAGTCATAACTCGTTCTCAAAAGTTACAGTGTATTGGATTTGAACTTCAGTACTGTGCTAAGGTCTCGAGTTAGATTCCCAGTTCGGACCAAATGTTTGTGTGATCTAAAAATATTTACTTCGGAGTTTGGGTGTTTACTATGTATAATATGTATGTATTTACAAGAAAAAAAGTATATAAGTATTCTATCAGTCAATCTAGCTTTCAGAGTACAAGCTCTGCTTAGTTTGAAACTAGATGGCGTTGTGTGTCCGATGTCCGAAATATTTATTTATTTCTTTGTTCGGTGAGGTGGTTAAAATTGACATAAAAAACCATTGTCAAAGTGACATAAGCATTTATTATATTTAGCTAAGCTAACAGCATTAAGAAGACTATTATAGTAAACCGCCGTAAGCTTGGCCCTCCTGATGGTTTGCAGGACGCGGGGCGGGTGATGCGCTCGGCTATACATGACACGATGTACTAACTCGATATCTTCAGATTTATTTGTTGGAGATTTAATCTACACACGATGTAATAAAATTCGAATTTATTTCCATGTATTATAAAGTCAGTGTATTGTAAGTTTTTATGATTAATTGTAAAATTTAATACTGTAAAATAATTTTAATAAAATCACCTTATCTTCATCATGTAAATTATATTCAGATACAATTTAAAAATTAAGTAAAATAATAAATATTCTTTATTAGAACTTTAACAGTAGAACCTCTGTGAGCCGAACTTCAAGTTTTAAAATCTTTTTGTGACGCAGAGTCGGCAGATTATCCATGTTGCAAAATAATACCGTGTGTAGCAGCCTTAAGAAAAATAACACGTACAGCCACGCTTTCACGTCACTCACTGCCGGCGTACAGCGACGCACTAGCTAATTGGTTGAATGCACCCCCGCCCCGCGTCCCCCAAACCATCAGGAGGGCCAAGCTTACGGCGGTTTAACCTATAGTTAAACCGCCGTAAGCCGTTTGTGATATATATCAATAATATGCATTACTACCTAGTGCCCGCGACTTTGTGTGCGATGAATTTGAAAAGCGCTGTCTTAGTGGGTACGATTTCAGGACCGGGCAAAATTTTATAGGGTTTTTTTGAGAGAAAAAAATAAGCCTTAGTTATTCCTTATATAGACCGCTACCTGGTAGTAAAATATTACCAAAATCGGTCCAGCGGTTTTGAAGATTACCCGGAACAAACAGACAGACAAAAAATATTTTTATTAAAATATTTAATTAACCGTGTTAGCATGAAAAGCCTATTATTTTGTAATTACAAACAGACACTTAAATTTTATTTATTTGTATAGATAGAATCATCAACAGCCTTTAATAGTCCACTGCTGGACATAGGGTTTGTTTTAAGTTTTCCTTCTCTTTGCAGTGCTGTTGTCCTGCGTAGTTTGCTCGCTTAGTCGGCTCCTACGACACCCACGGGATGAATAGGGGTGATGACACTCTGTATTCTTAATCCATCACCACACGGATAGATGAATGTGTAAGAGAAAGAAAAAAAAATAGGATGATACTGACACATATCAAGGAATTGACTGCACGGATGGCGTAGTGGTTTAAGCGGTCGCCACGCCGCTTCCTACTGCGCCGAGTGTTGTGGGTTCAAACCCCACATGGGACGACACTTTGTGTGATCCACAAATTGTTGTTCTAGGTATGGGTGTTCTTTGTGTCCGTTTCATGTATGTTTGTAAAGTCCCCCGCGACACAGGAATGTATTCCTAATGCGGGCGTTGTCTTTTTAAAAAAAAAAGAATAAAAAGAAAAGAAAAGGAATTTTAAACGCCTCGCCGTGTTAATTTAATACGAAGATTTTCACATACTTTACTCATGACTAGCTGAGACCCGCGGTGTTACCCGCGTTTGTTGTTATAACCGCGGGCAACGTCGCGGGGCGAAGCTAGTCTAAAAAAAGTAGTCGAAGTCGAAGTAGTAGTCGAAATCGGTCCAGCCGTTCCAGAGATTACCCGGAACAAACAGACAGACAGACAGACAAAAATTGTAAAAAATATTATTTTGGCATATGTACTCGTACCGTGTAAACATACATATGCATTTAGTAAAAAGCGGTTATTTTAATATTATAAACAGACACTCCAGTTTTATTTATTTGTATAGATATATTATCTATGCAAATAAATAAAATTGGAGTGTCTGTTTATAATCGCACACCAAAGACATATTGCTTGACGAATATAATTTTTTCCATATATAGCTTTTACATAAACCTATTAACCGAAATATATAGGAACAACGCCATCAGTTCAAGCTAGAAGCCGATGCTCGCCAAATAAAGCAACGCTCAGCCCCACGCGTAGGAAAACCCACAAGGATGTTCGGACCCTTGGACCCTGACTCCAGGCCTGTGGTGCTCCCAGGAGGCAGAAGATGGCGGAAGGCTTCTGACGTATATAACGAGCAATTGATTGCTGAAACTCTTCAAGCACAATCTGAATTGATTCGCGGGAAGACTATGGGGTATACTTTTGTAGATTTTTTGTTGTTTTATAATGTTTTGTATTCGTGTTTTTTTTTAACAAAAGTGAAGCAATACTTAAAGAAATAGGTACTTGAAGAAACCCGGTAGAAACTTAATAGAAAAATATGTTTTTGTCACATCATCATCACATCAACAGCCTTTAATAGTCCACTGCTGGACATAGGCCTCTCCTTAGATAGGAGGTTTTGGCCTGCTATACCACGCTGGCCAGACGGGTTGGTATAGGGTTTGTTCCAAGTTTTTCTTCTCTTTGCAGTGCCGTTGTCCTGCGTTGTTAGCTACCTTAGTCGACTCTTACGACACCCACGAGACGAGTAGCGGTGGTGACACTCCGTATTCTCAATCCGGCAACTCACGGATAATTTTGCCCACGGACTAATATACATATGACTAATATAAAAAAAAAAGCCGTGTGGTGTCGTGGGACACCCGATAGGAACGAAGTTGTAACGATCGAGTGAAAAGTGAAAAACTGATTCGGCACATTTTAATTACAACGCCATCTATGAAAGCGGCTATTACCTACATATTTTTCAGTTGGTTTCTAATTAAAAAAATTTATACATTGGTAAAATCTCCTTGAGAAATGATTTCCTATCTATTCGATAGATGGCGCTGAATGACTGACATAAAAAGATAGAAATTAAAATATCTGGCTTGCTTTCTATAAGAGAGAGAGAGACAGACAAAGAAACATGCGACGCCGCACAGCTTACAATAGCTTACTATAGCAAAAAGTGTCGTGACCAATTTTCGTAAGAATTTTTTCCGTATAGCCCCCTTTCACAACGCGCGATAAGGAACTTCGTTCCAATAATATATATGTTAAGGAGTCCCATCAGAGCACTTACACGTCGTTCCTCACGCATAATTCATAAGCTTGTATTAACACCTAGTGTCCTAGTCAGTACACCTGAAGTCAGACACCAATTAGTTAGGAGCGACTCGAGAGCGTTTAAACGGTGGTAGATAAACTGTATTTTATTTGAATTAAGAACATTTTTTTTATTGTTTAATTCCCAAAAGCTGCAATAGATGGCGATCATTGTATTTGAAATATAAATTCCTATAAAGTATTGTTTCACTTTTAATATCATTTTAATTTTATCTTTTACCATGAGGATACAATAGCCAATCAATGCGTAGTGAAATGGGCCGAATTTATAATTTGACTAATGGTTTTTTTTTAATAAACATGCCTTAAGTAACGTTACTAAGTCACACAATTATTAAAAAAACTATTCCTTTATAATCTGTATTGAAATTGATAAGTTGGCAATTGGCATTAATATCAGAAATATTAAAAAAAAAAACCAGTTTGTTTATAACATTTGGCCCATGTGTAACAAACATTTCAAATAATATCATATATTATTATAAATAGAAATTACATATTATTTAAATTAAGTCTTATGTAGTTGTGAATCAGTTTAGTTTTCATTAATGTCATTTTGTGTCATTTTTAGGTTCGAAAGCGACATACTGCCATACGATGAAAGGTTTGACATACCATTATATGCTAAGTTAGTTAAGTTACTAACTGACACGTAACTTAATTTCAACTTAAACTATAAATATTAGTGAATTAGTATGTTTCTTGCACATATACTAAGATATTCGAATGAAAACCACACAAATAAAAATGATCTTAATTTCAAAAAAAAATCTAGATCTTTCGCTTATGGTTTTTAATATATTTGATTGACACCTATGTATTTCTCTATCATATCTATATATATATATCACAAACTGTACGTAAATGAGAAGGCCAATTCTCGTAATAAAAGTTCGATCACAATTAATTTCCGATCAACTTTCGATCTCACAACTATCATAAAAGGTATTTTCGTTGTAAAATAGTAAAGTATTACTAAGACTAGCAGATTACCGATTCATTCCTCGATCACAACACGATATAATCACGTTACTGTTTAACGTTGGATGTTTAATACTTTACTACGAAAATATATTTTATGATGGTTGTGAGATCGAAAGTTGATCGGACTTATGATCGAACTTTTATTAAGAGAATTGACCTTCTGTTTAGCTGTTCGCTATGGCTTGAGGACATTACCAAATTATTTACTTATAAACTTAAATAATAACTTTGCATTTGTAATGTTAATCGAAAATTCAGGTAAGTAATAGATAATTACTATATAATAAACTTAAATAAAACCTTTATGTAATAATAAGTATAGGTTCTAATTTGACAAAACAGAGATTGTTTGTTCTGTGTGTGTTGATCTATGACTTTATAGTCTACATAAAAGACGATTTCAAACAATTTTTTTTTATGAAATAAAGATAGCTTGTGTTTGAATTACGTGTCAGTTGGTTTAGTTTTATAAGTTACTAGCTGGTGTCCGTGACTTCGTTCGCGTGGAATTTGAAAAGCGCTGCCTTAGTGAGCTCGATTCCCAGACCAGGCAAAATTTTATAGCGTCTTTCTGAGAGAGAAAATAGATTAGGTTACTCCTTATATAGACAGCTACTTGGTAGTAAAATATAATTAAAATAACAACTAATAAATAATTAAAATAATAAATAACGGACAATATTTTATTCTTTTATAAACTACTAGCTGACCCGCGCAGCTTCGTCTGCGTCTCTCAGTAGTAATAAATTTTCTCAGTTTTTGAAACATTCTTCATTGGCGCTCCGCTCCTATTGGTATTAGCGTGATGATATATAGCCTATAGCCTTCCTCGATAAATGGGCTATCTAACACTGAAAGAATTTTTCAAATCGGACCAGTAGTTCCTGAGATTAGCGCGATCAAACAAACAAACAAACTCTTCAGCTTTATAATATTAATATAGATTAAATCAATTTTAAAATTATGAACATATAAAACTAACAATATTGATTATAATTAAAAATATAATAATACATGACATGTATAGTGACCATGATTGTATCCTACTACGAGTATATTAATTAGAAACAAAATATTCTACTGTATATGTGGTTGTGTTATCTTCCTCTCTCCCAAACAAACTGTGCTGCGCCCGACAGGGTCCATAATTGTTGCCGCTTGATTGTTGTCACCTCTGTATTCACATTATGGAAGCAATAAAGTTATTGAGTATTGAGTATTATTAAAATCGGGAAAGCCGTAATGAAGATAACCCGGAACAAACAGACAAAAAAGAATTAAACTGGTTTCTAGGCATAGGTATCGCGCAAATAACCGTGTAAGCATTAAAAAAACCTATTATTTCGACATTACAAACAGACACTTCAATTTTATTCATTTGTATAGACTAGACTAGCCATAGAATGTGCCACAGCGAAGGGTACACCTTCGCTGTGGCACATTGCGGTTGCAAAAAATATATATGAGTAGATAAAAACCATCCTTGTATCGTGTCAAAATTTCAGCACAATCGGTTCAGAACTTTGAGTATTTGAAGCGATAACTTGAATTGATAATTTTCAAGGCCTAATAAGGCCCAAATTTGCTAATAGATTTAGGACAGGCATTCCCGTCATTTGTCGGTGTTTGCCGATCTGCTCTTAACTGAAGTAGCGTGATTTTAAATTGCCCTTGGAATATGGGCACCTAATTTATGTGGAACCTCTAAAATAAATTTGTAACATAATCAATTGACATGTAAATATATTAGTTGACTCAGTACAAAAACACGTCTCATGCTGTCATTAGACTATTTGTATGACAACTAGTAGTTTTAGGACTTTTAAATATAGGAATTTTAAAAAAATGAGTTGACAATACTAGAAAAGCCAGATTAAAAAAAAAACTTTTTGACACGTCGTTGTTGGCGCGCTTTTAAAAAATAAATTGATATATAACTAACCTATAAATTGATATAAATATAATGAGATTTATTGGCTCACATAAATTTGTTGACGATTTGCGATTGGCAATGAAATCAAAACATTTGGCAAGTGTATAGTATCGACAACGCTGCATACCTGTTGTGTAATATTTAAATAGCAAACAACTGATGTGTTGGTCTAATAATAAAAAAAAAGCTTTAACTAATTCGGTAGTTGACAGCTTTCAAGTCAAATCCATCACTTTTTTATTAAGTACTAGATTGTGCCCGCGGCTCCGCCCGCGTGTATGTTGGTTCGCGGTAAAATGTAACCTGTTACTCGCTGATAATATAGCTTTCTAATACTGAAAGACTTTTTAAAATAGTGGTTAAAACAACTCATTTTCACATTTATAAGTATGAATATCAAAACGGTACTTCTGTAGAAAAAAAGTTGTGTGGAATAACAACCTGTGACGTCATATGTTGCTATTTCTTTACTTTGAACGCGTCTAATACATAAAGATCAATCAATAGGGCCGCAACGCACCCTGTGACTCTTGCGTTGCGGTCGTCCTTGGGCGGCGGTAGTCACTTACCATCAGGTCACCCATCTGCTGCCCCCTGCATACCATAAAGAAACATTATTTGTTTATCAACAGTGTATGACATGTTGGCGTTGCAGTATATTCATGTATTTTATTTAATGTAAATATAGATTTTGTTTATGATTGAACACATTTTCCGCCTTAACTTTTGGAGTTTACTCTTTAAGAATCGATTTTCAAATAAGAGAAGAGTAAAATTTAGTGATCGAATGACCTCGTTACGTTTTTGTTGCGCAATCTATAGTGTGCACCTTTCACATGTGTGTGTATAATTTGTATACTTGTGTGCAGTCTAAACGTTCTTAACAAGTAAACTCCAGTCGTGCGTCAAAGCTGACACACACTCTTTTTATTTTTTTTATGCAATTCACAGTGTACGGATCACAGTTTTTTTTAACTATTCTCATATTCACTTAGTTATGTTGTACGTAATTTAAGTGTGTATTAATAAATCATAAACATCAATGGGTATGTGTAGTGTTTGTAAAAAATAAGAAGTAAAGGTGAGCACAAACGAATCATTCAAATTAAATTTATTAATTAATAAAGAAAATAGTGTGGGTCTTTGTAGTGAATTGCTTTCATATACTTGGTCAACTCACTACAGATCTGGCGTAGAGCATAGAGATATCTTTTCTCGACCTTGGCTCACGCAACTAGAGTTGTGTAGCTCCTGAGTGAGTGATATAAAAGATATATATCATTCACGACGATAAAATCTATCACTCACTCACACTTGCTCCGAATATATCAGTAACTCACTACTAGCTCACTAGATCACTAGCTCAACGACGCCGATCTTTGTTTCATGAGCGAGTGAGACTAAAGATAAATGAGTGAGATAGATGATGGTTGAGTTCACGCTAGTTTCTTTATGCAAAATGTACATTATTTTTATAGGATCAAAGTTTAAAATTACTTAAGAATTAAGCCTGACAAGTACAAGGAAAATTAAATTATAAATGATTTCTATTATACAACCTAAAAAAAAGTACAAGAAATAATTTCTTATTTTTAATTATTAATTATTATATAAAAGGCTGTTAATAATTATGCTATCTTATCAAAATGAATAATTTTGTATTTAAAAAAAAATAGGTTAAAAATGTAGTTTCCAAAAACTGAATTTAGGTTTATAAGAAAATAAAGAAAGATTTGTGAGGCGAGAGATGCTTGAAGTGAGTGATATACGAGTATACTGAGCTAAACGATCTAGATGAAGAAATGAATTAATTGAGAGACCAATCAATTGAATCGGATCAATGAGCTAGTGAGCTAAAGGAGTTAGTGAGCTAAATGAGCTAGTGAGCTAGATGAGTGATATATATCTTTAGAGCGAAATGATATGTATCAATCTTTTCAGCTCAGTGATACATTTTGCGCATCACTACACGCAACACTGACTAATATGCGCTCTCTACAGTAAACAAAAGACACTATATGTAACCATAGAGATATAAGGATAGAGAGAACACTGGGTACAGCGGCCTGAGCCTAGAGAGATGGATACCCGATATCTCCTTCTGTCTCTGTTTAGCTAAGCTGCCATTGGCTACTTATTAACCATATTCTCCAGCCAACCACAGAGCTTAACCAGAAAGAGATGGAATGGACTATCTATTATCAATCTCTCTCGTTGCCTTTATAGCAAGATTGGGGCTCTTGTTCTTTCTAGGTTATATCTCTATGGTTTGGTGCCAATCTATATGCACTATGGTAATAAATTCTTGAGTTCAGCAGTCAGCTTTTCATTGAAATGTATATTTAAATTGATAATTAATTATCATACGTCTTACCTGGTATTTCTTCAACATCTAATATTTTGTATATAAATAAAGTTATATGTATGTATAATTAATGTATTTATTGTATTGTTATGTAAATATTATATTAGTTTTAGTACTTGACATATTAGTTTACGTATGCAATATACATTTACATATGTATTGTAACCATAATTTTATCCGAGCTTTGTAGACAATCATAGTTAGGATGTTGAAAATTAATTGGTACAACCTTTTGAATAAGAATTATAATATTTAATACATTTATACGTAAATAAGTGATTGAAAATTTGTTCTTTTCTGATTTATTTGAGTTTATTTGGTACTTTTCGTGGCTCGAGACTAAGTGTTAACTAAGCAATTAAAAGTTACAATAACCAGAGATACAAAGAGAGGTTTTTAATAATACCTAAGTTATTTTTACAACAAGACTTGATTCATTTGGCATTAGTTTTATCTCTAATAAATTGTTAGTTTATAATAATATGTTTACGGGAATTTACGAACTCACGATAGGTATTAAGTACATATCTATGCGTAAACTACCTCGGTGGTGCAGTGATAGCGAATGCGACTGCTGTGCTCTCGGGTTCGATTCCCGGGTCCAGCCTTGGTCACAGGCTAAGCGTGACTGGTTATTCTTCGAAATTAATCCCAATTCAATTACCGTAAACATAAATATATGTATATATTATCGAACTCGATAATTTAAAAATCAATAAATCATTGGTCTATTAGCAATTGACATGTTTATTTATCATATATTTGTAATTTAAAACAGCTGTAGGAAAAGCTCTTCAAAATATTAGTCTTAATAATAATTGACGTGTTCATTGGTTTGTGTGTTTGTCTGTATGTTCACATGTTTGTTTGTCTGTTTCTTTGCATGTTTCATCTCAATCGGGACTGCAGATTGAGCTCTGGAATGAGGCTTGGCCCTGGGGTGATACCAGGTCATATTGTAGACAATATAGGTATGTAATACTTTAAGTACATGTTTTTGTTTTGTAATTTAAGAATACAAATATGCTATAAAATGAACGGAGTAAAATTGACAATGAAACCGAATACTTATAAAAAGGAACTTGCATAGAGGTCGCCACATTATCGTAATTTAAACAAGGCCCGTCGAAGACAATATTAAAAACATTTTCTAATTTTGCTTATTAATTACAAAGATATCTGAAAGTAGTTATTTAACTCGTGGTATTACCATTATAAATAATATAATATATTTATTTAAATTATAGTTCTAAAACTTAAGTGTCATATTTTTAAATGATACATAGAAAAAAAAGGAGATTGTCTATTCACACATGTTTTAAGCTTGGGTATTTGTGAACCAACTGTAATGTTTAAAAAAAAACTTTTTTATTATATTCCCATTTAAATTTCAACAAAATATTCCAACTAGTTAGGGTGGAACTTTAAGGAATGAAGAATTCAATATTTTTATTTAAGATAATTAGTTTTCAATCCAATTTCCAGAGAGTCAAACTGTCACCTCGTAGATTTTCATGATCTTCGAGAAAATATAATACAGCTTATAACAAAGTAATTGAAGTGAGTGACGCATGATGATTACTGCATTAATCATTGATTGATAATAGTGCTAATCGAAAACTCTCTTAACTAATAATCACTAAAAATCTGTTGTCCTGTTAAACAACTTTCCTATTCTAAAAACTTAGTATTTGACAGGAGTAAAGTCTTTTTAGTGTTTTTTAGTTTAGTTTAGAGAGTTTTCGATTAACAGAATAAGCACCAATATCATAATTTCACTCAATAAAATAAAAATTTTGATATTTATTTTCATTGATACTAAATTTAATGTAGAATCATAAGTTTTCTTCATTTAGTAACAGTTATCGGTATCTAGGTTTACGTCACTATAAGTCACTTAGTAGGTATTTGAAAAGTTTGATTTTTAATTTATTTATTTTTACTTCAAACTCAAACTATTCAACACTTTACATAACAAAGCACGCGGAGAATTGGCACCAAGAACAGTCCCATTTGTGTTATAAATACTAAAAGTGAGAGTCAACTCAGCTATTTAGCAGAGAAACGGTTTGAAGGAGAGCGGAGTCCCCCTCCTGCCAGCAATGTCTGCGGTAATACCGGCCGGGTTCACTTGTTTACCGCCCGTTTAGGAGTGACACAATTTGCAATTTTACAACGAAAATACCTCTTATGACAGTTGTGAGATCGATACCTAGTTGATCGGAACTGAATTGTCACCGAACTTATATATACGAGAATAGGCCTCCTGGTTTATGATTCGAGTCGTTTACTGTTTTCAACATATTTTCTGTCAGCGCTCTTGAAGTTACTGTTTATCGTGAACATAGCTACGTTACGTCACAAATCATGATATCCCTTAAATTTCTGCAGAATCGTTTGACATTTCAAAAGTCAAACTCGTTGACAGTTAATTAACATATTCAAACAATATGTAGTCAAAATATTACGTATAAATACAGTAAATACAACCAAACCTGCCCAATATTTAACATTAAATTATTTTATATTGTCCATTTTCAATCATAATACACAAACATACCACGAATTATTATCCTTGCATTAATAAAATTATTATGGTGAGTTATTAACACTATTGCTGCGGACATTTTATGATGATTAATTAATAAAGTATCCGTCGCACTCTGTAGAATAGAGAACGCAAAAATTGAGAAGAAGTACCGTTTAACAGCAGATTTGATCCTCTCTTAATACTCAACTGACAGAGCTGTCAAGTGCAGTGACATAACTATATTTGACATAAGTCAAATTTGACAGGTCTGTTAGCTGATTCGAACTCTCGACAACTGTTTCAATTTAGCTTGTCTTAAAACTTTTACATATATTATTCATATTATTTTTATTAATTTATGATTTACTCTTTAACATAACTCTGAGAAAGAATCATCCAAATCAGTGCAGCTGTTTTGCGCTGAAAAACTTTCAGCATTTTATTATTAAATTATATGTTATATTCATTTATGTCGCTCTGTTCACCTCAACTCTTGAGTTCTCTCTTCAAATTATATCTTCTTCTACTAACTGTAGACTTTACTGTAATAATAATAAATATATTTCAGAATCAACTTCATGAAATACGAAAAGCCGCCTGTTTCTCTGGACCATCTCCAAAACTCGGAGACGTACAAACTAGTCCATGATATGGACCAGCCTCCGTTGAAGAAGGTGGAAATGCTGAGGCCTGTCATTGCTGAAGCAGATTATAGAGAAGTAAGCGACGGATTAGGAATACAGAGTGTCACCACCCCTATTCATACCGTGGGTGTCGTAAGAGGCGACTAAGGAAGCAAACTACGCAGGACAACAGCGCTGCAGAGAGAAGGAAAACTTGAAACAAACCTTATACCAACCCGTCTGGTCAGCGTGGTATAGTATGTCAAAACCTCCTTTCTAAGGAGAGTCCTATGTCCAGCAGTGGACTGGCAAAGGCTGTTGATGTGATGTGATGTGAAGAGACAATAGAGTATTGCACTATAGGGAACGTAATCATATTACGTGACCCATTATTTCCTATTTGTAACCCCTCCCTCCCTCGGTGATCTCGGTATATGCCAAAAAACACCTCCCGAGTTTGTAAATAAGGTTTTAAATTGTTTTTGACGTCCCATTAAAAGTGCGTCAGTGTTGCCACCTGTGAGTTTAAAAAGCGCTAAAACGATCTACGCCATTTTTTTTAAATATAGCTCGAAATAGCGCGAGATTTATTTAGAGGATAACGTGACGTAAATCAAAGCCTTTCCCTCGCTCCTGTGCTGAATCGTAGTATTTTGAAGCCCCTCCTACTTCTGAACGGGTCAGGTACTATGGGTACGTTCCCGTATGTTTGTAATGATAAAAAAAAAACACAAGTAAAATAGTTTGGGGTAATCGAAAAAATGAAAGTTCATTTAATAGATATTTATTAATCGTTCTACAAATATGAGAAAATAACGCTTTAATAGCATTTCATTATCAAATCACTTAAAAAAAAACACACACCTCTGCATCAACCAAAGGTTGACAGGAAGAAATGCCAGTGACATTAAATCCGTGACTTGCAATGGACCTATTTACAGGAACAAAATGTTTTCGTTACAGAGATGCCGATCAGCCACGCCATCTGGTGCCATGAAACACCTGCAAATACCTCAACAGTTTCACCCTTAAATACTCAGTTTACCCAGCTACCGAAAAATGAGAGTTATGTGTTTGATTTGTATGTGTGTCTATCTTGTATCTACTAAACAACTGAATCGATTTTCATTTTTATATTATTGACATGTAGTTCGATTTGTCTTTATTGCGCGTGTCTATGTCCAATTGTCTACAAAATGTAGTGTCTTTCTTTTTCTTTTTTAAAAAGACAACTCCCGCATTAGGATTATATCCTGTGTCGCGGAGGACTTTACAAACATACATGAAACGGACACAAAGAACACCCAGACTCAGAACAACAATCTGTGGATCACACAAAGTGTCGTCCCATGTGGGGTTTGAACCCACTACACTCGGCGTAGTAGGAAACAGCGTGGCGACCGCTTAAACCACTACGCCATCCGTGCAGTCATATCAACAATGGTGATCAACTATACATCAGCTCCTTCGTGTATTTGACACCTTAGTAGTGTAAAATCAACATAATATCTACTAACGATTTTAAGAATAATTGGAATATTAATATCGCCATTACGAAATATGTATCTATGATCACGCCATATTCATGTACGGGGTTGGCAGAGATACATAGACATTCGTCAGACGTTTTATCAAATAGCGTGTAAACAGCACATATATATATATATATATATTTTACTTCCTACATAATAATATTTTGTGTGCCATGTTATCTTTTGTACTTCTATTTGCAATAGTTTTGTTTTTTAAATAATAAAAATGTTATTTTTCAAACTTATATTGTTTTATTCACTACTTTTTCTATTAACTACTTAGTTAGTGTGGTGACTAGGGAATTCAATCTCGTTCTCACAAGAATCGGCCTTTTTAGCGGAATTGATCTCGGACGAAAAAAGGGCGAGATCTCGCGAGTTTAACGAGCATAAAAACGGATTATTCGACGACGAGTTGCGATCTGTCGGTCTCGTTCGGTGCGCGGGAGGCGGTGGCCTGAGTAAGTGGTCGTGGGACCAGGTAGTAGCCCCAGCGGTTTATGAAGAACCAGTCAGACAGGGCAAGTTATTTTGAATGTATGGAGGAACAATAATCTATACTTCGATACTAATATTATAAAGCTGAAGACTTTGTTTGTTTGTTTGTTTGAACGCGCTAATCTCAGGAACTACTGGTCCGATTTAAAAAATTATTTCAGTGTTAGATAGCCCATTTATCGAGGAAGGCTATAGGCTATATATCATCACGCTAAGACCAATAGGAGAGGAGCACCAATGAAGAATGTTTCAAAAACGGAGAAAAGTTATTACTATTGAGAGATGCAGACGAAGTTGCGGGGGTCAGCTAGTAAATAATAAAAAAATATGTATAAAATGATTTATTATATTTACAATATTACTTTATTACAAACATCATTTCTTAGGGTAAGGCAAAACGAGTATAATTTACTGAGACATCGCGACGGTCGCGTATTTTGAGATGCGCAATTTACGCTGCATTCAGTTTCATACAAAACTTATGTTTGTACCACACGGCGGTACAAAATGAATTGTCTGCTGCTGCTCATTCATTATAACAATCGAATTGTCCGTGGGCGAATACAAGGAGCGAGATATATACGTCCATTCGTCTGGCAGCTAAACCGGATAAATTGCGCAACTAAAAATACGCGACCCTTAGATAAATCATCAAAATGAATTAAGCGTATATTATTTTTGCAACAGCTTAACTTAAACTATAAAGGCCAGTGTTAAGAAGAATTCCCTATATACGAAATTATTTCTTTCTTTTAAAAGACAACTCCCGCATTAGGAATAAATCCTATGTCGCGGGGTACTTTACAAACATACATGAAACGGACACAAAGAACACCCAGACTCAGAACAATAATCTGTGAATCACACAAAGTGTTGATTCACACAATGTGTAATGTGTGTGGGGATCGAACCCACAGCTCTCGGCGCAGTAGGAGGGTCACCTCCTACTGCGCTGAGTGCTGTGGGTTCGAGTGCTGTGGGTTCGAGTGCTGTGGGTTCGAGTGCTGTGGGTTCGAGTGCTGTGGGTTCGAGTGCTGTGGGTTCGGGTGGCTTAAACCACTACGCAATCCGCATATGAATTACAAAGTAAAAAGAGATCCTGTCCTCTTTCTACCTTCATCATCAGACCATCATTAATGACCATTTTAGCTAGGACTGTCGTTATACAGACAATCCGTCATATGATAGGTCCTGTAGCTTTTTATAACCGTTTTCGCATTATTTTTAAATTAAAACACATGCTTAAAATTTATTTATTTCCAATAAGCTTATTGTAGCTATTCCAAATGTAATTTTCGTCAACGTCTGGACCCAAAGCATGGTTTGTATTATCATATACACGGCTACCCTTATGTTACAATAAAAAAAAATCTATACAAACATACATCATGCATGGACACAAAGAACACCCAGACTCAGAACAACCATTTGTGGATGACACAAAGTGTTGTCCCATGTGTGGATCGTACCCACAAATCTCAGCGCAGTGGGAAGCGGCGAGGTGACCTCTTAAACCACTACGTCATCCATGAAGTCAAATTTAGAGATAATCTTTCCGTTTGGGCCTATGGCTTTGACGGGCCATTTAACAGACTTGCTGGTCTTATGTTTAGTGACCCTGACTGCTAACCCAGAAGTTATGGATTTGATTTCCGTCGATAATTATACTCAGAAGCACGACCATTTTGTTCTGTATCTGAGTATAATTTATCTAAAATATGTATGTATTTAGTACACGGCTACACTTATTTTACTATATTTTTTTTTTACATTTAATTTACTTACAAATCATAATTGTAATAGTCACAATTTTGGAAAGCCTATCTCAATCATATAGTCAAATATATAGGCTATTTCACAAAATACGACTATTTATTCTTCGTTACCACGACCACGACATATTTACTAATCGACGCGAAAACATTAATAGCGCGATATAGGATTAGTAGCTACTTTGCAGTTCGTCTTTTCTTCGCTAGATGGCACGAAACTACATGTAGTTAGACGTTAATGTTACCATCGTAGCAAAAGACATAGACAGTATAAGAGGACACGTCTTGAGGGTCAAATTTTCGAGAAGAATCGAATTTTCGAGAACTAACAAGGCAACAAGAGACACTATTCAATATCTCGCTCGCACTTAGCCATATCGTTGTCCACAATTTTAAACCACCGTCACATGCTGCTGTTAGTGGCTTCTTCAAAGCATGTTTGAGTTTCTGCCGAACTGAAACTCAGAAGGACGTCAGAACGAATGGCTGTTCTGAAGTCAGAAGTCTGTGTCTCAGTAGATATGAAGTTGCCTGAGGCAGAATTCGACGGCAGACTATCAACAAAATGCCCGAAGTTAAAGTTTGGTGAATCAAAAAGGCAGAAACAAGTCTGAGTCTCCTTGATGCTAAGATCAGGAGATTGGGTCTGAGATGTACAAGACTGGGTTTCTTTATTACACCGAATCAAGCCAAACTCGAAAGGAGCTGTCTGAGTCTGGATGTCTGATAAAGATACAGATTCAGAGAAGTAAATTTCTTCATCGCTGTTTTGGGATCTCATTGATAACATGTCTTCGAACACAGTTTGTGTAGATTCATTTTGTAATTCAAAATCATTTTTATTTGACCATGCAGATAATGACACATCATTAGTGATGTCCTCAGGGATTTGAGTAGCTGATGATTTTTTTAAACTTTCCATTTCGTTATTGACATCTACGCCATCTGATCTTTTAGAAATATGCCGGTCTAGTGATTCTTCTCCGATTTGATTAGAATTTCTTTTTTCATTTTCTGGTATAACTTTATCATCAGTCTTTTCTTTAATAGTATAAGCTTCAGCGACAGTTAGGTTTTCAGCAAAAGACTCCGCGATTGATTCCCCACAAATATTTTCCTGTATTGTATACTCTTGAGCAACAAAAGGCGTTTCCTCAGAGTCTATTTCTGCTATGTACTGCAACGGTGGAATTGAAGTCTCAAAAACATCAATATTTAACTCCAGTGGTGTGAACCTTGTAATATTTGACTCTGTTTGTTGCAGAAAACTTGATTCTACTAATTTGTTTGGTTTTATTTCTTCTGTCATTTTCTCCTTTGTCTTTTCAACAAGATTGTCCTTTCTGATTTTCGTCGGTAGTTGTACATTATTTACATCCGTATCTTCATCACTTTTCTCTGTAAGTCTCTTTTTAGCTTTCTTCTCCTCTTTATATTTTGCGTGTAAATCTGGATGTCTTCGCAGCAAATGGACCAGATACGACTCATGTGAAGTGTAACTACTATTACACGAAGAACACACATACATTAAATTGCAAGATTTTAAATGTCTATAATAGTCTGTGACCTTGGGAAACTTTTTGTGGCAAGACTCGCAAGAATAAACCTTATCGTTATGCATTTTGCTGTAATGCTGATTCAAGAATTTACGCCCCGTAAAGAATTTACTAGGTTCTGAAGTCAAGTTGTACACACAATTCTTTTCTGTGCAGTAAAACTGTTGGTGTATTTCAAACTCGGCGCTGATGTTGTGGGCTTTCCTAAGATGGGTGATCACATGGATTTTTTTATAAAATTCAGAGTTGCAAAATTTATGCGGACATTTAAGAGGTATTTTGTCTTCTGGATTAGGAGCCGTTATTAAATATAACAGCATTTTGTTACGTAACACTGATGTAACATGAGCTTGACTCACTGTATTACGGGAAGGTGTTTTTTTCTGTGGACAATGATTGATAAAAACATTAATACTCATATATGTATACTTCAGCTTTATTAAATTTGGTTTATTTTAGTTCAATGATCAGAAAACTTGAGTTGTCAATAAATTGACCTCCAGTATGTATCTATTTAAAAAAAAATCGGTTGTCTGTAAAGTCGGTTTACTGACGATAGTTGAACGTGACAACGTCATAAGAAAATACTGATGGAATGGTAGCATTTTTCAAAAGTGTATTATTGTATACGAGTAGCAGCTGTCCACGCGGACGCATCGCTCACTCAAGTAGGAGAGCGACAGATGTCGAACGCTGCCGAACGCGGATGCCGATTGTGCCTCTTTGTCACTCGTTCCGCGCTCTCGCTTGCACTTCACGCCTTAAATGGAACGCCTCAGAGCGAGGTAACGCCGCATGAGTCATGTTTTTTCGAGCGTGCAGCCGGCTCCATCGAATTATAAGACGTTGTCACGTCAAAAATATATAAGTATGTTTATCAGTAGTCTGGTTACCATAGTACAGGATCTGCCTAGTTTGGGATCACACGGCCGTGTATGATATGTGTGAGGGGTATAGTATCACGACAGGTCAACGTATACACTGGTCAATGAACTATACATCATTTTCATCATCACCAGCCTTTATTAGTCCACTGCAGGACATCAGCCTTTCTTTACAAAATATGTTTTCGCTTACTATACCAAGCTGGCCAGACAGGTTGGTATAGGGTTTGTGTCAAGGTTTCCCTCTCTTTGCAGTGCTGTTGTCCTGAGTAGTTTTGCTCCCTTAGTCGGGTCCTACTACACCCACGGGATGAATAGGGTGGTGATACTCCGTATTCTTAATCCCTCACCACAGGGATATTGCTGTTACCATACTATTGATAACAAAGTTAAGATTACCGCAATTCCTTTACATCTTATCTTTAGCTAAGTATTTTAAAAGCTACATTCGTTCATGTTTCGACGGGCCTGTCGGTCTAGTGGTTAGTGACCCTGACTGCTAAGCTGGAGGTCGTGGGTGCGATTCCCATCCAGGAAAAATAATCGAGTGATGTGCACGGTCATTTAGTCTATGCCTGAATATGATATATCTGTAATATGTATGTAATTAGAAATATATAAGTATGTTTATCAGCAGTCGGGTTACTATAGCACATGCTCTGCCTGGTTGGCATCAGGCGGCCGTGTCTGAGATGAGTTAGGATATTATTATTACCTCTGCCAGGATCAGAGATTTTGAGAAAGCAAGCTATAAAAATGTAAAACCACAAGAAAATCGCTTTTCAATAACTTTAAAAGGGTGATGTATAATGCTAAGTGATGCTGTACATTCTTCGAGTATACCTTCATATTTGACCTTAATATAATGTCCGACTGCTGGCATTTGATTTTGAAGTTCTTGGCACTCTGAAGATTAGCCTCACACCCGTCACATATCAGCTCCGGCATTCCTTCAGATGGATCCCTCTGCAATCAAAATTATTTAACGTAAAAAAATATATTAAATTATCAATCATTGCAATTTTATATGGTGTAAGGGGGCAAACGAGCAGAAGGGTCACCTGATGGTAAGCAACTACCGCCGCCCATGGACACCTGCAACTCAAAAGTCACAAGTGCGTTGCCGCCCTTGGAGTCCCTCTCGCTCGAGTCAGCGGGACAAAACTCCCGGGGATTTGGGCTCCAGTAACCTCGCTCCAAGTGAAAGGCAACGAAAGAATTGCTTAACACCGGTTTTCTGTGAGGCCTTGGTATCACTCCAGTCGAGCCGGCCCATTCCAGCAGCATTTTCAGAAGCATGAAATATTCGTTATTTATATTTCTTTAAACAAAATACAAATGACTTCATTCATATATCATCATCATCAATAGCCTTAATGGCCCACTGCTGGCCTCTCCTTGGAAAGGAGGTTTTGACTTACTTTACAGTGCTGGACAGAGGAGTTTCAAGTTTTCCCTCTCTTTGCAGTAATTATGTATGTATGGACATAATAAGATAATTAAATTAATACTAATGTAAAAATATACATAAAATGTAATCATGATATATTGCTTTTTTTATTTTTTTATTATTTACTTACAATCTTTTGTTTTCAGATTTTTCTCTATACTTGTAATATAAGACGGTATCACTTCCCAAATTTATTAGTTCTAGGTCAGAGGAAAATAAATACCCTATAAAATGGAGCATGTGATTTTTTTAGAAAACTTGTATATTGCATTTTAAAACAAACCCTATTTATCGCTTGTATGCCAAATTTCATAATTAAAGATTTAGAATTAAAAAAATTATGTCAAAAAATAACATGATTATTTGAAATGGCTATTCTATGACTATCCGCTTTGCCAGAATGTTCATATTTTCTCTATTTTATACAGAACTCTGGTCTTCCCACATACCCAATCCTATCTCAAAGAACGCTTTGAGATACGTTTGGGTATTTTTACACAATTGTCATTGCAGGTGATTGAGATCATCAGAAAAGCTGAAGTTGAAAATGCTCCGGCACACCACACAATATACCAACAAGTCATTCTCAGAGCGAACAGTTGGTCTGTGGCACTACTTACATAAGGCAATTAGACAAGCTAAACCTTGCAAATATTTAAAAATCACGTCCCAAATCACTACTTGACGTTATGGAGGGGGTTGTGTGTATGTGAGTATGTATGTATTAAAATATGTTACTAGTATGTATACGTAAAGATATACCTTTTTTTTTAACCCACTTCAAAAAGGTGGAGGTTGTCAGTTCAGATGTTTTTATTATAATTTTTTATGATGTTCAGGCATAACTCTGACATATATAGACGAATTTGTAAAATCCTTTTTTTGTTCCGAAATGGTGCCATTTAAATTTCATATAGATCTGATGATGAGTTTCGGAGACAGACAACGGAACTCTTCATAAAATGACAGCAAATCTCTTTGTTACTATTGTTTGAAGTCGGTTCAACGTATAAATAAAAAGGATTTATTTTTATTATTCATTTTTTTAATTTATCCTAATTCAAAATTGTCAATTGCGATAGACGTGAGTGATAGGACCGCCTATTGTGCACCAGGGACTTCCTTTCTAGGGTATACCAGGTTCCCCGGCTATTAGTACCCGAGACGGCGTGCGGTTTTAGTCGGTTCGAGTCCGACATGCCACCGATAGGTGGTATCCGAGAGGATTTCCGCACGAAAAAAAAAAAACAAAAAACCGCCTATTGTCATACCGAAATATAGGTATGATATATGTACGGAATACTGGTGCGGTATACAATACAGATAAAAACTATACGGTATACAATAAAAAGAAAACAAAGTTTTGTTAAACTAAAAGTTAAATTACCCTCATACTGTCAAATCACTATCTTACACCGAGTTACGGCACCTTTTAAATATTATTCTATTTATTTATTTGTCTCTTTATTGTATACCGCGTCAGTATTACGTACTGCGATACTAAACCTAGGTACCTGCGTAACCCTAAGTTAGCATTGAGCAGGTTTCTGCTGTAGATACACCAGAAACCTGCTAACCTAGGGTTGAAATATGCAATTAAATTGATTATTACTTACGGGTACGTCGGTGTAAGCAAAGAAATCAACATCTAATCCCCATTCAACTAGGTTTTTCATTACACCGCTTCTTTTCAAACAACCACGGCAAACCAAGTTTGAATTATAATAAACAGGGTCATCAATATCAACTTTTGTACTTTGCGTCAGGTCAACACTATTTGACATTTTGAATAATTTTAACTAGAAATTTTGCAAATTTTACGAACAACAAGGAGTAAATAGTAAATAGCGAGTTTTTATTTTTTTAATTGTCAGTTGTCAATAATGTCATTTCAATCTTAATCTTGAGAATCGTTCCAATATACGTAAAAAAGGTAGCAAACTACGCAGGACAACAGCACTGCAAAGAGAAGGAAAACTTGAAACAAACCCTATACCAACCCGCATGGCCAGCGTGGTATAGTAGGCCAAAACTTCCTTTCTAAGGAGAGGCTGACGTCCAGCAGTGGACTGTTAAAGGCTGTTGATGATGATGATGATGATATGTAAATATTGAAACTTAGATATGTGATTGCTCTACTTAAAATAATCCTACGTTAGTCTTATACACAAAATTCGTTACGCATTATTATGTAACAAATTTTCTAATAGGTATGTTATAATCGTTTCAAGATAATGTAAACAACATTATTATAAATAAATAGTACTTGTTGTACCCCATGCTTCGCTGTGGCACATTGTGCTTGCATTGATGAGAAATGAGAAACAAAACTAAAGCGAAAAATAGATAAAAACAATCTTTGAAGCAGGTTGTATATCGTGTCAAATTTTCAGCTCCAGTGGTGCAGAACTTTTTGAGTTATTGAAGCGTAAACAAAACAACCTTATATTTTATCCGACTTCAAAAAGAAGGAGGTTATCAATTCGGCTGTTTATATGAACTTCGTCATACATAGAGGGATTTGCAAAATTGTTTTTTCTTTAAAAGGGGTTTATTCCACAATGGTCCCATTTAAACATATAGATCTGATGATGAGTTTCGGAGACAGACAACGGACCTCTTCAAAAATGACAGCGAATCAACCGCGATTTCTGTAAGGTTTTTAGTGCTCTTTGTTAGTATTGTTTGAAGTCGGTTCAACTTTTGTTTAAAAATGATTTTTAGAATTAGAGATAGATTTATAGGCACGCCTACCTACTTACACCACATCCTACGAAGTTATTAGCCCCGCTCAACTTTCGCAACTTGGACCATACACCCGAGGCAGTAAACAAAAGGATGGCGTGTGACGTCGCACCGGCCTAGCGACCGGCAATGTACGGACCTACCTACGCACTCCGCGTTCGGCGCTCACGCTTACTACCGCTCATTATTTTTGTATCGAGTTAATATCTAAATATCTTTTAATTTTGTAAAGTTTCTTTTTAAAATATAATTGTTGGAACTACTAAACTAATATCGTTCATTTTTCGACTTCCACCTCAGTGTAGTGATATTTTTTTTTCAAACGTCCTACCTACCTTACTGGATAAGGATCCCGGTACGAACCTGGGAATTAATGTGGTGGCGATTCTCCCACATATTGGTGACCCCGATTTTTTGAAGGTAGAAGATTTTTCAAGGTTTGTGGCTGAAAATCGGGAATATCCAGGATTGCATCAGTGCATCAGTCTTAACAAGGGAACCTGTTTCTAAGGTACTTTTTTGAAATACTTGGTGTAACTATTGAGAAATTACTTAGATACATACCAGTTTCACTTTGATAGAAATTTTAGCGTGTGGTCCAAGTCACAAGCGGCAAGCGACTTAATATTTTTTTTAAATTAAAGATGTCTAATGAGGATGGTCCTATTCCGAACGCAATAGTGGAGGAGCCTCAGGTATCGCGCGTGGGAGTGCGCGTCCCACCTTTTTGGCCTGCGGACCCTACTGTATGGTTCGCGCAACTGGAGAGTCAGTTTATCCTCTCTAGGGTAGTCACCGACGAAACCAAATTCCATTATGTAGTTTCACAGCTCGACACACAATACGCAATGGAAGTGAAGGACGTAATTAAAAATCCTCCAGCATCGGGCAAATACGAGAAAATAAAGACTGAACTTATTAAACGATTATGTGCATCGCAGGAAAAGCGTTTGAAGCAGCTGCTGGAGCGAGAGGAGCTAGGAGACCGGAAGCCCTCGCAGTTCCTGCGCCACCTAGAGGGTCTAGCAGGTGCAGACGTGCCCAGCCAATTCATGAAGACTATCTGGACCAGCAGGTTACCCCAGGAAATCCGAACTGTTTTAGCCTCTAGGAGGGACGAGCCACTGGAGTACCTGGCTGATTTGGCTGATTCTGTCTACGACATCGCTGCACCATCTCCTCAAGTCGCTAGTACATCATCCTCAGGTGTTGATCGGTTCGACGAGATGACTAAGCAGATAAGCGAACTCACTAGGCAAGTAGCTTCACTTACCTCTCACATGTCTAGGAAAGGGCATCCCGGACGCAGTCGTTCCAAGTCGCAGCGAAGCGATCGCTCACGCAGTCGCTCGAGACCACAGCAGCCACCTCCGAATCATCCTCACTGCTTCTATCACTTCACATACGGAGCTAAAGCGAAGAAATGTAAGCAACCTTGTACCTTCACGTCGGGAAACGCACAGGGCGGTCGGAAGTAGCGGCCAACGACTGCCCACCTTCAACATCATCAGGCCGTTTGTTTGTGACAGATCGTGCAACGAAAATGCAGTTCCTTGTGGACACTGGTTCCGACCTGTGTGTTTTCCCACGTTCAGCACATAAAACGCCCTGCTCACTTACCAAATACGACCTGGTAGCTGCAAACAATAGCGTCATCCATACTTACGGACCAGTTCAGCTTCACTTGGATTTGGGACTTCGGAGAGATTTTGCATGGACTTTTACAATCGCCGATGTATCTCGACCCATCATTGGTGTCGACTTGCTCAGTTTTTACAACTTACTCGTGGATTGCAGAAACCAACGTCTCATTGACGGTACTACAACCTTGTCAGTAGCAGCCCTTTCTTCTTCGGTTCCTGATGAGCTGTCTTCAATCAAGGCGGTCACTGGTGATTCGGATTTTCATCACATTCTTCGTGATTACCCTGAAATCACCAGACCTGCAGGTATTCAGTCTCCTCCCAAACATAGTACAATGCACTACATTAAGACTACCCCTGGACCTCCAGTCTCGTGTAAGCCTCGTCGTCTTGATCCTGTTCGCCTCCAAGCTGCGAAAAAGGAGTTCGAGGATATGCTCGCCAGTGGTATAGCTAGACGCTCTGAAAGTCCTTGGTCCTCTGCACTGCATTTGGTGAAGAAGAAGGATGATGCCTGGAGACCTTGCGGGGATTACCGTGCCCTAAATGCTAGAACCGTTCCAGACCGGTATCCCGTCCGCCACATCCAGGACTTTTCACACCAACTGTCAGGTTGTTCCATCTTCTCTACTATAGACCTAGTCAAGGCCTACAATCAGATTGCCGTCAATCCAGAAGACATACCTAAAACTGCCATTACTACTCCTTTTGGGCTTTTTGAGTTCCCGTACATGACCTTTGGTTTAAGAAACGCGGCTCAAACTTTCCAAAGGTTCATCGATATGGTTCTGCTGGGACTCGACTTCGCTTATGGGTATATTGACGACATCCTCGTATTCTCCAGTTCTGTGGAGCAGCATAAGGAACACCTGCACATCATCTTTCAGCGCCTCAAGGAGTATGGAGTGTTAGTAAACACTTCCAAAAGTCATCTGGGTCAGTCTGAAGTTGTCTTCCTCGGATACAGAGTATCAGCTGCTGGAACACAGCCTCTCCAGTCTAAGATCGAGGCCATCCAGAACTTCCCGGAACCTAAAACGGTCAAAGAGCTTCGTCGATTCTTGGGTATGATCAACTTTTATCATCGTTTTCTACCCCACGCAGCTCAACTTCAAGCACCTTTGAATGCCGTTCTATCTGGTCCGAAGGTTAAGGGTTCACATCCAGTGGAAATGACTCCAGAACGTCGTAAAGCTTTCGAGGACTGCAAAGCTTCTCTCTCTCATGCAGCTCTCCTTGCTCATCCAGATCCTTCTGCAGAGTTAGCGATCGTCACGGATGCTTCTTTGACTTCCATCGGAGCTGTACTTCAACAGAAGAAAGGTGAGGATTGGCAACCTCTTGCGTTCTATTCACACAAACTTTCCAGCTCACAGATGAAATACAGCCCATACGACCGCGAACTCTTGGCTGTCTATGAGGCTATCAAGTATTTTCGGCACATGGTGGAAGCGAGAACCTTTACTGTCTTCACGGATCACAAGCCGCTTACCTACTCCTTCTCCATGAGCAAAGAAAACTGTACTCCAAGACAGTTCCGCTATCTGGACTTTGTAGCCCAATTTACTACCGATATACGCTACCTGCCAGGACGAGACAACGTGGTTGCGGATGCACTTTCTCGGGTTGAGGAAGTATCACTTACCTTAGACTATCAGGCTCTTGCACGTGCTCAGGACGAAGATCCAGAACTGCAAGACCTGCTACTACGTGGTTCTGCCCTAAGACTACAAAAGGTACTTACCTTGAACAGCACTCTTCCAGTCTACTGTGACATGTCTGTTCAGCCACCTCGACCATACATTTCGCCGAGTTTCAGGAAAACAGTCTTCGCGATGCTGCACAACTTACATCATCCCGGTTGTTCTGCTACAGTGCGACTGGTCACGCAAAAGTTTGTGTGGCCAGGAATCCGCAAAGATTGTAGAGAGTGGGCTAGGCAATGCTTGCAATGTCAATCAAGTAAAGTTACTCGCCATACTACCTCTCCTCTATCCACATTCCTGACTCCTTCTTCTCGTTTCTCACACATTCATCTTGACCTTATTGGTCCCTTGCCATCTTCCTCTGACTACATGTACTGCCTCACCGTCATCGACAGGTTTACACGTTGGCCTGAGGCGTACCCGCTTAAATCAATCACCGCTGAGTCTTGCGCTGCAGCCCTCGTCTCTGGGTGGATCGCCAGATTTGGTTGTCCAGCCCGGATCACTACCGACCGTGGTCGGCAGTTCGAGAGCCATCTCTTCAAAGCTCTCTCCTCCCTTCTTGGTGCCAGACACTTTCGCACAACTGCTTACCATCCCGCCGCCAATGGCATTGTCGAACGCCTACATCGACAACTTAAAGCTGCAATAATGTGTCATTCTTCCTCTCAGTGGTTAGAAACTCTTCCGCTTGTTCTTCTTGGCATGCGTAGTTCTTGGAAAGAAGACCTTCAAGCATCTCCTGCTGAGTTGGTTTATGGTGAATCTCTCCGCTTACCTGGCCAGTTTCTTTCCCCTTCAGACTCTTTCACCGCCGCTGACGTCACTGAGTATGCTACTCGACTCAAATCCTACATGGCTAAGCTTACGCCACGTCCAACTTCTTGGCATACTTCTTCTCCATTCTATCTGCCCAAAGATCTCTCTTCTTCTTCCCACGTCTTCCTTCGACAGGATCGCGTGCGAACTTCTTTGGAGCCACCTTATTCAGGACCTTTCAAGGTTATCAGCAGACATGCCAAGTTCTTCACTATAGACGTCAACGGCAAAACTACTAACGTCTCTATTGACAGGTTGAAGCCAGCGTACATGACGAAGGAAGAACGCTCATCCACTTCCCCGTCGCTTTCTGCTGTACCGCTTGCTTCTACACCCGCTGCTACTACAGTGCCTGCATCCCAGCCTACTCCTGGTGATGAAGTGGAAGAACGAAGAACGAGGAGCGGTCGTCGCGTCAAGTTCCCCGAGTTCTATCGACCGTAGTCACGGTCTGGCCGGGGGGAATATGTGGCGTACCTACTTACACCACATCCTACGAAGTTATTAGCCCCGCTCAACTTTCGCAACTTGGACCATACACCCGAGGCAGTAAACAAAAGGATGGCGTGTGACGTCGCACCGGCCTAGCGACCGGCAATGTACGGACCTACCTACGCACTCCGCGTTCGGCGCTCACGCTTACTACCGCTCATTATTTTTGTATCGAGTTAATATCTAAATATCTTTTAATTTTGTAAAGTTTCTTTTTAAAATATAATTGTTGGAACTACTAAACTAATATCGTTCATTTTTCGACTTCCACCTCAGTGTAGTGATATTTTTTCTCAAACGTCCTACCTACCTTACTGGATAAGGATCCCGGTACGAACCTGGGAATTAATGTGGTGGCGATTCTCCCACAATTGTCATCTAATTTTCTAATTGGTTAGTATCTATTTGCGTATTTATGTTTTTATTTAAATTTATATGTATTTAGTTAAATGTATGAGTTCTAGTGTATGATAGGTTTATATATTATGTGTATTTGATTTATTATTTAGTTTGTTTATTCCTACTGCCTGTTTTCTCTGCTTCACCCAATGGTTGACTGGTAGGCCGCCAATGTGCAAAAATAAAGATAAACCTTCTTCTTGAATCACTCTCTCTATTGCAAAAAAAACGCATTAAAATCCGTTACGTACCTATGTTGAAAGATTTAAGCGTACAGAAAGAAAAACAGACATCATTTTATGCTATGCAAAGATAAAGGTGCCTTACAGTAAAGTTAATGTTCCTTGCGTGGAATGAAAGGTATAATAGTTGCGTTCTAAAATACCAAATATTTTAATTTATGCAATTTTGAGTGGTATATTATACTAATCTGTGTTTTGAGTCTTTAACACTCAACAGTGTTGTAAAAACGCTTTCACTTTTATTTACACAGATGTTATTTATTAAGGTTCAATATATAAAATTAAGACTGAATTCAAAATTGGAGTCAATATTTACAATGAAATTAAAAAATGTCAGCAAACCTGTAATCAATCACGAACCGCAATAACATTGAAAAGCCATTAGATAATTTGAACAAAGAACTCACTCGTCATTTTGACAACTCTTTTGGCTTAGTTAAATTTACAAGAGTATGATTGTCTAGTAGAAAGGTAATAATATTTTTATTTACATTTAATGTATTTCATAAAATCTATATTGTTGTATAAAATACGCCGGTTAGTATTTTATAACGAAGTTGGGTACAAAATGTACGTGTTGAATCACACGGACTTCAGAGCGGTCGCCATTTCCGCCACGAATACTGGCTGGTGATCTTGTGTGTGGAATAGTGATATTGGAGGTTATAGTGCTTATTTTATAGTTATTTGTGCGTATGTTTTGTTGAAACCAAATTTTGAGGACAAAATTTGACTATAAGATATAGTAGGCACTATAAGTGCGCCGAATGAGTGAGTATATTATCTAGATTACGTAGCATCGCCTTGAATAGACGACGACACGTGCATAATGTTACAATATTTTTCAATTTAAATTGCATTTACACGGTCTCGACATTAAATTTCCGATCGTATCTGTAAACGAACGTGTCGCCGAGCGATTGTGATATAAGATCAATTAATATGAAAGTCGGTCAATTAATTATTTTAGTTTGTAGGTTGAGTTATTTTTGGCGATCTGTCGTTGCACCATTAATTGTTTCGATTTCAATTTTTTATTTACATCTGTGAGGTGTCGTGTAGTAAACAGCGTACGTGGAAAGTTCCGCTTTAAAGTAGAAAGTTGAATATTTAAAATCAGGACACCTTTCGTTTGTTGACATTCGGTTTCATAATATTATCGCTGTTAGATCTACAAATCCAAATTGAGAATTACACATAGACAAGTTTAAATTCATATAACTTTTTAATTGCGTTCTGTTACGTTACGTATGTTGTTCTAAAACAGCGAGTTGTTGACCTTTTCACTATATGCACCAATGCTTGTTGTGATTTGAATTAAAATGACCAAAATATGTTAATAAGTTAAGAGAAATGTTTTTTGATTACATTTCCTGGTATGTAAGGTAACTTTCTGCGCTTATTATGATGATTAATTAATCTATTAATATTCGTTTGTATATTATAAATATTTTTAGTTTATCTATTTCCTTTAGCTGTAAATTCATACATACACTCAAACTTTATTCATGATGAAGTAGACAGAGATTTATTATTTATTTAATATTTTATGCACAAAATGTCTGCTGACTTAATGCCATAGGCATTCTCTACCAGTCTACCGTAGAGTGGTGTGGAAATGAATGCAAAGGTGAAAATGCAGTGAAATAATATACAAGAATACATAATATACTCCCCCTTTTTGCCAACTCCATTTTTTTTTGAGGTTGACCCTTAAGTTAATAAAACTATTTAAGTACTTATTTGAAATTGCGATCCATTCAGTAGCTGCTAAACAAGTTTAGACAAGTCACAGTTCGACATTTGGTGTGTCCCCTTGCTCATCCCCGCCCAACCTTCCCGCTTGTCTATCTATCACTGATTAAATCTAAACTATCTGAAGATGCATTCAATTCAAAATCAAATTAGATAGGAATAAACTCACTGAACTCTGCACATATGGCGCCCCTGCAATGATAAGTGTACAGTCAAGCTTGAAAGGAAAATAATCCCGCGTTAGTTGAAATACATTGTAGTAATTCATTGGCAAGATCTGGCCTCAAAAACATTGCTGCAGAATTGATGCCAGATTTTGTACTCGGTTATAAAGATCGTTATAAATTATAAATATAAAATAAATCAATAGTAGCGCTTTATGCAGTCAGTTATTTGCTTTACTTTGCGAGGATCTTAATCCATATCACAAGGTCCTCCTATTCCATACAGAAGTGGCTGGTTATCTAACATGTTAGCTCCCCTTTATGAATTAAGAGGATAGGTCATTTCTGAGTTCGAAAAATGAACTTGTCCAACAAAAAAATTAAAACTCAGTGGAAGCTGGCTATTTGACTGATATATTCGAAACCCTGAATCAGCTAAACCTGAAACGTCTGGGGAGAAGCGGCACTTTGATTAGTAACTATGATCATATTCATGGTTTCATGTCAAAGGTCCATTTTTGGAGAAATAAGGGGTCTGCGGAATTTTTTTTCCCTTTTCACGCTTATTTGATGCAATGCATAATCAAAAATTAGATTAAGATTTAAAATCTGACATAGAAACTTACAAACGTAGGAAAACAAATTTAGAGATATTAACTCCAAGTCACTACCCCAATTCGTCCCGTGGGTGTCGTAAGAGCCGACTAAGGGCGCAAAACAACGCAGGACACCAGCACTTCAAAAAGAAGGAAAACTTGACACAAACCCTATACCAACCTGTCTGGCCAGTATGCTATAGTAGGCCAAAACCTCCTTTCTAAGGAGAGGCCTATGTCCAGCAGTGGACCACTAAAGGCTGTTGATTATGGTGAACATGACCAGAAACCCATTTGTTGTCAATGTTTTACAATTACCAGAAGAAATGAAGTGTGATTCGACCATAAAAAATGACTTGTACCTTTTGAAATTGAAGAGTTTTGGATCAAACAATTACTTCGTAATCCCAAAGTTGCTTCTCTGGCCTTGAAAATACTTGTTCCATTTGCGAGACATGTTTTTTGGCTCTAGTTTTAATCAAAACTAAACAGGGAAATCGCCTTGCTGTCGATTGGGATTTAACTATTGCTTTGGCAAAGACCAAACCCAGAAACAATTAACTAGTGCAGAACATGCTAGTTCAAGTATCTCACTAGTACTTGAAAAAAGTATTTTTTTAAAAACAAACATACAGACACAGACACCTTTATAGCACCAGACCTTTATAATTTTAGTGTAGTGTGTGTATTTTAATATTAGTAAGAGGAAATGGAGAAAAAATTATGAAATTTTTTAAAAGAAACTGTGTTAATCTGTTACCTAACTCATAAACGAAAGATATGTGTATTGTCTATGGCCTAATACATTTTCTTTTCTTCCACAGCTGCCGGTAAACCCAGAAATGAAGATAGCCAGCAAGCAAACACATCTAACTAAACCTCTTATGATAACAGTGCCTATAAATTACAAATATAATTCATCGTATTTTTAATATCTACACCCCACACATTTTTTTTAAGCTCAAAAACTCAGTATTCTAAGCAAAGGTTAAGAAGATTTTATCTTTTAGTTTATAAGTGGATAGATTATAAATTGTTTGGTGTTGCAAGTATGAAAATTCCGGAGACTTCTGCTAATGTTGGTGCTTACTATGGCAATGAAGAAAATGGCCAGTGGCAGGTTGGTTTATTTATAATTCTGTAAATATAATATTGTTATTTGGTTTTTTAAGTTTATTTTTATTAACGACAGGACAGATAGGTCATACATTCACAAAAACTTAAAATTTGAAGATTTAAAAAAAATGTATGCTAAAGTTCTTTATACAATTTATAGCATTTTGAGACTTTTTAAAAGTTTCAGTTTGAATTTAATTTGAGGTCTAAAAAGGGGCGTCTATTAATTACGACGAAAATCGGGTGACTAGTTGCCTGTTAATTTCAAACAGTAGTATGCCTTAATTTTAGAAAATCGTTAGTAATAAATTTAGACATTTTATCATAGACAAAACTTGTTTCAGCCCAACGGCGTGATCATAGACAGCGGAGTCGGTGGTGGAATTGTCGGCAGTGGAGACGCGGGCATCCATCGACCACCAGTATATCCTGTGCATCTTCCCCGAGGTCACATGCCAGGTAAGTTTTTATATCAGACGTGTAACCGATAACTGTTTAATCATCCGGCTACCGGATATCCGGTAAAATTGAATCCGTAAGCAAACTGTCTTGGAAATTAATCAGAAGAAAATTGGAGGAGTTGGAAATACAGTAAATCCACTTCCCTCCTTAGCAAAGCGGGAGACAAAATGAAATAAAATAGGTATACACCCTTTTAAACAGGGAAGCACCACGGCCACTAAATATTACGGGTCCAAGGTGAGCTATATTTGATTTCTATAATATGTATGGCAGAATCGCCTAAACGCACGGAAATTCACCCTAGTTGACACAAGATCCCCATAGTATACCGCCCCAGATGTCACCTGCAAGCAGCTTTATATTACGTTCATTATACCAAAGACTACATTCCCAGAGGATATGACGAGCAGACTGTTCATAGTGAGAGTTAGGTGTTGAGCATTGACACAATGGTGACTCGACTAATTTAAATGAATACAGCTTGCTCTTAAAGTTACCATGCCCCGTAAGAAATTGAGCGACACAGTGATCCGGACACAATCCGGAAGCAAATGTTATATTGATTAATATGCATTTTCTTTTGCAGGCTACGTAATGGCGGGCGCATATTACCCTCCAGCAGCATACCCGCCCGTCCCTGCGCCGGCGCAGGATGACTTTGCAGACTACATGTGGATGGAAAATGAAGAAGAATTTGACAAACAGGTGTGACAGATAATGAACTATGTTTTAGGGAGCATCTATTAATTACGTGATATATTTTCCTTTAGATCTATCTCCACGGCTTTCGCGTAAGATTTACAGGCGACCGTTTATTAAAGAAACAAGACAAAACAATAACAATAAATTACATATATTTTTACCAACAATTCGTTTAACTAGCTTGGTTTATGGGAAGAACTTCTACAAAAAGTAATATAAAATATTTTTTTATTTTATTTTAAACTTCGTGTGTCAAAATAGACTATGAGAAAGGGGAATATCATTTGTAATACTGGTTTTTCTCACGCGCGGCGATAAAAATAATATCAATTTTTTTCTCTTTATTTTTGAAGTGACCCATCAGAATGATAGATATTCATGGGAGTGTTTCTTTTTTCAAACTAATAAGTTATGAAATTGCTTTGACATTACATTTTGTCTGACATAACTGTTAAAATTTATATTATAAAATTTGACTGCACGGATGGCGTAGTGGTTTAAGCGGTCGCCACGCCGCTTCCTACTACGCCGAGTGTTGTGGGTTCAAACCCCACATGGGACGACACTTTGTGTGATCCACAAATTGTTGTTCTGAGTCTGGGTGTTCTTTGTGTCCGTTTCATGTATGTTTGTAAAGTCCCCCGCGACACAGGATTTATACCTAATGCGGAAGTTGTCTTTAAAAAAAAAAAAAAAAAATTATTGCCATAACCCAAATATAAAAATGTGTTGGAACCTTCTTTTTTTTAAATCGATTACAAATCGTATCGGTTGATTTATAATGTGTCTGGTTCGCTTTCCTTAGTTTTTTACAACACACATTATCAAGACACCTTTTGCTTCGCATAACCTGTCTGTGGAACATCGTCTGCAGTATTTCCGGACTAATACGATATTCAAACCTTCAAGAAAAGAGCGAGGTCCCCTTCAAGAAAGGTCGACAACGCGTTTGTGACTGATCCGTCTGCTTGTCTACCGAAAAAAAACCAAACAGTTAAATATACAATAGACTATACTACGATTAATACAATCTGTGATAAAGCTTATTACAAAAAAAAAGGAAATAACAGATAACACGGTTCAATATACGTCGGTTAAAATAAAAATAAAAAATTAATACGAAAATACAGAAATGCAAATTTATAATAAACTAAATATAAAAAAAATAATTGCCGAATTAGAACACCATTGATAACATGAGTCGGTGAACTGTACACGGCAATGTCGGCGACATCAAAGCGACGCCGTCGCCGCGACGAGCCGGCGAACTTAAAGTCGCGACGTGGCGGCCCAATTTCGTCTTAAGGCAATCAGGCCGCCATCCTATCCCTTACCGCAGCATTCAATCTGCCACCAGAGGTCCCCACGGGCCCGCGGCCCCGTCGCCGGCTGGTATGGTCGCCGACGTCCTCTACGCTCGGGATCGGCCCTCTCCCGATCCCGTTCAGCGGTCTCTTTCTGGAGCATTACAGCTTTACAGAAAGAGACCACTGCACCCCATCCCTCCTCACCCGCCAGCATGGCAGCAATAATTGCTGGCGGGGCAGGTCTCTTCCGATTTGGCCGACCAGGACTTCGCATTCAGACGCCCACGCGGGGCAGACTTCCAGCGTGTGCTGGGCGGAGTCCCAGTCGGCTGCGCAGTGTGGCATTGTGCCGTCTCCTCGCGTCCGATACGATTCAGGTACTCACCGAAGCAACCATGCCCAGTGAGTACCTGCGTCAGTCTTATTACCTACCTACTGATCACCTCACTTTCTTTTTAAAATCTATTTATTAAAATTAAGATTTTATTCACCTGTTTATTTCGGGAATGCTGGACTAGCTTCGGACCCGGCAGTACGTGTCACTCCTTAGAAAAGTAGGTACTTTCTTTGTCTCCTAATCTTTGTACCGCGCTTACAAAAATTCGGCTGTCTGTATGACATACACGATTGATTCCATACCTCGGTTTGTCCGTAAAGCTAAAGATGCGTTTTGATATAGTTCGCGGTAAATTAACATCATGGCAGGATATTCCGCGGCTGTGAAGGTCACTCGCGGCATTATGGATGCGATACCGAAAACCCAATAAAATTAAAAGTCTGATAATGCACTCAGTTTGACACACACTACACACACAAACTAATATTGTCACTTTTCTAAATAAAATTATCGGGACTCGGTACAACATGAAGTCTTGCACGCACGATAACATTAATTGTTCACACTATTCCTGTGAATTATGACAAACGCGATAAGACTAAACAATTATTTATCTTGTGTCAACTAGGGTGAATTTCCGTGCGTTTAGGCGATTCTGCCATACATATTATAGAAATCAAACATAGCTCACGTAGGACCCGTAATATTTGTGGCCGTGGTGCTTCCCTGTTTAAAAGGGTGTATGCCCATTTTACTTCATTTTGTCTCCCGCTTTGCTAAGGAGGGAAGTGGATTTACTGTATTTCCAACTCCCCCAATTTTCTTCTGATTAATTTCGTTGCGGGTTCCAAGACAGTTTAATTTCTTCCTGGGACTTCCCGAGTGTCATAACTCGGTGTGTTCGTGGGTCACTGCTGTGGATCCTGGTGTACAGGAGTTACAGTGGTGGGCGTGTGGGTGGGATTAGTCCTAAACAATTATTAACACATCAATTAAAACTTTTCTAAACAAATATTTCACGAACAGCAATAATGTTATTATTCCGATAGTTCGTTGTGAGCGCATCTACAAGGTCACAGAACAGCATAACAGTCAGCGAATCGTGGTGGCTTAGGGCCGACTGAGTGTACTTACTGGATGAACTAATTAAAAACGCGTGTTTATACATATTTGGTTCGATTGGAGTGTAGTAAAAGCGACAAGGTGTGATTACCGCGCCGCGTATACAGCTGATCGGCGCCTGAGGTCAATGTATTATGACAGCATTTATACATGATGTTGCAAATTATGAAAACAAAAAAATTGCCCTGTTTCTAAACCACTGATTATTTTTTGTTGTTCATATTTTGTAATTCGTCTAAAAATAAAAGCAGAATATATTTTATAAAGCTTTGATTTGTCTTTTAAAACTCTCTGTGTACAAATACCTAGTTTTAAGAAGTTTAATGTCGGTTGAAATTATATTCTTTAATTATAGACAAAACTTTGTACCAATCAAACACTGAATTTTCACTTTGTTGGAGATAAAGTCTCTTTTAGAGATTAATTTTCTTTCACTTAACTTTCGTACATTTACAAAAGATTTTTGCTTGAAGGTCTAATTACTAATCACAAAGCCAACAAACGTAATGACAAAGGAAATAACGACAATGAAAAAATATCGGTAACTAGAGATACTAGACCAGTCAAGTGACTATCAACGTCAAATACGACAATGATCAGCAAAAAGCACACTGTTAGGGAATTCCCCGAGTTCGCTATGAAGATAAACGGTAACCGCCACCGGGGTAGTAGCGTATCCGGGGAAGTCCGAGAACCAGAAATATAAAATAGAGATATGAAACATGTTGCCAGAATAGTAAACAATTGCTAATCTAATCTAAGGAGCAGGCCGTGCCGCTGTCCTAAATGACGTTTGACGTGTTCTTAAATGACAGTTGACAGACCGTAAACTGACATTTCAAGGCCACGTGTATAGTTATAAACTTACGAGGAAGGCTGACGCGAGCACTCCGTATACAAGACTATTTATCTAGAATATTTCTAATAACCAATTTGTATATTAAAGCATCAATCATCTGGATTGAAGTACAAACTTTAAATCTTCTATTGGTTACATTTTGTTAATATCACAAGGTTGAAATTCTACAGTATTCCATTTCTTGTTACAGGTGATGCAACAGCTAGAAGAAGAGGCGCTAATGGAGCAATGTATAGAGGCAATGTTAGAGGATGAACAGCGGGAAAGACACAACAGACCCACAGCAAACGGACACAACCACCATTACCCCACGTAAGGAAACCCACTTACTGACTACTGAAATTATAACCACCAACACAAAAACCTATCGGTTTTTCACTACAAAGATCTGTCATCATCATCAACAGCCTTTGAAAGTCCACCTTCTTCTTAGAAAGGGGGTTTTGGCCTACTATACCACCCTTTTTTTTTATTTTATTTTCCTGTGTGGAAATCCCCTCGGTCGGATGGTGGTTATGTCGGACTCGCACCGCCCAAAAACAGCACGCCGTTTCAGGTACCAGTTGCCGGGGAACCAGGTGTACCCTAGAAAGGAAATCCCTGGTACCCCGATATACCTCGGGCCATCAACGGCGTGTAGATGACCCTCTCCTGTGTGGGAACCGCCTACTATACCACCCTGGCCAGATAGGTTTGTTTCAAGTCTCTTTTAGCAGTGCTGTTCCGCTTAGTTTGCTTCCTTAGTCGGCTCTTACGACACCCACACGAAGAATATGGGTGGTGACACTCCATACTCTTAATCCATCACCATACAGAATACAAATTTTTCCATACCATACATACATCATAAACCCTACTGTATAATAATAATTATTATTATTTGGACATATCTCACATCGCTATGGCAACAGGACTGCTGATAAACATACTTATATATTTCTAAATACATACATCATACTTAATCTATACAAAATAAAATTGGTGATAAAACACCCAGACACAGAACAAATCAGTTTTCACATAATTATGATAAATGTGAAAACTGATTCCAGGTAAGAACTAAACACATAACAATATATTTATCTGCAGTCTGGTTACCATAGCACAAGTGCTGTCTGTTTTAGGACCAGACTTCTTTAACTCCTGCACTAGGAATATATCCTGTGTCTCGGGGGACTTCACAAACATACATGAAACGGACACGGAACATCCAGACTTCATCAATCATCAACAGCCTTTAACAGTCCACTGCTGGACATAGGGCTCTCCTTAGAAAAGAGGTTTTGGTCTACTATCAGAACATCCAGACTTAGAACAACAATTTTTGGATCTCACAATTGTCCCATGTGGGGATCGAATCCACAATACTCAGCGTAGTAGGAAGCGACGTGGCGACCGCAATTTTAGGACCAGACATTTTTATTAGATTACACCTCACCATACTATACTGTAACAAATATAATTATTCCAATTTTTCAGGACAAGTAATGGCACACCATCCCTGTCACTCGAGGAGACAGTCTCAAAATCGAAGCTCAACCCCCTCGCAGCAGAGTTCGTACCCACCGGGGCTAGACCTGCAAAAGGTAATGTTCGACAGGCCTGTTTTTAGTGGGTATGCTGGTTGTGGATTTGATTCCCATCCAAGATACATAGTTGTGTGGAATTAGGATAGAGAGTCATGTGTGAGATTGATTATGATTATTATTAATATCATATATGAGAAAGTAACTCTGTCTGTGTGTTGATGCATTAAATCTGCTAAGTTACACTTAGTACTAGCTGGTGCCTGCGACCATTTACACCTTTAATACAAACAGCCTTTAATAGTCTACTTCTGGACATAAGCCTCTCCTTAGAAAGGAGGTTTTGGCCTACTATACCACGCTGGCCAGGCGGGTTGGTATAGGGTTTGAAGTTTTCCTTCTCTCTGCAGTGCTTTTGTTGTGCATAGTTTTCTCCCTCAGTCGGCTCTTACGACACCCACGGCATGAATAGGGATGGTGACACTCTGTATTCTTAATCCGTCACCACACGGACAAATAAACATTCTTATAAATTTCTAAATACATACATAAACCATAACATAAACCTAAATACAAAAGATACTACTCAATCTAAACTATTTAGAAACAGAAAATTTGCTAGAGATAGTGGCGTAGTCTGTGTTAAACTCAATAATTGTATACACACATATACATATATATGTAACATACACACACACACACACACACACACACACACACACACACACACACACATACACACACACACACACACACACATACACACACATGCGCATGAATGCATACATAAATATCCACGCTTAAAAACAGCATTGATAATATTACTGTGAATTCATTTGGGGGGCCTGGAGCTCTAAAATACAGGCATAGGCTTAGATTGGACTCCAGATCTCCCACAAATCACCAATTAAGCCACATATTTGTCAACTTAAATAAATTATTAAGATTTTTGTAATTTGTGGAGATAAATAAATGTATATATTATGTATAAATAAAAAACACCCAAACTCTGAAACAAATTTGCAGAGCTTACAAATTTGATCCGACCCGGGAATCGAACCCGAGACCTCAGAAACAACAATTTGTGGATCGCACAAAGTGATGTCCTATGTAGGGATCGAACACACAACACTTAGCACAGTAGGAAGTGGCGAGGCGACCGCTTAAACCACTACGCCATCCGTGCAGTCAAATATATATACTGATTAATGGGTTAACTTAACGTATCTATTTCTTTTACAGAAGAAAGACAAAACACACCTGACGCACCGGTCACAGTAGAACCGACTCAGAAAACAGAAGAGGCGCCTTCAGAAGAAACAACACCCGTTGAAAAAGTTGAAGATGAAGAAACAAAAACAGGTGGTGAGTATACCTTTCTTTTTCTTATAGAAATGAATAAATTCATCATCATCAACAGCCTTTAATAGTCCACTGCTGGACATATGCCTCTCCTTAGTAAGGAGGTTTTGGCCTACTTACCACGCTGGCCAGACGGGTTGGTATAGGGTTTGTGTCAAGTTTTCCTTCTCTTTGCAGTGCTGTTGTCCTGCGTAGTTTGCTCCCTCAGTCGGCTCTTACGACACCCATGGGATGAATGGGGGTGGTGACTCCGTATTCTTAATCCGTCACCACACGAATATTATTGTGTGAAAATACAAATATTTTATTCCATCGATTTTGATATTAATTGAATTGATTGACAACCCATCCCAAACCCGAAACTATAATTAATCAAATAGAAGTAAAAAATTTACTTCTCTTACAGAACCAGTCCCTCCACAAAAAGATCCGCCGGAAGTGAGCGCAGCGGACGTACCTCCCATAGACAAAACACAGAAGTCTCCTCCTAAGGAGGTAAAGAAGGAACCCGTTAAACAGACGAAGGTGGACCCCAAGAAACCCGCTAAGATTGAGGTCAAACCCAAAGTCAAGCCTGTCGCTGTTAAATCTGAAACAAAGGTAAATTAATAAATAAATTTTGAGTGGTTTTATGAAAAGGCAATTCTTATTTTAGTTAATATTGACAGATAATTATAGAGACATGGGTACAGAACATCCCACACTAGCGGACCCGACAGACGATTCCGACCATCATCGAAGACACATGTCTGAAACTAAAAAAACAGTAGTACTAGGAGTGCCGACAGAAGTGAAATCTTATATACTGAGGTGTCGGTAACGGTAACAGTGTCGCGAGTTCAATGTTTTTTTTTTCAGATCTTATAAAATGAGTTTTCTCTTGTTAAACCATAAAATACATTATTTTGTTTGTTCTCTAAAAATGCCCAACTTAAGAAGTTTTCACTTCAACAGAGGTGTCGGTAACGGTAACAGTGTCGTTGCGAGTTCAATGGTTTTACCCATTTCAATAAATGTGTTTTTTGCAAAACCATAAAATACATTCTTTTGTTTGTTGATTAATAATGCCCAACGCGTTTTAAGAAGTTTTTACTTCAAAAAATATTTTGTAATGGACTGAATTGACTCAAATCCACTTGAACACACATACAAAATTCATCAAAATCAGTTGAGCCGTTTAGGAGTTTCGGAATTTTTTGTGTGTGTTCAAGTGGATTCGAGAATGGTTTAGATTCATGGTATGATGATTCTTATATGACGGTATGATGTGCAAATGGTGTAGTGGTAGCAGGTGCGACTGCCGTGTTCAGATCTCGGGTTCGAGTTTTCTATGTATATAAGTATTTTATTAGAGAATCTCACTTAGCTTTGCTTAGTTCGAAACTTAACTAACTTTTTACCGTGGGAGAACGGAAGTGAAGTGACGAACGGAGTGATACCATGGCCTCACAGAAAACCGGTGGTAAGCAATTCTTTTGTAGCCTTTCACTGAGTGAGGTTAGCGGAGCCCAAATCCCCCCCCCCCCCCCCGCTGACTGGAGCGGCAGGGACTCCAAGCGCGGCAACGCACTCCAAGCGCGGCAACGCACTTGTGACTTGCAGGTGTCCATGGGCGGCGGTAGTTGCTTACCATCAGGTGACCCGTCTGCTAGTTTGCCCCCCTTATACCATAAAAAAAAGATCGTCGTTGTGTGTCAGATGTTAAATGATGATCAAAAAAAGATTGTGGACATCCGCTGGCAAAACTATATCTAAATAAGAGAACATTGCAGGTGCAACCTAAGAAGAAAGAAGTGAAGACAGTCAAAAGTGACACGAAGACAGAAGATAGCAAGACAGTGGAAGAGACGCCAGCCGAAGTCACCAAGGTTAGTTGAGGTATTGACGTTCTATGCACACGATATCTTCTACTAGCTGACCCTGCAAACGTTGTTTTGCTATTTACATTATTTAAAATTATTATTTTTTGAATTTCCTAAAATCCGTTCTTAGCTGACCTCTACTCGGTGAAAAGAATATTCCTACCAAATTTCAAGTCTTTAATGGTTCCAGAGATATCGTGATGAGTGACTATATACGTGGAAATCTATATAATATAAGGGATTTGAGAGAGAAAAAAATATATATATAGATAGTACGGAAGAAAAAAAATAGATATACCCAAATTTGTTGCTAGCTCAAAACTCGAGAACGGCTCGACCAATTCTGCAATTTTTTTAGGGTTCCGTGCGTCAATAGGAAGAAACGGAACCCTTATAAGATCACTTTGTTGTCCGTCCGTCCGTCTGTCTGTCTGTCAAGACTCTTTATCTTGGGAGCGCGTGGAGATATCGCGTTGAAATTAAAACGATATACTCAGGTCTAAAGTCTCTTGAAGCTGTGAAAAAATCAAACTTTTAAGTTAACGTTAAAAAAGATACGGCCGTTTATGGCACAAAAAACGTATATTTCGACACTCAAGGGAATCAATATTTATAGGATATTTTCCGTTCACCAGGGACTTCCTTTCTAGGGTATACCTGGTTCCCCGGCTTTTAGTACCCGAGACGGCGTGCGGTTTTAGTCGGTTCGAGTCCGACATGCCACCGATAGGTGGTATCCGAGGGGATTTCCGCAAAAAAAAGAAAAAAGGGTATTTTCCGTTGACCTAGAACTATGAAATTTGGCAAATAATACCGTCTTATACTACAAGTATAGGGAAAAATCTGAAAACTAAACATTTGTAATTAAATCATTAAAAAAACAGGTAATATGGAATAGCATTAACTCTTAGGACGTCGCGGCGCGCGGATGACCTATGACCCGTTACTGTCGCGCCCTTGAACTAGTGACCCAGTCACAGCTGAGCGAAGTCATTATTACCTCAATATCTACGTTATTTTATAATTATATTCAATGAAATAAACATATTTGGAAGCCCTGATGTTGAATGTTGTGACAGAGACGCTACCGCGTAAAAATTTGGTGTCACAACTGTTGTGACGGCGACGCGTCGGAGGTTAAGCTACTTTTTATCTTGGAAAATCGAAATCCAAAATATGAACATATGATTATTTTCTCCAGCCACAGCCGACATCCACAGAGGAGTCCCAGCCGTCATCAGGATTCAAACCCATCAACTATGCAGCCGCAGCTAAAGCAAACAAACCCAAGAAACCATCTCCTACACCCTCAACAGGTTTGTACACTATCGTTAAACCTCTGCCATTTTTCTGTCCCTATTTAGAAATAACCACTGAATTTGCCCGCGGCTCTGCCCACGTGTATGCCATATGCCCACGATTATCGCAGTAAAAAGTAGCCTATGTCCTTTATCAAGAATGAAACTATCTCAATATCAAATTTCATTTAAAACGGTTTAGCAGTAATTGATTCCCCATACAAACTTCCACTCCCCTTTTCATCCCCCTTAAAGGATAATTTCTAGAAAACTATGTCCTTTCCCGGGACTCAAACTATCTCTATACCAAATTTCATCTAATTCGGTTCAGCGGTTTTAGTGTCAAGAGGTAACAGTCAGCCACACAATAATATATATATTTTTTATTTCTTTCTTTTTCTTTCTTTATTTTGCCTTTATTTCCGAAATATTTTCATTATTTACGTGTCTAAGTAATTTTTTTAGAAGAAAACTATAAGAAAAAGAATTTATAAAAGAAAGTAAAACTTATAAACTAAAACTACACTTTTGTTACATGATATCTCTTTGTTTGGTTTGTCTTACAGCAAAGGCCCCTCCATCTCTCTCCATTGTATTCTCTTTCTGTGTCACTCTCATCCAAAGTGGTCCTTAGGTCATTTTTAGGTCATCTGCCCATCCTATTGCTTTACGAACTATTTATAATATTAGTATGACTATATTCAAATGATATTTTTTACAGAAAAACAACAGCCACAACCGCAGCCAGCCAAAACAGAAAAAGTCAAAACAGAAAAAGTTGACAAAAAAGTTGATAAATTGAAAAGCGATAAACTTCCAGCGAAAACGGAAAAAGTCAATGTACAAAGGAAAAACTCAGCCAAGTAAATGTTTTTTGGCAGTTTGCTATTAGTTTTTTGTAACAGAAATGGAAAATATTCACTTTGATTGCCTGTGGACTAACTCATGACTAAAATAGTAGGACGCACAAATGGTATTCTGCACGCACGGCAATTTAAAAAAAGTTATCATTCCAAATTTAAATAATCTCGAATACAAATTAGGAACTCGTTACGTCAAAGGATGTAGTGACATTATTTGAAATGAGAATTGGATTATTGGCGCCAACACGCTTTAATTTCTTTTCTAATAGTTTTAAAATTGGAAAAGGAGTCTCATTGGTCAAAAAGTTTCAATACATCTTTGGAACTTCAATGCGTTTCTTTTTTTTTTAAGTTATCTTTATAGGCATGAGGTCTGCTATTTTGGTTATTGGTCAGAGACTAGATCCACAGGGTTTTTTGAATAGTCTGTAACTTTGGCGCAAAGATCACCTCTCAAACAGCCTGTACAGCGAATTGAGTGTAAAGTTTGATTGTTTGAAAATAATTTGTGATATATCATGAATTTGCATTTTTTTGGAATGAAAAAAAAAATACATAAAAAAATTATTATAATAGTGTAAAAATAATGTATGGTTTACAATATGTGAATAATTAGAAATTAAAAATTTAAAAAAATATTAGATATTTCATGTGTCGGTTGATTGGTATTGATTTTTAAGATGAATATATTAAAAAAAAAAACGGATTGCCGCCGGCATAATCTATGTGTAGACTCCACTATATTTCATGCCGGGGACAAACATACAAAATATACCCTCAAATCCCCATAAGGACACTTTTTAAACAATATTTGATGGTTCACCATTAATTTTAAGGATCCATACGAAAATAATTGCACAAGCAAACTTTATACACAGCTAACAATCTGCCACAAATCGTATGTTTAGGTCGTGTCCATTATGGGCTAATTTGTTTGGACATCATAAATATATTCATTTTATAGTTTTATAAAATTAATCGTGTTTTAAATATAGAAATGCTTTATACGTTTTTAATAGGCATAAAAAACTTTTTTTTGTGTTAAGTGGTGTTCAGTCTATTGGTCATTTGGTGTGTACTGTGTACCCCACACAGATACTTTTTGATAAATATAAAATGGAGATTCTGTTCTAAACAAAAGGGTAGGGGATGAAATAATTAATATTTTGAATTAAGAGTGATAAATTAAATAAATTATTTGTGTAATAATAATAATATATCGCTTTATTGTACACCAGACTAAACTATGTTAGTACAAGTGGCGGCCTTATCGCTCAGAGGCAATCTCTTACAAGCAATGGAGAGACAAACATGAAGGGGAGGGGGTATTGGGTAGTGGTAGTGAAATTAATTAGATGTGTCAATGGTATTATTTTTTGGAGGGAAGGGGGGTGGGGGGGGCTGCCACTTAAAAAAATCAACTATTACAGTGGTACTGATATTCCTATTATTTGCTTACTTGGATCTTAGAAATTTTGACATTGGATTTGGATTTTTTATATTAATTGTAAAATAGACTTGTTTTTTTTTATGAGGCGTTGTTCCAATCCATGGTAATATCCAATCTATGGTAATAAACCACAATGTCTTTGTTAATTATTTTAAACCTTTGCTTTTGCTATGCACTGTCGATACAGAGTTACCATATTATAAACTTTTAGATGCCAGACGACAAATATTAAATTTTTAATTGACTAAAAAGACGCCATTGTCAATAGGTCTCTTTAAAAAAAAACACAAAAATATTAGCTATCTGGCGAAATATTATAAACTTAAAGTACTAATTTGTTAAAGACGTGGTTTTACTCTCATGTGTATTTGTCACGTCACACACTAACGTTTAGGTTCTACACGCATTGAAAAAGGGCCCCCGTCGTGTCCGAAACTTAAATATACAACTTTAATAATAAAAACGGCGTGTGGGGTCTATAGACCCCCGGTCGGCTCGAAATATCTTTCGCTTTTCGGTAGATGTTTGCTACTTATATAAAATATGAAAAAGATAAAGACGCGACAACTAGAGTGTCGGAAAAAAATCTTGTTACCCCCCTCAGAGAGCTTAACGTGCGATAAGACACTTCGTTCTAATAAATATGAACACTGTCCGTTTTTTTTTATTATTAATTGATCCTACGTGTCACACAGACGGCCAAAAGATAATGTTGTAATCTTCGAATACCTGTTAAGTTTATTAAAAACGTATTCTGCATTGAAAAGGTTATCAAACCCGGGGCTCACCCATAAACTCGTGTTGTAAATTTAATTATAAAAAAAGATGTATATGAAAAAAAAATGAAACTGCACATGTATGTTACTAATTACTAGAATAGTTTAGTTTTAAAGTGTGCGGAGTTTGTTTACTCGAAAAATTTAAATAGCAAAATAAAACGCGGTACAGAATTTCGCGCGAGTCACACTGTTTTCGGCTAGAAATTGTTAGTTTAAAGCTTTCTAGATATATATTGGCGCACACATAAAATTTGACTTGATTTGTATATTAATAATGTGTGCGACTAAATTGTTTCGAGCGTAATTTTTCTAGAAGGAATTAGAAAATTCTGATTACAATATACAACGACGACAATCTCTTAATAATGTTGATATTAAAAGTTAAGTATCGCGCGAGTTTCCTGTATTGCTGTAGCAAAAAAAAAACATAGTGTATATTCCTCAGATAGTGTTGCAAGGTTGGAAATTACTCGGATTGTAATTTTTATGTAGGGTACCACCTATATAGAGAATTTTTTTTTTTCTTTTAATCTAAACAGGGAATCTGTGGTTCGACATAGTCATAAGGTGAACATTATCTTTTTTTTAAATCATAGCTATTACAATTGGTTTTTTTTTTTACGTTTGTAATATGTAGTCTTAGGTGTTTTTTTTTCAACACGAACTCTTAAAACTCCTGAGAGGCTAGTGCACGTTTATTTCACTTGTACTCTTTCGTCACGGTGATCGCGTTCGGCGATGCGATTGGCCCACACTGAAATCTTCACCAATCACAACGCCACATGCGGTCACTTGAGTCGCTGTGAAATGAACTTACACCAGGCCCTCTGAACATCTGCAGTTCACATTCCCATAATCCCATATCTCCCCATTAGAAAATACCCTAAGATTATGTACTATAAACGCGATAGTATATGTATGTAATTAAAAACTAGATATTTTAAATTTTTTGTTTGTTGATGTTTTGGTACGTAAGGGCAATGGTACGCTATACCTGAATTGTATAATTAAATGGCGGACGATTGTTCTTCTTATGTAGAACGGTTTGTGAGAAAAATTACATCAGAAGACAATAAAAAATTGGGTTAAAAACATTTATAGTATTTTCCCACACATTTATTGACAATAACATAAACTATAAAAAGATAAAATTATGAGTCGTATGTTTGAATGTACCATGTGGTAAAAGTCCTTTAAGTTGTACCTTTGAGTGTGGCTAGTTGGTATCGCTAGTGTCTTTTTGTCGTATTGTTACCGACGCTAGTGGTACAAGTATGTAACACTAGGTCATTTGAGGTGTTCCATTGACAGTATTAACGGTACTAGTCTGTATCGCTAACACTTTTAAAATGTATAAAGCTAACTTAAATATTAAGATAGCTGTGTTATTTTCGAAGGAGATTTAAAATTTTTGATCCTTTAAATAATAATATTGATACCTTAAAGGTACTAGCGATATAAATTTAGTACATATTACAAGTTTAAGCTTGTTTAGAGTTTGGTACAAGTCTACATGCTAAATATAGAAGGCCCCCCTATTATTTACGTATCAACTTTATCCATAGATATAAAATTATCTCAGAGTGACATATATAGTACACTCTGTGGTACATGTTAAAGGAAACGTCGATCTGGTGAGAGGTTATATTATTTTTTTTACAATTCACACCTACTGTCTGCTAAAATGTATACCTACAGAATTCTGTAGGCCACGGCATCGAGATTAAATTGGTGTCATAAAAATATGAGAGCCGACTTGTAGGAAAAGTACAGAGACTGTCGTTGATTTTTTACACGCTTTATATTAGCTTCACTTGTATGTTTGTTTGTATGTTTGTAACCGACTCCTTTGGGCGTGATTTTGACTGACTTGAAACGGTCAGAATTAGTTCAAACTTTGTAGATATATCGAGGACCGATTACAATACACTAATTTCTATAGAAAACGCTAAAAAAAATAACGCTTTCTATAGAAAACCAAACTAAGAAATAGAAAATAAATTTGAAAAAAAGCGTGGGTTGCCTGTTGTCAAATAGTAAAAAGCACTCCGTGAACCCATGAACGAATTCTGACCGTTTAAAGTCAGTCAAAATCACGCCCAAAGGAGTCGGAGTTACTAAAAATTCTAAAAAAAAACATACCGTAACTTAGACTGATGCTTGTATGTCTGTAGCGGGTGTAATTTTTCGCACAGCCATATGTAATGACCTTATTAAAACAGGATGTTTCGTTATAATAACTATTATTATTAAATACACTTTTTAAATTAGTACCTCATAATATTATTAGTTAATTTAATGACCATTAGTCTAGATTAGTCTGTGGTAGATTTTGAAAATATATCTATTCTATAAAAGCCGTGTGAGTGAAGTAAGGGAATGATTTTATAGTCGTGTAATGAATAAAAGTTTTGGGGAGATAGAATTTTAGAGGATGGTCACACTAATGGCAGAAAAAGAATGTGTTTTATAGTAAGTTAGTACAAAAAAGGATTTCAAAATCTACCGCCGATCGTTGGAGCAAACAAAGCGCCATTGAACGTTTTGAACATGTTATTGTACATTTTTTGGTGAATTAATAGACAAGGCAACACTGTTGATATATAATCATGGACAACTACAATTTTAAAGTATCATACATAGATCATTTCAGGCATAAAAATCATATCCATCAGAAACAAATATGAAAAAAAATGTGCTGGGTGGATATAGATACTTTGGTCTAATTATTATATAATTTCCAATTTAAAAGTCTGATTATTAAAGTCTACATCAATAGTTATAAGGTGATAAAAGAAAAAAAGATATAATGTTAATATCCACCAAACACAAATATTTCTGTTTCGTGGATTGCATTTTATAAATAAACCGCTTTTAAATTGTAGCTGTCATTGTCACAAACATGTTTCAATATTGATATTCGGAGTGGATTATCAAATTGTTATACACACTTTGTAAACGTACGTGTTCATTGATATATAATTATTATTAAATGAATGGGAAATAGCGCGATTAATGGATATTACATACCTTTGGTCACGTTTAGTGCAACCTGATCGAAACGTCGGACAATTCGAAGGAATATAGTATGGGGCCGGTGTGAGACCTCACGTAAAACCGGGGTTGGGTAATTCTTTTCGTTGCTTTTCACCGACCGAGTGAGGTGAGCTGTGGACCCCCCCCCCCTCTCCCCCCCCCCCCACCAACAAGTCCCTCTTAGAACCCCCCAGTGACAGTGAGCGTGACCTCACTTACCATCTCGTGGCTCGTCTGCTCGTTCCTCCACCCCTCCCTTCCAATTACACGTACGTAAGGTACGTAATACCTGTTGGTCGCGTTACTTGCCGTTGATTACTAAAAATTATTTATCAAATTGTTAAATAATATAGAAATATATAAACACTAAAGGCGGACGATACAAAACAATAATTAAATTTACAATATTACAAAAGACATTTTTAACAGTTTTGAACCCATTCGTCCGTCTGTCAAGCAATATACGAGTAAATAATGTGTCTTCACTCACTGCCAAGCCCCTTATTTGGGTAGCGATATGTTATCAAGCTTCGCATTATATCCGTAAGTGCCTAGGTATTGCAAGATGCTCCATTAATGTAGCGTAATCTATATTTAAAAAAAAAAACTATTATTATTGTCTATTGCTTGAACATCACGACAGAAGGAATGTTTTTTTTTTTCTTATTCATTCACGGTAGTTATAGATCTTCAAACTCTATTTATTATATAAAAAACTGTTTGAAATCGTCTTTTATGTAGACTCTAAAGTCATAGATCAACACACACAATAGCAACAATCTCTGTTTTGTCAAATACAATAAACTTTATGCAAAATTTATGATATGCCTGTGCCGATCTACAAGCGCCCAGGGGTTGAGCCTTATGAGAAGATAGGGCAAAGAAACTTCTCATTCAGAAGCCTTACTAGATATATGATGATGAACTTTTTTATCACCAACAACAGCCTTTAATAGTCCACTAAGCCTCTCCTTAGAAAGGGAGTTTTATTTCTAGACTAATATATATCGCTGGCCAGACGGGGATGTGTGTTTAATTTCGGACATAACTTTGAAAATATGCTTACCTCAAAAAAAGTTATTTTCCAATAAATTCATCATCATCAACAGCCTTTAAGTGACTCCTGGAATTAGGCGTCTTCTAGACGGATTTTGGCCTAATATATCTGGCCAGACGGATTGGTACATATGGTTTACGTCAAGAACTATTTGTTTAATAAAAATACTTCCAAAGCTCTGTCTCGAAGGCTGCTTGCAAGTGTCCATGGGTGGTGGTAGGCACTAAACATCAGGTATGCTCGTTTGCCCTCCTGTAAAAAAGATTCCCGTAAAAAAAACTAAAATTAAATTGATTTTTAATGTAAATTATTGAGCCAACAACGACCATAACCAATTTTTGTCCAACAGAATAAATAAAACCTTTGACTGACGAAATTCCTGCGTTGATTCTCAACGGTTGGAGTCTCTCTATGGACTTTATCCATAGAGATCCATAAAAAAACTTATTAGTCTGTTAACCCCTACTGGTTAGCAGACGAATAAGTTTTTTTCGCGTCGCCAAGTCACGTCGCCATGTCTAGGGGTTATATTACCTAGGTCCCAGTTTGCAGTCGTGGTGTAGTCTCGTTGCCTATGTAATGGACAGTAATAATAGGTAAAATTGTAAACTAATTGTACATTTTTGATATAGGTGACGCATGTTCGTACAGTATGTGCTAGATTTTATGTTAACACAATAAAATAAAATAAAAAATGTTTAGTGAATTTAAATATAACGGTAATGTCAAAATCTCTGTGATTGTTTTAGTTTATATCCCTATTTTGTCTTAATGGTGGACGTTTGTGGTCGGTCGGTCCCGGTTTCTGTGGCCAATGGTAGTTCGCGCCCCCAAAAAAACCCGACAACAGTATCTGCAGAACTTCTACAGGTACGGGTTGTGAAGGTCTGAGCAGTCACTCAGAATCGAAGTTCAGCCGTATCGGAGACTACGAGAAAAAAATTGGTTGTCTGTAAAGTCGTTGAACGTGACAACGTCATAAGAAAATACTGATGGAATGGTTGCATTTTTCAAAAATGTATTATTGTATACGAGTAGCAGCTGTCCACGCGGACGCATCGCTCACTCAAGTAGGAGAGAGACAGATGTCGAACGCTGCCGAACGCGGAGGCCGATTGTGCCTCTTTGTCACACGTTCCGCGCTCTCGCTTGCACTTCACGCCTTAAATGGAACGCCTCAGAGCGAGGTAACGCCGCATGAGTCATGTTTTTTCGTGCGTGCAGCCGGCTCCATCGAATTATAAGAGGTTGTCACGTCAATATAACTTACACTGCGGTGGTATCTATCAGCTAGTTACCTTAACACTGACGAGGTTGACTCATTAACACTTAAAGGCATAAAATCTGGTGCGCTCGCCACGATCGTCCATGGCACTCTAACGGTCGCTTGAGGGCGAGACCGAAAAGTACTGTGAGTCCAGACACCATTATTTAGAAAATAACGACGCAAAACAGAGTATTTGATTTTGTGGTGTCTGTCATACCGCTACGTCAGTCGCAGAGGGTTAAAGCCGAGCCAAACCTAGTTTGCTAAAAATACCAATCGAATTGAGAACCTCCTCCTTTTTGAAGTCGGTTAAAAACCGTATCTGCAAGGAGTCGAAATAAGTAACCGACTTCAAAAAGAACATAAAAAACTTGCTGTGAAGTTATTTTTTGTGTGATGTTACGCGATATTCGCCAACAGTGAACTGGTTTCAATAATTTTATCAATTTATGTCTGTATTCAAAGATGTTCGCATTTAAATCTGAGAATTACACCTCTAAGGGTGCTAAATTAAGGGATGAATACCACGAAATAACGCATGCTTCGCTAAATATGGGCCGGGGTGGAAAATTCGGGGGGTTTCAGCTAAAAACAGCCCCTAATGGACGCCGTGCAGTGCCTCGCGGCAACTTCCAGCTACGAAAAACAGTGCAGCGATGAGACCTACTACTGACGAAGACGACGATGGTCGATGTCAATTCATAACTCAGTTACCTATTTCTTTTTCTCGAAGTACATATTTAGAGCGGAAATGGGTATAGTATCAGAAATTTTGTTGGCAAATTCTATTTTACGGATTCATGCCATCAAAAGGATGAGATAAAGAAGGTGATTTGCGAGCAATTAAGAACTGCATCTATACAAATAAATAAAATTGGAGTGTCTGTTTGTAATATTAAAATAACCGCTTTTTACTAAATGCATATGTATGTTTACACGGTACATATGCCAAAATAACATTTTTTACAAATTTTATCTGTATGTCTGTCTGTTTGTTTCGGGTAATCTCTGGAACGGCTGGACCGATTTCGACGGGACTTTCACTGGCAGATAGCTGATGACATAAGGAGTAACTTAGGCTACTTTTTTTAGACTAGCTTCGCTCCGCGGCGTTGCCCGCGGTTATAACAACAAACGCGGGTAACACCGCGGGTCTCAGCTAGTCTATTATAATAAAATGAATAACAGAAAAGTTGCGGTCGCAACCAGCCTCTGGCGAATGGTCGCTGCAAAGTTCAACTTCACTGGTCATCAGTCGCGGGCACAGTGCACTGAGCCGTTTAGTTCTTTACAGAACGTAAGGAATTAAACGGCTCGGCTAAAACTAATCGAGTCGCCCGAGTGCCCTTGCACGCATTACGAGCTCTAACCATATCCAGATACTTATTATAAAAATGTTAAAATTGACCACAAAATTCATTTTGACTTGTAGCAACACGACGTTAACTTTTTTTTCACTTATGACAACACTATTCAGGGGTGCCAACCTTTAGGAAACCAGGACATTCGGGTATTGATTAATGTTGCGCGCAGAATCCAAAATATAACTACATCAGTTACAACGTTGATAATAGGACGTGAGCAACAAAAAAATAACATTTTTTTATACGCAAAAGGTTAAAACACAGAAGTTAAGTGCCAAAGAAATAGCTCACTCGAATTGGCGCTTTATATATTTGAAAAAAAAAATGCCTGTTGTGAAGCCGTAATTTTTTTACTGAATACATAACCCAAGAGAATATTTTCAATACATTTTTTGTATTGAGAAAAAAGTTGATTGAATTTCGTGAAAACGGCGTCATTTAAGTGTGAATTTTATTCTAAACCAATGCATAAGACGGCTATTGCCGTTAATACGAGTGCTGGTAAATCGTTAGAGTGTACGGAGTCAGAGGACCATTTTAACGGCTTAACTTTGCCGCCTGATATTAAAATATGTCACTACCACGCGAGTTCCATTTCAGTCAAGTAAGTACCATTTATATCTATTAAAAATAACATGTGATGTCAATTTAACTCCACCTTCTGTGATCATTATAATCTAAAAGATATATGTCTAAAAAAATGAATAACATATTTTTTAAAGGTAAGTTTTAGTCATTACAGCCCCCCCAAGGTTTGTTATTGAGTATCAAATCTAGAATAATCGAAGTGTCATCCTTTAGTGAATTAAATTACTAGAATACTACTTAACAACGCAATTTGCGGAAACATTATCAATACTGTCCTCCGTTTTCCTCTGAGGCTTTTACCAAACTGGGTTAAGATCGGCTTTAAAGCTACTACAATACTGCAGAACTTCGATTTTTTTATGTGGAGCGCATCAGACTTTCATAACCCAAGTAGGTACTGGTGATATCAAAGTTCTGTAGAAAATACTGTTGTCGGATTTTTAGGGTTCCAACTACTCGTCACGATTGCTTTTGCCGTAACTGTTTATATTAGTCCAAAAACTTTAGCAGTTTTACTCGATCTAGTAGATTCGAATTGATGAAGTATCTTGACGGTAGGGAAAATCTAAGTTTCCAAAGCATTAGCGAGATTTATTCTATTCGGTATCCTTTTAAAACCATCAAACAGGCTCGTAAAGAATTATAGAAAGAAAAAAAAATTGAAATATTAGTTTTTCTAGTAATGAAAAATAAAATCTGAGACCTGAGAGTTTTTTTTCATGGTATAAGGGGGCAAACGAGCAGACGGGTCACCCGATGGAAAGCGACTACCGCCGCGCCGAAGAATCACAGGAAATCGGAAATACAGGAGATCTTGTTTGAAAGTGACAAATAAATCGATTGTTCTAGACAGAACCAGCAGGCATCGCGATTTTATTTTTCACCCAAATCGTCCTGTAATTTATTTTGATGGATGCTAATTTTGATCTAGTCATATTTATTCATTTAATATAGTTCTTTTATTAAGCACATCTTACGAAAACAATTGACAGTAAAAATTAATTCTCTGTAATGTTGGTAAAACTGATTTTAGATAAATAAATCAATTATTTATTTCTTGTTTTGTAACTTCTCAAATACATTACATGATTTTTGTTTTATTTTCTTCAGAAATGTGTCATTTTGTAGTGAATTTAGACTTTCTTTACAAAATATTAAACCAAAGGGCCATGCTGTGTCAAAATATTTGTTCAGTAACAGTTGTCATGGAAATCGTTGCCTTTCACTGAGTGAGGAAGGTTACTGGAGCCCAAATCCCCCCCTCCCCCTTTTTTTTTCCGTGCGGAAATCCCCTCGGATACCACCTGTCGGTGGCATGTCGGACTCGAACCGTCTAAAACCGCACGCCGTCTCGGGTACTAATAGCCGGGGAACCAGGTATACCCTAGAAAGGAAGTCCCGGTGCCCCCCCTCCCCCCCTTCCCCTGACTCGAGCGAGAGGGACTCCAAGGGTGGCCACGCACTTGTGACTTTTGAGTTGCAGGTGACCATGGGCGGCGGTAGTTACCATAAAAAAAAACTCTTAAACATTGCAGAAATTAAATTTTTACTGTCAATTATTTTCGTAAGATGTGCTTAATAAAAGAACGATATTAAATAAATAAATATGACTAGATCAAAATTAGCATCCATCAAAATAAATTACAGGACGATTTGGGTGAAAGATAAAATCGCGATGCCTGATGGTCCTGTGTCAAGAACAATCGATTTATTTGTCACTTTCAAACAAGATCTCCTGTATTTCCGAGTTCCGGCGCGGCGCTAGTCGCTTTCCATCGGGTGACCCGTCTGCTCCTTTGGCCCCCTTCTATAAAAAAAAAATATCCATAGACAGAGACAGCCTTGTGTGCAGAGAATGTCTCAAGGCAAAGGAAACAGCCAAGAAAAAGATTGACGAAACGTCTTTACTGCGAAATAATCTACTTCCAAAGCTAGTTTCGATACAAAGAGTTCCTGACCTTGTCTTTATGTTATAATGTTGCCTACATTAATAACTAAAATATTTAGATGGTCTAGTCATGGATTTCTTTTTTATTAACATTTTTCATGTAACGTTTTGATGAATCATTTCTTGTTAAGTATGAATTCTGTGAATCAGATTATGGGCCTGAAAAACATAGTTGTATAGCTAAGCATAAATACATAATATTACAGTCAACAAAATGTGGGCGTTTAAATAGGTTTTGTCTTCCAATTCGGAAATAAAGACATCATCATCAGCCTTTGATAGTCCAACGCTGAACATAGGCCTCTCCTTAGAAAGGAGGTTTTGGCCTACTATACCACGCTGGCCAGACGGGTTTGCATAGGGTTTGTGTCAAGTTTTCTTTCTCTTTACAGTGCCGTTGTCCTGCGTAGTTTGCTCCCTTAGTCGACTCTTACAACACCCACGGGATGAAGAGTTTTCGTGACACTCCGTATTCTTAATCCGTCACCACACGGACATCTTCTTCTATCGTATTAATGTATAAATACCAGGTTTTGCCCACGACTGCTCTGGTGATTATTTCGTGTTTCTAACTTTAAAAATGATGAACTTCCACACAACCGTTCATCCCTTATTTTACTCCCTTAGCCTTGAAATTGCTAAAAATCCTTAGTTATTTGGTGCTTACAACATAAAAAGCATCATCTGCCAAAATCAAGTTTTTAGCCTCTGCGGTTTAGACTCTGCGTTGAAGAATCAGTCAAACAGGCCATGTAATCTATACTAATATTATAAAGCTGAAGAGTTTGTTTGTTTGTTTGTTTGTTTGAACGCGCTAATCTCAGGAACTACTGGTCCGATTTGAAAAATTCTTTCAGTGTTAGATAGCCCATTTATCGAGGAAGGCTATAGGCTATATATCATCACGCTAAGACCAATAGGAGCGGAGCACCAATGAAGAATGTTTCAAAAACGGAGAAAATTTATTACTTTTGAGAGACGCAGACGAAGTTGCGCGGGTCAGCTAGTTTTATATGTACAGATGATTCATTACCGAGGAATTGTTCGGACTAATACTAGCCGCAAATTTCCGCCATCATTCAACACGGCAAAATTTTCATCCTCATTACCTGGATAGTTGGCGCTCCACTACTGTACGCTTTTCGAGACACTTTTTGCCCCGCACAACCAATCTGTGGAACGGGTTATCGTCTGCGGTATTTCCGGACCGATACGACCTTCAAACCTTCAAGAAAAGAGTTTGTGTCGTCTGAGTTACAGACGTTCATGGGCGGCGGTGATCACTTTCCATCAGGTGACCCGTCTGTTCGTCTGCCCCTCTAACATAAAAAAAACATACTTTGCAAGTATTTTTTGGTACTATAAAGTTTTAACTGTAGACGCTGCGTTATTGATTTAACAAGTTCAACCATCGCAGCGACGGATATCGGTTAGAACGGAATCAATACGGTTGCATGTTTGAAGACAGACCAGGCCACAGATAATTGAATTTTATATTACACAGTGGCCTTCGATTCGCAAGCTTGAATATAGATTTTGTCAGTTAATTTTATTATGTATGTCTTTTATCGCAGTAAAAAGTAGTCTATGTTTTGTATAATGTAGCTTTCGATTGTTGAAAGTATTTTTAAAAGCGTAACAAACAAAAAAACTCACTTTTACGTTTAAAATATAAGCATGGAAGTATGGATTGTTGATAAATTACACGCAAATACAAAACAAATGAACTCTGGCATAGCAGACATAGTCAATAACCACTGGACCAACAGCCCAGACACAAGAGCGATTTAGTACTTTTTTTAAGACAACTCCCGCACTTGGAATATATCCTGTGTCGCGGGGGACTTTACAAACAATTATGAAACGGACACAAAGAACACCCAGACTCAGAACAATAATTTGTGTAGATCACACAATGTGTTGTCCCATGTGGGGATCGAACCCAGCGCAGTCGGAGGCGGCGAGGTGACCGCTTAAACCGCTACGCTATCCGTGTACCTTTTAGGTAAACTAGGCATAAAAGTGTTTTAAAAAATTACATACTCATTCATGATATTCACACACATCAATAGAATTTAATATTTCACTGTTGGAAATAGGCCTCTCTATAGGATTTGTGTCAAGTTTTCCTCGTCTTGGCAGTGTTGCTGTCCCGCGTAGTTTGCTACCTTAGTCAGTTCTTACGACACCCACGGGATGAATAGGGGTAGTGACACTCCATATTTTTAATCCGTCACCATACGAAATATTATTATAATATAATATTTCGTATAATATTGTCCGTGAGTTCCGTGTAGTAACGGATTAAGAATACGGAACATCACTACCCAAATTCTTCCCGTGGGTGTCGTAAGAGCCGACTAAGGGCGCAAAACAACGCAGGACACCAGCACTGCAAAAAGAAGGAAAACTGGACACAAACCCTATACCAACCCGTCTGGCCAGCGTGGTACAGTAGGCCAAAACCTCCTTTGTAAGGAGAGGCATATGTCCAGCAGTGGACTATTAAAGGCTGTTGATGTGATGATGATGTGATGCTGTAGATGAGTCACTTATGTGCTGAAATGATCCTAAAATCATATGATTAGTCACAGGCGATTGTAATTTTCGCCCATGCCTAGTCTGTAGTGTATCGATTTCGACCCACTATACTTCCGATGCCTTGAAACTCCAATGACGCATTGATTTTTTCTATTCTTGGTACTTAACGTCATAATGCTTTCAACCTAATCAGTGAAACGAAGCTTATGCTGTGGAACGGCCAATGCTTATGACAGCAGCCTTGAAAGTTGCAATTGCGCATCTACCCTAAGGCCTTGTGGCACGGAATCGGCGCGGCGCGCAAATTAGGGTGCCAGTTACGGCTGTTTTAAGTTAAACATTTGTTTAGGAAGTTTGATGCCACAGACAGACACAAAGACAGTCTGTCTGTGGCATAGCGGCGTCTTCTCAATTCATAAACAGTTTTTGATCATTCTGTTATTATCTTATTTTTATCATAGGTGCTGTGGTGACGGATTAAGAATACGAAGTGTCACCATTCCTATTCATTCATCTATCGTAACAGCCGACTAAGGGAGCGACTTGAAACAAAGCCCATACCAATCTGTCTGGTCAGCGTGGTGTAATGGGCCAAAACCTCCTATCTAAGGAGAGGCCTATGTCCAGCAGTGCTGTTAAAGGCTGTTAATGATGATAATAATTATCGTATTTATGTATGTATAAAATATTCCACGCCAAGGTTACCTGTACATTTTCACGTATTTGTGTTTTTTTATTTTATTTATTAGCTTGTTTAATCGGCGTCCATGCTACAGCGCTTGCGTAATACCCGGAACAGCGTCCTGAAGATGATTACTAGTAGGCCAGACTGTCCTATACAAAGGCACCTGGGTGGCAATAGCAATAATAACTTATATAGACGTTAAGTACTTTCTGTTTCTAACCCATTACTAAACAACCTATGGACTGTATATGTCTGAAAATAAAATTATTATTATTATTATTAATTTAGAGATAACTCAATTCAATTCCCTCGTCTAAGTTAACAGGGTTCTTTATCGTTTAAATATTCAAGGCCTCACAGATAACATAACAACGCGGTACCGGTGTTTCACAGAGAAGTCTCTGAGGTACTCAAAATATATAATTCAGGATTCCACACCAGTGGCAAGAGGCCAACGTCCTCTGAATGAGGGCATTTAGCAACTAGTCTGTGCAAATCACGAATCTAACAAACTTTGGTATTGATTTCAGCCAACTTCATCCTCGGTTCGTTAACCCTCATATGGGTGTGCAAATCACTAAAGTGATCCCATTTTCAACCGACTCTATTATTTTACAAATGTCTTTTGTAAAGACCGTTGTACTTTTAATCGAAGTATAGATTAATGGAGGGTGGTATTCTCAGGTAGACAATGAACGGAATGTAAAAAACATATAGTATTTGGGTTTAGTTGAAAAAACGCCGTTAGACTGTAATATGCTGTTTTATTGACTTGAAGTCTGATTGCTGGATGTTGTGAAGTCCGTTTTGGATTGAAGCTTATTCGGTAATTGAATTAGACGTTTGCTGCAGTAAGGGCTTTCAATAATTAAGGTGCTTTTGATGTATTTAGTGCTATCAGCGACGACAGAAATCTGCACGGATGGCGTATTGATGTAAGTGGTCGCCACGCCGCTTACTACTACGCTGAGTGTTGTGAGTCCGATCGCCACATGGGACGACACTTTATGTGATCCACAAATTATTTTTCTGTCTGGGTATTCTTTGAAAATCTATGTCTATATCGGTATAATTTTTATGTCGCAAGGCTAAAGATAGTTCTTATTTATGAAATAACTGTGTGATGAGCAGGATCATTTGTTCTGTGTCTGGGTGTAATTTATCTATAATATGTATGTATTTAAAATTATATAAGTATGTTTATCAGCAGTCTGGTTACCATAGTACAGGCTCTGATTAATTTGGGATCAGGGGGTGGTGTGTGAGATGTGTGAGGTATATATATATATTTATTTATCAATATATAATTATTGATGTTATGCCAGCCGTGTGTGAGATGTGTGAAAATATTATTATTATGTATCGTTCCGTGTGCCTTTTAAATTAGGGTATAAAGGAATCAATGGTAAATATATGTATGCATTTCTTTTGACAATAATTTTTATTGTTATACAGTTCTTTCAAACAAACTACTCAACAAAGGTCTCAACATTTCTTATGACATGCACTTAGTTCTACATAAATTGCCAATATTAACGTGTTGTGATAACGTCAATAACAACCCAGTAGTCGGTTCTGAGAGTCAATAATATTCTCCAGCTAAATTCATAGTTTATATTTTAATCGGACTTTAGAAAAAAATACAATTGTTTCGTAATTTGCACACATAGTAGGAGCATTGAACTGGCGCTTGAGTAAGTGTATTAATATTTAACTTGAGGGTAGGTAGGTGGTATCCGAGAGGATTGCCGCACAGAAAAGAAAAGGTAGTTTTGCAGTTTACACAGACAAGTTCTTCGTGGCCTCATTTTAGGACGTTGGCCTTTTACCAGCAGTCTGGCGACGACCGCCCTTATTAAATTTTTGTCTCCTGAGTGCGTCAGAGATCTGCCAACGTCATCGCTTCGTCTCGTCTACAGCAGATAGTATCATGCTATTCGATCATTCCTTAACCATTTGGGGGTACTCGTGTATTTGTTACCTTTAACCAACTTCTATAAAGAAGTGATTGTGTGGAACAAAGGATGTTATATCCCTCTACAACAAAGGGAGGATCCTGCATGGTGGATGTTGGAATGTTGTATACACATTAATTAGTACTATCCATACTGTTGCAGTGTGTGGTTTGGCTAGATATAAAGAAAGATGGAACTCCTTAGAGGAGGCTTTTACCCGAAAGGGGTCCATAACAGCCAAGACAAAATAATAACATAAAAAGGAAATAATTTAACCTGATCATAATGCAATTGAAATTATTTCAAAAGAATTATATTTATTATAATAATATAATAATAATATAATATTGTACCACATTCACACAACGCCATCTAGTCCCAAACTAAGCAGAGCTTGTACTATGGGTACTAGACAACTGATATAAATACATATATACTTTTTTTTTTGTAAATACATACATATTATACATAGAAACACCCAGACCAAATAAAACATTAAATGTTCATGCACACAAATGCTTGACTTGAGCGGGAATCGAACCCGCGACCTTTGGAATAGCAGTCCGTTAAACAAACCACTACGCCATTCGGTAGTCAAAGAATTAGAACGTATTGTAATAGGCTGAATGGAATTAAATAAAACTTAAAAAAAAATTAGTCCATACTAATATTATAAATGCGAATGTGCCTGTCTGTCTGTCAGTTACCTCTTCACGTTTAAACCGCTGAACCGATTTAGATTTAATTTGGTATAGAGGTAGTCCGAGTCCCGGGAAAGGGTATAGACTAGTTTTTATTTCATAAATCATCCTTTAAGGGGCTGAAAAGGGGTGTGGAAGTTTGTATGGGAAATCAATAACTGCCAAAACGATTTAGATGAAATTTGGTATCGAAATACTTTGATTCTTAAGGAAGGATATAGGCTTTTTACCGCGATAACTGACATACTATTCACAATACAATCCGTGTGGTGACGGATTAAGAATACAGAATGTCACCACCCCTATTCATCCCGTGGGTGTCGTAAGAGGCGTCCAAGGGAGCAAACTCCGCAGCAAAACAGCACTGCAAAGAGAAGGAAAACTTGACACAAACCCTATACCCAGGCCATATAACGGGTCTACCAATAGGGATGACCTGGTTTTGACAGCTCATAGTGGCCATGTTTGATGATGGATCTTTGACGTCTCTTGACATTTGTGTTCAGTAAGGTTTGGCATTTTATCATGTCACGTTTCACTTTAAACCAACGCTTGGAAATTGTCCAAAACTTCTTTGAAAGTGACGAAGGAAACCCTGTTACTGTGAATGGCGAGCGCTATAACTCGATGTTAACCGAATATTTCTTTCCGGAATTTGATGATATTGATGCAGACGACCTTTATTTTCAACAAGACGGTGCACCACCTCACATTACTCGAGTGAACATGGAATTATTGCGTGGAAAGTTTGGTGAGTCGTTAATTTCGAGAAATGGGCCGATCAGTTGGCCACCAAGATCGTGTGATTTAACACCTTTAGACTATTTTCTTTGGTGTTACGTTAAATCTAAAGTGTACAGCAATAATCCAGCTACAATTCGTGACCTAAAAACCAACATTCGACGAGCCATAGCCGTCATACCGGCCGAAATGGTGCACCGCGTCATCGAAAATTGGCGTGAGCGGGTGATATACGAGTATTATTTAAAACATAAATTTCATAAAATTATCCATCAAATAAATCAATCGGATGCATTTTTCATAAAAAATTGTGTATTTTATTCAATTTTTAAACCAGGACGTTCTTATTGGTAGACCCCATATATCGTATAGTAAACCTCCTCTCTCAGGGGAGGCCTATGTCCAGCAGTGGATTATTAAAGGCTGTTGATGTGATGTGAACTGACATACAGTCGGGCGGAGCCGCGGGCAAAACTAGTATAGAATAAATTTACTTTAGATAAATTAACTTTTATTGCGCGATTTAGGACCAATAGTTCGGTGTGTCTTCGTTTGATGATACTTAAGTTTGTTTTTCTTCTGCTGTATGTAGAAGCCACCACAATAATCTATTCGACCGAATATATTTTGTGTATTTTACGTGATATCTTTGCCTTTTGTTAACCTATTTGGCACTGAAAATCAGTACTTGGCTAGGTGCTACCCATCTCAGTGTATGCTGATTGTCCATCCAAATTTCTGATACACGACGCAAGTGTGGCTACCTTCCCTAGTCACACATTTGACAGGTGAGCGCCAGTGAGGCTGTGTGCGAGGCGAACGGTACGTAGCCAGTGTTGCCGCATTGTGCGACGACACTGGCTACGTACCGGTGACATTCGAAACAGCGTGTTTTTGACGTGACAACGTCTTATAATTCGATGGAGCCGGCTGCACGCACGAAAAAACATGACTCATGCGGCGTTACCTCGCTCTGAGGCGTTCCATTTAAGGCTTGAAATGCAAGCGAGAGCGCGGAACGAGCGACAAAGAGGCACAATCGGCCTCCGCGTTCGGTAGCGTTTGACATCTGTCTCTCTCCTACTTGAGTGAGCGATGCGTCCGCGTGGACAGCTGCTATACAATAATACATTTACATGTTTTCGTCAAGTATGAAGTGCAGTGAAAAGTGAATGTGGTGTCTTATGACGTTGTTACGTTCAACTATCGTCAGTAAACCGACTTTACAGACAGCCGATTTTTTTTTAGCACAGGGTTGCCATATGTATTTTTTATATATATATATATGAATTGTTTTTCGTGTATCTTAGAAATAAAATATGTTTTCTTTCTTTCTATTTAGTAAACACTTTTAAATTAAATTGGTTCTCCACAAGATTGGTTCAAACATGAAAATTCGATCTGCACTTTTTAAGTTTATTGACAGACAGACGCGGCGACGGACTTAATTTTAAAATGAACTTGGTTTTCCCCGCGACTCAGCTCCCGTGTATATCGATAATAGTGGTAAAAAGAAACCAAATGTTACTCGCTGAAATTTCGTTTTGATTTTTTTAAATCCGCGCAAGCGCAAGCGTTACAAACAAACTCATAGTATATTAGCGACCCGCCCCGGTTTCGTACGGGTGCAATAGTGATACTACTAATATGGTGTCAGTGTGGAATAATTTATTATATTATTATTATGATAAGACTATACTACAGGACATCTTATAATGCAATATTTATAGGCCCGCTCAACTACTGTAGCATATAAATTTTGTAGGTTCATTTAGTAGGCCAAAACCTCCTTTCTAAGGAGAGGCTTATGTCCAGCAGTGGACTATTAAAGGCTGTTGATGTGTGATGTGAGGTAGTCCATTCTACACAGCGTCCTTTTGACCTATATAAAACTAAAACACCCATGGATGTTACTGAGCATCCAGCCGAAATGTTTTGGCAAAATCCCAAAAAAAAATGCATTTATCTAGAATAACTGTACTATAAGTAAGTCCCTGATCCTGTTCTCGTTGTTTTTCTCAGTAAACCTAAAGTGCTGCAGTTAGATGTTAATATTTGTATGAAATACATATTTAATACATTCTGCTATACACTATAGTTTGGGCTACCGTTCTGACGTAAATACTTCTTTGGAAAGTAATCGTTTTTAGAGTTTTTTATTCTTTAATTAAAAGGGTGTTGTCGCTGTTCGACCAAATCACCCTTTGACATCAGGGATTTAAAAAATTCTTCACCAATAGAAAACTACATTATCAGCAAGTAACATAGGTTACTTTTTCGAGATAAGCGACATACAAAAGCTAGTATATTGTGAGAGTGAATTTGTTTATTTGTTACGCTTTCAATCTAAACCACTAAACCGATTTTAAAAATTCTTTTTCCGATGGAAAGCTACATTACCAGGATTTCACTGAGTGAGTGAGGTTACCGGAGCCCTAATCCCCTCCCGCTGACTAGTAGGGACTCCAAGGGCAGCAACGCACTTGTTTTTTTTTGTTGACTTTTGAGTTGCAGGTGTCCATGGGCGGCGGTAGTTGCTTACCAACAGGTAACCCGTCTGCTCGTTTGCCTCTTATACCATAAAAAAAATGCAAAAGCGGGTAGTCAGGTATATCTATTCTAAATCCACATATCCTTATGTGATATGGTATTATGTTTACCATTGCTTAAGCCAATGTTTTTTTTTATGGTGTAAGGATACCATAAAAACAAACATTGGCTATTTTTACCGCGATAACCGCTGGCAAAAGCTAGAAGGCATAGCTTACAGGTGATATCCGGGGCGATATGGATATATATCTTGTGGATATGGATCTTGTGTCAACTAGGGTGAATTTATTTATTTATTTATTTTCTTTAAAAACAACTATTTTTACAGGCTTAGCCCAATGCAATAGTGTTATACCATCTACTTATTTATTATAAGAAATAATTCTTAATGCTGTTATTGTGAATTCACTTCATTCTATGCGTTTGGGCGATTTTGACCAAACATATTATAGAAATTAAATACCTACAGCTCGCTAGGACCCATAATAAATGCTTTTGTGTTCGTGGTGCTTCCTGTTTTATAGAGTGCCTCCCGCTTTACTGAGGAGGGAAGGGAATTTATTGTATTTTCAACCCCTCTTATTTACTTCTAGATTGGGCTTGAGCTTGCAGCAGCCGCTAGGACTGGAACACAAGCGATCTGGGGATGAAACAATATAATAATAATAATTATTACACTTTATGTGATCCCTATATTAATGTCCTGAGTCTAGGTGTTCTTTTTGTCCATTTCATGAATGTTTGTCAATTCCACAGGATATATTCCTAACTAGCTGGTACTCGCGACTTCCTTCGCGTGGAAAGCGTTGCGTTAGTGGGTTCGCTGCCAGGACCGGGCAAAATTTTAAAGGGTTTTCCTGAGAGGAAAAATAGCCTAAGTTATTCCTTATGTAAACAGCTACCTGGTAGTAAAATATTATCGAAATAGGTTTAGCCGTTTAGAAGATTACCCGGCACAAACAGACAGACAAAAAAAACAACTGGTTTTTAGGCATAGGTATCGTGCAAATAACCGTGTGAGCATGAAAAAAACCTATAATTTTGACATTACAAACAGACACTTCAATTTTATTTATTTGTATAGATGTTTGCGGTGGAACCTGTCTTTAAAAAAAACTATGAACTATGAAAACCATTCACTAAAGCTTATGTAAAGTATAACTGTAATTCAAATCGGTTGTTGCCGGAAAAACCCACCCTTCAAACCGATATAATGTAATTAATGTGCCACCATGAAGTAAGCACATTAATTACGCAATAATAGTAATATTTTAACGTTTTATTATTGTCAAGGTTACCTACAACTTTAATGACGGTCACGAATAATTTCAGTGGTAATTTCACCGGAATGTAATGGAATTAATTTAAAACGGAAAAATTGTGTAACTTTTTAACTAATATTATAATTATAGTAGCTCGTGATTAAGTGGTAACCGACTAGAGGTTAACACATTACAAAGTTAAGCAAACCTAGCCGGGTCAGTCTTTAGATTGTTGACCATTTTTGGAACGAAGTTCCTTATCGCGCGTTGTGAAAGGGGGCTAGACGGAAAAAATTCATACGAAAATTTGGAACGACACTTTTAATATAAATTGACGTCTAACTGTGGATACCATACATTAAATTTGCTTTAACGTTCGCCAACGTCCATACCATGTTGAATATAAAGGTTCTCGTCCGATAACCGAAGTTAAGCAACATCGGGCGTGGTTAGTACTTGGATGGGTGACCGCCTGGGAATACCACGTGATGTTGGCTTTTTGCTCTTTATTTTCGTGTCATCTTGTCAGACATTCAGCGCCATCTATCGAATAGATAGGAAATCATTTCGCAAGGAGATTTTACCAATGTATAAATTGTTTTTAATATGTAGGTAATAGCCGCTTTCATAGATGGCGTTGTAATTAAAATCGTGTCAAATCAGTTTTACTAGATCGTCACAACTTCGTTCCTATCGGGTGTCCCACGACACCACACCGCTTTTTTTTACCACATCTACGGCCGATTCAGAGCTCTCGCGGTTAACATTGCAGAGGTTATTCGCAATGTTTCGATATAGTGTTCAATATGACTGCGCGGATGGCGTAGTGGTTTAAGCGGTCGCCACACCAATTACTACTACGCTGGGTGTTGTGGGTTCGATCCCCACATGGGACGACACTGTGTGATCCACAAATTGTTGTTCAAGTCTAGGTATTCTTTGTGTCCGTTTCATGTATGTTTGTAAAGTCACCCGCAACACAGGATATATTCCTGATGCGGTTGTCTTTTTAAAAAATAATAAAAAAAAACGAAAAAGTGTTCAGTATTTTACCGACTTCAAAATGAAGATATTGTATGTTCGGGCATAACTCCGTCATATATAAACGGATTTTCAAAATTATTTTTTTATTCGAAAGGGGTTTATTGTGAAATAGTCCCGTTTAAATTTCATATAGATCTGATGATGAATTTCAGAGATAGACAACGGAACTCTTAAAAAAATGACAGAAAATTAACCGCTATTGCTGCTAGGTTTTTAGTGCTCTTTGTTAGTATTGTTTGAAGTCGGTTCAACTTTTTTAAAGGGATTTTCTTTGTTTAAATGACTTCAGAAGAAATTCTTAGACTGATTATTTTGTATTTTTTTGTGTGTATGTCACGCAGTATAATCGCCATTTGTCACCCGATTTTAACAACAAATACTCGTAATTAATAAAATCTTTGTACTTAATCGGTTCTGTTTAAATTAAAAAAATAAATCTACTTATAATGGTGACGGATTAAGAATTCGGAATGTCATCAGCCCTATTCATCCCGTGGGTGTTGTAAGAGCCGATTAAGGGAGCAAACTACGCAGGACAACAACACTGCAAAGAGAAGGAAAACTTGACACAAACCCTATACCAACCCGTGTGGCCAGCGTGGTATAGTAGGCCAAAACCTCCTTTCTAAGCAGAGGCCTATTCCAGCCTTGCCAGATTGTTAAAAGCGATGTGATGTGATGTGATTTAGTCCCCTCAAAATCAATGATACTTTTCCGAAATAAAATCTGTCCATTGTAAATTTTGCTTTATACGTTTTCTTTAATGGACATTGTGCAGAATTAGCGATTAGTTTCAATAAGAAATGAAATCGTATTGCTCAAGTTTTCACGTTTTTCGTCAGCAATTATGTAATATACCAAAAAAGGGGAAAGTATTGTTCCTCAATTTGGTAAACAATATAATAAAGAATAACGAAACAAATATTTAAAAGAAACTCGCCAAACTTTTCTTTATTACTTTCACTTGTAACTAAGTAAACAAATAATGGAAGTAAATTTTAACCTTCTTCTAATCTATCTTATACCAGTATATATATAAACCACGATATAAAAGACAAACTTACAGATGGATTCACTGATTTACGGATTCATTTAAGGTAATGGGACACACTCTTCGGCACCTTTAGGCCAGAGTCGACTGGAGTGAGGGCCTCACAGATAAGCGGCGTTTGGCCAGTGTGGTATTCTTGGCCAAAACCTACTGTCTAAAGAGAGGCTTATGTCCAGCATGCCACCTATAGTCCACCTATTGAAGGCTGTTGATGATGATGATAAGATACTAGCAGCTTTCTAAAGTCTCATTATCTTTTCATGCGAAGAGCGAGTAATCTCTGGTGTACAACTGAAAGTTTCTGTATTTTGATAAATAAGACTAGATATAAGACTTACGATACATTTATTGTTTTTCAAAGTATATTCCCTCGCAATTAATGCATTTTTGCATTCGCTGAAACCACTGTACAAAGCAGTTGGGCCAATCTTCCTTGGGAACCTCTTCAATGGCTTCATGGAACGCATTCACCGCCGATTCAGGGCTCATAAAACGTGTGCCTCTAAGTTTGTCTTTAATTTTTGGAAACAAAAAGAAGTCGCGGGGTACGAGGTCGGGGCTGTAAGGCAGATGTGTCATCAGTGCCACATTTGAAGCCTTCAAATAGGCTTTTCTTACCTTAGTAAGAAGAGGACGCTTTCGTACACTCTAGGAAAGCAAGTGTTGACGTACCAATCTGCAGTCACTGTCCTTTGATCTTCAAGCGTTACTGTAGTGTAATGTCCTGATTTGCCGAAAAAAGAAGCAACCATTTTTTTACCAATGCTTCGACTTTTCTAAACTCTCGTCGGTAACTCTTCAAAAGGAAAGATCCACTCTGCCAACTGGTTTTTAAGCTATTGCGTAGCTTCTATCGTGGGCCTTGAGCGTGGAGACCGAATCCAGAAATTCCGTAACGAAAATAACCTAACACCCGCCACTCCGACCGGCACAGCGGTGATACTTTTTGGTTTTGCCATCTATCGATGAATAGCAGAACTTTTAATGACTTTTTTGAAATATCACGCTTGTCTCTATAGTTCAGCAACTCCACTGCATTGGTGGCATTGGTTTGGACGCGGTATTTTCCAGATATTTAGAAGATATCAAGCTCAAACTTATGTTTCTTATTTCAGTTAAGATAAACCTATAGTTTCAATGATAAATATTAATGAATAACCTACATGTATTGTAAGATAATAAAAATATTTTGAACAATATTAACTTCTCATTTATTTAATAAAAGAAAAAAAATGTTTTCTTATCGGTTACCACGCTCGAAAAGTGTAATATCAAAGAAAAAAAAACCAAGGAAAAAAAAAAACTGCATAAATAAAATAAACAAATAATTATAATTTCATTAGTTGGTAAAAAATGCTATGCAATAGCTTTACCGCGGCAGTCCCCGAGTGCCACACGTCTTTTTTTCTTTTGGGTTCAAAGTAGTATACCCAGGTTTCGTCACATGTAACGATATTATAGACAGACAATGTCTGACCTCCGTTAAACTTTTTATCATTTTACGGCACCACTGGACACGTAGTCGTTTCTAGTCCTCCGTTAAGTCATGCGGTATCCATAGAGTGCAAGGCTCGCAATTTAAAAAGTTACATATTCCCAGAGTTCCATTTTAAAAATTCCTTAATTGTTTTTTCATTCTTTTGTCATCCCACGTACTGCCACTAAGATTACAGAAACAAATTAATGAACTTTATCTTTTTGACGCATATGTAGATAAATAAATTTATTCCAGGAGTTGTCAAAACTGGATACGCAGATCCTCGGCACGTCAGCACCACCGACTTCCACGGCTCTGTCCTGCTCTATTGACCTGCCCACAGATGCTATCTCAGAAGTGAGTTTATCGCAAACAAATCACTACATGAATGATTAGATATGATCACCTCTTAAAAGGTGCAAATTGTCACCATACATTGTGGATAATTGACCTTGATTATTTTTATACAGGCCGTTTTGTCTCCGGACAAGGCAGGGTCGCTCCTCTCCGTGCAGTCAGCCCCTCCGGAGCAGAGGGAGCGGCCAGCAAGTCTGCTTCTGGAACTACCACTAGCAACGGTGAGGCATACAACAGTGCAGCCCTCTCTTGACTTCCAAATCTATACTAATATTATAAAGCTGAAGAGTTTGTTTGTTTGTTTGTTTGTTTGAAGCGCTAATCTCATTAACTAAGGGTCCGATTTGAAAAATTCTTTCAGTGTTAGATAGCCCATTTATCGAGGAAGGCTATAGGCTATATATCATCACGCTAAGACCAATAGGAGCGGAGCACCAATGAAGAATGTTTCGAAAACGGAAAAAAATTTATTACTATTGAGAGACGCAGACGAAGTTGCGCGGGTCAGCTAGTTACCTCTAAATATGAAAACTACCGATATAGAAGAATATTTCTGTTTAAATTCTTAGGGTAAACTATTAGAAGCAGGTCGTAGAATTAAGTAGAATGGGAACAGCGACAACGTGGCTCCGCACACGAGGGAGTCATCCACATCTGGATCCCCAGCTACTTCTACCCGATAGAATAGGAACACCGTGGTTCCCACACACGAGAGGGTCATCTACACCTGGTTCTCCGGCTACTGTTACCCGAGAACGCGTGCGGTTCTTAGTCGGTTCGAGTCCGACATGGTGACATCCACCCCACCGGTGGATGGTATCCGAGGGGATTTCCGCAAAGAAAAAAAAGATTAAACTATTATTATCAATGTTTAATCCACTTTTGAATTCATCACTTTGGACACAGATATGTGTGTCTCATTTTACACCGGTAATCTTCCATCTTCTGTGAGGCCATGGTGTCACGGTCGAGAAAACCCGTTTGTGCTGAAACATGACTCTTCCACGGTAATATTGATGTCTGGGGAAGTATTTTTAGAATTATTCTTGACTGTTGATCTAGTGGTTCGCCTTACTGACAGAACATTAGAAAACTGATTGTAACCATTAAAAAAATAAATTTAAAAAATATTTAGTTTGAAATTACAATACTTTTAAAGATACCGAAACCTGGTATTTAGGATATGACAACCTAGCCCCAGAGATGGCAAACGAAACAGAGGACGCCAACAAGCGAGATGGGCAGATGACCTGAGGCTAACAGCTGGACATCACTGGAGAAGGGTAGCGCGAGACAGAACCCAATGGAAAGTGCTAGAGGAGGCCTATGCCAACAGGCATTCTGAATTAAGAGATATTTTATAAACTTAACTTCTAAACTGTTTAATATTGTATGTACTAATTCAGAATAAAGGGCTTATTATTATTATTATTTAACCTGGCAACATTGTACCACAGTTTTATCGACTATAAATATGTTGTTGTTGTCTATCTCACAGCAAGTGGGTGCGTACCTATCAGCGATGTCTCCGACGGAGCAAGAGGAGGACTCTCTCTTGACTCTCTCGTCGGTGACTGCGCGCCCTCTGCTGGCTGCCTCCAGGAAACTGCGGCCACCTCCCGACTCTTCTGCTGAGTAAGTTCATTATTGAATTATTCTTTGTGCACAAACAAATGTGGCAAAGCGACATGTAGACTGTGAGCCTCCTCGAGCGACTGCAGTCATAGTTTTGTTTCCTACCCGAAACCATAGGGAGGGGGGAGGGTCCCCCCACACAGGTCATGTGGTGGTAAGTCATAGGTATAGATAGACATAGGGATAATTGGTAAGCGGTTCGCAATCAAATCTGTAAGGATGTAGAAATGTGTTGCATTACTGATGATTTGATTTGCAGTACTTAAAGTTAGCTCTAGAGGCGATGACCCTTAAGCCAGTGTTTCTGATCCCCTTTCAGGAGCCTGGCGCCTCCTGACGGCGGTTACGGCTGGGTAGTGGTCTTCGGAGCATTCATGGTACAGTTCTGGGTGGCTGGCTTGTTCAAGTCTTACGGAGTTCTGTATGTGGAGATAATGGAGACGTTTCCAGACTCCTCGGAGTCGGTGGCGTCGTGGATACCTGCTGCATTGTCGACTTTGTGTTTGGCACTAGGTAAGATAATATTAGTAATAGGAGTAGGTTGAAGTCGGTAGTCTAGTGAGTGGGATTCGAACCCGGAATCACCGCAGTTACTGGATTGTAAATTATGCTGTACAAAACAAACTGTAACAAAAAAATAATTGTAATTTCTTTTTTTAAACAAATATTTATGGACCCTGTATATCATTTAGCACCAAACTACTTTGGTGAGTTGTGGTGATAAAACAAATGAGCCCAAACACGATGGGTTTATCGTGTTTAGTTAAGAAGTTTCTAAGGCCGTCTTCCGGCTTCATCATCAAAACAGCTCCATCCTTTTTATGGGATTGCCACTCAAGTTACACCAAAATTGAGCCACCGAGAAGTGGTTAATTTAGCTTCCTAGATTTGTGCGGAAGACACATACATACATAATTTTTTCACTAACACTTCTATATTTCCTGGCGGAAAAGCTAAAGGTCTGCAACCGCCTTTACTTCTGACGTTGTCAGTCCAGATCCAGCATTCAAGTCTAGAGGTTAACGAATTAATATGCCAAGTTAAGTATAATGTCACTATTCTGCATTTTATGAAGATTCTAACAGCTGCCGACATTTCTATTATATCATCTTTTTTTGGAGTGTACTCCTTAATCATCGATTTACATATAAGGCGACCGGTATTAAAAAATATTAAGAATAAAATTTTGTGATCGAATGACCTCGTTACGTTTTTTTCGTTCTTTCTAGCACCACTTTCATCAGCTCTCTGCGAGAAGTACTCCTGCCGTCTGGTGGTGTTCATCGGAGGTCTGTTTTGCGCCACTGGACTAGCCTTATCTTACTTCAGCACGGGCTTATTGCATTTGCTGTTAAGTTTTGGAGTCATGACTGGTGAGTTTTCTAAAAAGTTTCATATTAGTTAAGACGATTAACATAACACATCAGGAATTAGAAATTTTGAATTAGAATTGTGGAGGAACGGGTGTCATGTCCCTCCAACACAAAGGGAGGATCCTCCGACCAGGCGAGGTGATCATGCCTGGCGGGCCGCGGCCTCAACGGTTGATGTTGGGAAGTTGTATATATGCTAATCGGCGAGGGTATTCTTCATATCGTGATACAGGATTAGCAATTCTTGTTTAGTAGTTCGGAGTGTCTTCATTAGATGGCGCTGTAGTATGTTCCTGTTTCTTTCGTATGTGGGAGTCGCCACAGAATCATTTTACTACGAAAATACCTTTTATGACAGTTGTGTAATCGAACTTTTATTACGAGACTTGGCCTTCAGACAAAAGCTGATCAGATACTGTGATAAGTGAAATCATAATTTGTTGATTAATTGATTTAACATGTCCTTTTCTTTTTCCAGGAATTGGTGGCGGATTATCCACTACACCTGGAATTGTAATAGTGTCCCAATATTTTGATAAACACAGGTAAAAGGATCTAAACCGGTATATTACTTTTATATCTTTATAATACGATCTTTCGATATCTTCAAAAGTTCGAACTTCTACTGAAAAACAATAGATTAAAAAACATACTGCTGACTTTCAGGATAAAGTACCTATATAAAAGTAGTGATCCGTACAACTACAACATTCTAAACACGTAGTAATAAAACATAACAAAAGAATCGGGAACAGAGATGACCAGTATTTACGGACCTAAATATTACCTACAATACTTTTCATTGAACGGATCTAATACATATGCTTCAACATTATGGCGAACAGATTACATAAACATTTACGTTTTAACAGACTATCCTGAGCAAATTTACTTGAACTATTCTAATGACTATTTTCGAACAAATTATTTGTTATACAAAGAAAAAACAATTCAACATCTTAATAAGCGATAATTTGTTATAGATATTTGATAATTTGTTTTCGAAAGCTTTTGATTGCGTCGTACACAGCACACTATAGCGAAAAATTACACATAACCACTTCAAACAATGACAGCGTTATATTTGGCAGCTGATTACTTTAGCAGTAGTCATTAGCATCTTTAATAGACAAAATTACTTTCTCTGGATCATCTATAGCAATGCGCATGCCACAGGGACCTATTTTTGGCCCGTGTTTTAGTTTTGATAACTTTTTGATGCTCATTCCATTTGTCTTGACAGTTAAATATCTTATTAATATTTTAGTTTTATTCTCTTCTCAATGCATCTGTGACTATCTGATTCTGTGAGTTAACATTATACTTCTGTCTCTTTTTAGGGCTTTAGCTAACGGTATATGTGTGAGTGGGACTGCTGCAGGGAGCTTTGTTTTCCCGATGCTGATAGAGAAACTGGTTGACATGTATGGACTCCACGGGACTGTGCTGCTTTTGGGTAAGAATAGTTAGAATTCTTCAATTTTAAGTTCAATAATAAAAACCAGTCTTTGCCTTAGTGGCCTCAATATGATGTTAAAGCGGTCACCTCGCCGATTCCTACTGCGGTAAGTGTTGTGGGTTCGACCCCCATGGGACAACACTTTGTGTGATCCACAAATTGTTGTTCTGAGTCTGGGTATTCTTTGTGTCCGTTTCATGAATTTTTGAATTACATATTCCTAATGTGGGACTTGTCTTTAAAAAAAAAATAGACCTGACAGTTCAAGACCCCAGGTAGGCTCTTTGAGGTACTGAAGTAAAAAGCACATGATAATCCGCTGGGCAGTTAAAAAGGGTAATCGTAATAAACCAATAAACTCACATTCTTATTAGGACAGAGGCTACGGCTTATCACCGTTCTGTATTACTGCTAGTCGGTTTATCATTCTTGATACTCAATTCTTTTTACAGGAGGTGGAATGCTTCACGTCTGTGTATCAGCGACCCTGTACCGTCCAGCTCCCGTCAGTTGCAACTCCTCAGGACTCGCAGACAGAACTCCAGCCACCACTACCACAACTGAACACACTACATTGCTGCATGACATACAAGAAGGTAAGAATGTCCATAGTTTTTGTGACACCGTTAAGCGATAGCGTTCTAACTACCGAATTGTAAGTTCGTAATATTAAAGGAATTTGTAAAATTATCACAATACTTCATCAACAGCCTTTAACAGTCCACTGCTGGACATATGCCTCTCCTTAGAAAGGAGGTTTTGGCCTACTATACCACGCTGGCCAGACGGGTTGGTATAGCGTTTGTTTCCAGTTTTTCATCCTTTGCAGTGCTGTTGTCCTGCGTAGTTTGCTCCCTTAGTCGCCTTTTACGACACCCACGGAATGAATAGGGGTGGTGGCACTCTGTATTTTTAATCCGTCACCTCACCACTAGTAACTTTATCTATTGAAGTTGATCTTATGATGCAGCCAGAAGGTGGATAACAGAACATTATTCTGTTTGTTTTTTGTCTATTCAACTTACTCTTATTATCAGATCACGCTGCCATCTTTTCGAAGAACGACTTCAAGGATAACCGTCTCCATAGCCTCTTTCACCCAGAGAACGAACTGACCCTCAACCAGAAGAACATACAGATGAGTGAAGATTTGAAAAGAAATAATTTCCTGAATGAAATTCTGCATCCTAATTTAATAGAGGTGAGTTCATGCTTTTTATGGTTTAGCAAGTGAACGAGCAGAGTGATCACCTGATGGTAATTAACTACCGCCAACTATGGCCACCTGCCCCCCCCCCCCTCTCCCCCTAGAGTCTTGTGTTTGAGTGTGAGTGAGTCTACTACGGGGACGGATATCCAGCAATTCAATATTTTAGCTACGTAAGACCCGTTGGACCTGAAATAATAATGAAAACGGCGTGAGGTGCCTATGGACCCTCGGTCGGTCACTCAGCGCCATCTAGTTTCAAACTAAGCAGAGCTTGATTACTAGCTACTATGAAAGCTAGATTGACTGATAGAATACTCAAATACTTTTTTTTTGCAAATACATGCAACGCTTAAACAAATATTTGCAGATCATAGAAACATTTAGTCCGACCTGAGAATCGAACCCGAGACCTCAGCACAGCAGTTGCATTCGCTACCACTGCACCGCTGAGGCAGTCGATCGAATGACAATGTTATCTGTAATTTGCAGGTCAGTCGTCCGCCGATGCAGTGCCAGCATTCTGACTCGGAAGATTCAGAAGGCTTGGATGTTTTAGGAGTAGTAGGTAAGTGGAACACGATATGGATTCTTCAGGAACATCAGAAGTATTATCACTGTGAGTTACTGAACGCTGGTTTTACTGAAGAAAACAGGATTAAGGGAATGGAAACACGTTCCTCAAAAACTATGGTGTATTTTGCGTTGTTTAAAATATTAAATTAAAATTTTGTTATTAAAAATTGTGCATCTTGTGATAAAATAAACAGAGAATAATAATTCCATGGTTTTACGGAATAAGTTATTGAAATTGTGTGTGTTAGGTAAGCCAATACAAACTGGTTTTGGCTTGAAAATTATGAAACGTCAAACGGGACTTCTTGATTTGATGAATTGGGCGTAAACAAATGTTCAAAGTAAATTTTAACCTAGGTAAAATTGTTATATCTAAATGTAACTTTATTTTTTTTGTAGTAAAAACTTCTGTAGACGCGTTGGGCATTTTTGAACAAAGAAATAAATGTGTTTTCTTAAATGGGAAAAAATCATTGAACTCGCGACACTGTTACCGTTACCGACACATCTGTATATAAGTATCTACATGTACCAGCCGTTTACATGAGAGCCGAGTTTGGGTTCAAATATATTGATAAAATGACTATTTATAATATTAATACACAATGTATTTACCTACAAAACAGAGATATATTCATGTCGGAACTTTTCGAATCGAAAAAACATATTTTTTTCCTGTAATGATCAATTTTTTTTAAACTTTCAAGTTTTTACTTCTGTCGGCACTGCCGGAGTGACACTGTTTTTTTTTTAAGACAACTGCCGCCCTAGGAATATATCCTGTGTCGCGGGGAACTATACAAACCTACATGACACAAAGAGAACCCAGATTTAGAACGACGGTTTGTGGACGTGGCGACCGCTTAAACCACTACGCCATCGAACGGATGGCGTAGTGGTCAGTATTTATTGTATTTATAATATGTAGTTTGGATGACAGTACTGTAATGTGGTATCTTGGAGCTCATAAAACCGGTGGACAGCAGAACTCTTCAGAATCCGTGTCGACTAGTCCAAAAGATTAAGCTTTGTGGCGTTGGTGATGCCAGGAGATTTTTGTATAGTAAAAGAGGCCAAACAAGCAGATGAGTCCTGATGGTCAGTGATTACCGTTGCCCATGAACACTTCGTTAAGAGTCACAAGTGTGTTGTCGCTCTTTAAGCCCCCTCCTCCCCCCCACTCCCACCAAGAAATAGGGAGGCGGGTTTTGGGTTTCGTTAACCGCACTCACTTAGTGCTTGTTCTCCGTATCCTGAGTGGTAACCTTTTGAGCAGGTCCATTCGTGCCTTGACATTTTTTTCGTTTTTTACCACCGGTGGGATGGTAATATCGAAATCAAACCGATTAAAAACCGTACGCATTCTCGAGTACCTGTAGCCGGGGAACCAGGTGTTCCCTAAAATGAAATCCCTGGTACCCCGACGGACCCCGTGATGTAGATGACCCCTCGGTGAGGGAACCACGATGTTCCCATTTAATCTCTAGAGGATGCGCGCGCTCCGCAGCGCACTGGATCGATTTTACGAACATTATTTTTCAAACGCTTTGCCGGCCTTTACAAATACAAATACTTTATTAAGGGTTTTTTTCTTTTAGCAAGGAGTACGCTTTTTTCTTAAAGGTTTGAAGGGCTTATCGGTCCGGAAATACCACAGACGATAACCCGTTCCACAGAATGCCTGTGCGAGGCAAAAAGTGATTTTTTAATTACTTTGAATTTTTTGTTGGTGTGTTTAATAAATTCTTTCTAATTTTAGGTTTACCAAAAGAGGTGGTTCGTCTTCGTCTTCGGCCGACGAGGTCTTCGTCAATATTACATTCGGTGGAAGACTTGTCTACTGACAGTACTTGCGTGTATAAGGCCAGCAGACGGAAAATTAGTCGGTGAGTTACTGTGTTCTTGATAGTAAACGAAATGTTAATTTTCTAATGGCACACACATTATAGGAGACAAACAAACAACTTAAATGGTCTAGGGTCTAGGGTTTGTGTCAAGTGTTCCTTCTTTTTGCTGTGCTGTTTTTAGCCCGCCGACCCTTTTTTTAGTCGAGTCGAGTTTAAGTCTACCACGATACGGCTAAACTTCGCCATTAGACCTCCATAACCCAAGTACTAAGCGATATCGAAGTTCTGTATTGTTGCCGTATTCGTAATCTTAATCGTAAAGATTGCCACAGATGTTCTCATGGCAACCGGGACCAATTGCTTAACGTGTTCTCCGAGACACAGAGGGGTCTCAACGTTTTAAGAAGGGTCACCCATCCATAGACTGACCTGACTAGGATTACTTAACTTTGCAATGTGTTAACCTCGGTTACAAAACCGTTTGGTAGTTTTTTAGTTTAACGCATTCATACAGACAGACGCGGACGGAGACTTCATTTTATAATATACTAGCAGCCCGCCCCGGCTTGGCACGCGTATAATATAATGGTAAATATTTAATTATTTAGAGCTTCTCTGTAAACGACATTTGATGTTATATTATTATGGGGTAATAAAAAATATTGTTTTTCGGGAGCTCCAACTCGCGATAAGCCAACATACAGTTGGCCATGTAACTAATTGTTTTCACAGGAAATTGAAGACGTTTGAAGGGTATTGGCAAATCGGTATGGATCACAGGCATAGGGGTATGTGCGCTAAATGACTGGCTGCGGGGCCAGTATGGTCGCTACAATGATATTGTCCCTCAATTCCCTTATAAGAAGACGCGTGCCATTGCACATGCTAGGAGGGCTTAAATTTCGTAATAGCATTATAGGCATTCCAATTTTTAGCGTTAATTCATGTGGAGGGTTTCCAGATGGTTAAGGAGTTAAGGAAACAAATATTCTATATTAAATTTCCATTTAGAAACATATTTATTTAGATATAAATTAATACCATATGGGTTAAATAAGATTCGCAAAAAAACATTATTATTAATCAATCAAAATTTTAAAAGTAAACGTAGTTATTGTGAGTTATAAGGCGGAGATAGGCATATGCTATCGAGGACTTTTTTATATATATTGATATGTTCTTTAATATTGTAGTACATTGTTTTGTTCTATCATCAATAGTTTACGCAGCGCATGCGATGAGAGACATTATATGACAAATAATTTTACACCTTGGGTCACATTATTCAAGTTTTAGAAGGGATCCTTAATTATTTTTGTAAATAAATGTAGCCTATGTCACTCGGTAAAGATGTAGCTTTCTAACGGTGAACGAAAATCGGTCCAGTAGTTTTTGAATTAAATCGTAACAAACAAACAAATAAACAAACAAATCTTTCCTCTTTATAATATTAGTTAAGATATATTTAATAAATTTTGTGTCACGGGGGACTTTACAAACATACATGAAACGGACACAAATAACACCCAGGCATAGAACAACAATTTTTGGATCACACAAAGTGGGATCGAACCCACAACACTCAGCCACGGTACTATTATAATACAGTACTGCAACTTCACACAAACGGACGAAACGGGAGCTATACCTACGCGTCTCGATCTCGGGGTGCGCTCGGGGCGCAGACAGTCACGGCTGTACCGCAGTGTCGAACGGACTGCGTGTTGTTTTTTTAACAATAACCGCGCGATTTTTTCTCTAAAAATCAGTTAATATGACGAGTAGGAAATATTGTGCTGTTTTTGGTTGTATGAATTCGTCAATAACGCATCCAGACATAAGTTTTTTTAAATTACCTGGAAACTCTGAAAAGTAAGACTATAAAATAATTTTACTTACTAGTAGGTAGGTACATAATGTGTGTCTTTTTAATGGATAAGTATTTCCTTTTATCTCACGAAAAAAAAGGTGTTTGGATGAATAAATAAAGCAAATAGAGTAACGGAAAGTTATTGAGACGAGTGAAATAGGGAGTTATATGCGGTTCTGAATGAATCATGATACGGTAGGTACCTACCTACTTACGCTTGTGTTAAAACTTCGGTGCATGTGTGTTTTGTTACTTTGCATAATTCAAAGTAAAGACGTGGTATTTTATTATTAATAATATTTGTTTATTATCTGTGTGTATGAATAATACTAAAAAAACATTTTTACCGTCTGTGTGTCATTAGACAGTTTTCGAAATTTTCACAAAGTGTTTCTGCTGCTACTATAACAACATATACCACTAAAAACTGGTTTTATTTTCTCGGTATTAACAACAACAGCTAGACTCATATATAATATTTAGATGTTTGAGGGTTGTGATTTTAAAACATTCGTAGTCAGCTCTTCAGCTTTTTAATAATTAATTAATTGGTGACCAAAGAATTTTTGTTTTGAGTTGTAGGTAGGTACCTAATTTATAGAGACTGTCTCTCTCGTCAGCTGTTTCTTGCATTCTAGTTGAGTAGGTAGGTGTTGGAGTTTCTAAGGATTGGAGTTTTGTAACGCGTAAGGAGAAAGCACATTTATTTTATTTTATAGAAGGATTTTTTTCGGTCGCAAATTTATAAGCCCGATTTGTTTTTCAAACAAAAATAAGTTTTTTTAATTGAATCTACCAATCAAAAAACAACACGCCTTTTTATTGAACACTTCCTATTCAATATACAAAGTATTTCATTTATTTATATAAAAAGGATATTTACAATCACAAATCTAAATAGAAACAGAAAGAAGGCAAATATAATTAAAATGCTGGAGACGGGCAGCCCTAACGCATGTTTACGTACCGCGCGGCTGTAGGCATTTATTTCTATCGTGCGGCCGAGTTACACTACTGTATTATAATTGTACCGTGACTCAGCGCAGTAGGAAGCGGCGAGGTGACCGCTTAAGGAGCCATCCGTGTATATGTAAGAATATTTAACCGACTTCAAAAAGGAGGAGGTTCTCAATTCGATTGGTATTTTTTATTTATGTATGTGCACCGATTACTCTGAGATTTATGATCCGATTTACGTGATTCTTCTTTAGTTTGATGCGGAATAGTTGCCATTTGGTCCCCATAAAAATTTAACATAGTTAGGCCCAGTAGTTTTCATTTTATGAACATTTTTAATGAATATTATTTATTTACAGATCCTTGTACATCCGTCCGCCACTCCCAACACGGCTTATCCCCAACAAGCTAACAGAACCAATAACAATCAAGCAAGAGGAAGTGCAGAAAGAAGAAGAACCAGAGAAGAAACGGAGGGGATGTATTGCGAAGATATCGAGGTAAGAGAGAGATTATTGCTAGCTAAAATAATTTATCTTCTACTAATTTACATTTTGCTAATGTTAAGTCGAATATACATACATGTATATTTAATTATTCTGCATGTGACACCTTTTTTTCTGTTCGGAAATCCCCTCGGATACCACCCACCGGTGGGGTGATGATGTCGGAATCAAACCGACTAAAAACCGTACGCCATCTCGGGTACAAGTAGCCGGGGAACCAGGTGTTCCCTAGAAAGGAAATCCCTGGTACCACGACGGACACCAGACCATCTACGGCATGTAGATGACCCCTCGGTATAGGTACCACGGGGTTCCCCTTCTACTCTCTAGAGGCAGCGCATGCTCCGCAGCGCAATGGATCGATTTTGAGGTTTTTTTTTATGTAAGAGGGGGCAGACAGCAGGCGGGGTCACCTAATGGAAGTGACTACCGCCGACCATGAACGTCTGCAACTCAGGAGTCACAAACGCGTTGCCGTCCTTCTATGAAGGAGTATGCTCTCTTTTCTTAAATTGAAGGTCGTATCGGTCCGGCAATGTGTTTTGTTTGAGTGAATCCCTGAAACTTTTCCAGAATTACAAAGAGAGTGGTTTTGAGATCAAATAGCCTCACTCACTCGGTAAAAATCAAATGAAAGAATTGTCTGGCATTACTCTGTTCTCTCATGACTCTCCCACGGAAGATTATACCTTATCTTACATATTGTGTGTGCCTTTTCCAGGTATTTAGACGTGTCGTTACTGAAATCCTGGCGTTTCGGTCTCCTGTGTGCTTCGGTGGCGCTGATGTCTTGCGGTTCACCCTACGCGCTGTACTATCTCCCAGCATACACTGTAGCTGTAGGGCACAGTAAATCAGCAGCCGGTGAGTGGTATACTTCTTTTAAACAAGCTTTACCTACTAACACTTCTTTGGCTTCTGGTAAAACCCTTGAGCTAGGCTCTTGTGGTTCATTTTGACAAGTACAGCAGACTCAGTAGGAAATGGATAGTGGAACTCCTTTGAGATGGCGAAAGAAGAACGGATTATACTGAAAATATGTGAAGAACAAAGGAGAAGATAGAATAACAAAGATTCCTATCCTTGTTAGATAATGGAAGTGGGCATTTCTATATACATATATATCTCACGCACGGCCGTCCCAAACTAGGCAGAGCCTGTACTCTGGTAACCAGACTGCTGATAAACATACTTATATATTACTAAATACATACATATTATAGATAATTTACACCCTGACACAGAACAAATGACCGTGCTCATCACACAATGTTTGTTCTGGGTGGGAATTGAACCCACGTCCTCCGGTTTAGCAGTCAAGCTCACTAACCACTAGACCAACAGGCCCGTATTTTGGACTTTATTTAGACAAATATGTCGCACAAATAATATATTTTTATGTAAACATGAGGAAGGGCGATATTTACCATCATTGCGGGGTTCTCTAATCAGTCTATAATATTATTATTTCCAGGTCATCTGGTGGCAATCAGCGCCGTTTTGGATCTATGCGGTAGACTTGGCCTGGGTTACCTGTGTGACCTTCATTTATTTTGTAGAAGAAAGGCCTATATACTCAGGTACGTTGGTTATTCTACACAGTCCTAGTACCTAGTCTTTGGTATAATGAACGTAATATAATGCTGAATAGCTTGCAGGTGACATCTGGGGCGGTATACTAAGGGGATCTTGTGTCAACTAGGGTGAATTTCCGTGCGTTTAGGCGATTCTGCCATACATATTATAGAAATCAAACATAGCTCACGTAGGACCCGTAATATTTGTGGCCGTGGTGCTTCCCTGTTTAAAAGGGTGTATGCCCATTTTACTTCATTTTGTCTCCCGCTTTGCTAAGGAGGGAAGTGGATTTACTGTATTTCCAACTCCTCCAATTTTCTTCTGATTAATTTCGTTGCGGGTTCCAAGACAGTTTAATTTCTTCCTGGGACTTCCCGAGTGTCATAACTCGGTGTGTTCGTGGGTCACTGCTGAGGATCCTGGTGTACAGGAGTTACATTGGTGGGCGTGTGTGTGGGATTAGTCCCAAAGTCCTAGTACCTAGGGGAACGTTGTGTTGGCGTATAAATTCATCTTCTAAGATTTTTTTCCCCTTGTCTTTAGTTACCACCAGGTAACATACGGGTTCGTTTGCTTCTTAGCAAAAATAATATCCGAATTGATTTAACGCTATATTAATGCGAGCTAATGTGTAAATTTGTGTTTAGAAACCTATTCTTTTTAACTAATGACACTATATAAATAACCTGTGTGGTGATGGATTAAGAATACGGAGTGTCACCACCCTTATTAATCTCGTGGGTGTCGTAAGAGCCGACTGAGGGAGCAAACTACGCAGGACACTGCAAAACTAAACTAGAACTGCAAAGGGTGAAAAACTTGAAACAAACCCTATACCAACCCGTCTGGCCAGCGTGGTATAGTAGGCCAAAACATCCTTTCTAGGGAGAGGCCTATATCCAGCAGTGATGATGACTATATAAAATAAACTACATTAATTTAGATAAAAAAAAGATAATTTGAACAATTAAATCTTTTCCAGTATTTTGGTGGCCGGCTGTGCAGTGTTGGCGCTTCCAAGCTTGAGTTCATGGTGGGCCTTAGCCATTGCATCAGGTAAGATTGTAATTACTGACATTTTTAATTATTTAATATGCAGTGTAGAGGTTAGGGTAACCATCACTAAGTTATGCTCGCGAAGGAGACGGCGGAGCGGGACCGGGAGAGGTTTAGAACTCTCCCGGCCCGCCAGGCCCGGGCACGGGCCAGGCAGCGCAGGCGACTCAGGCGCCGGAGGTCGCAGAACGACCTCCGTCCTCCATAAGCGCAGGCCTGGGGGTGACAGGTGAGGCCATCTGTCACCCTAGCAGAAGCAGGCCGGGGTGGCGGCGAGCGCGTTGCGAAGCGCGCTCGCTTTCAGGGAGCACAGGGAACATCCCAGGGGTTCCCACACGGGGCGGGGGTCGTCTACTCGTCTGTAGATGACCCGAGGTATGTCGGGGCACCAGGGCCTTCCTTTCTAGGGTATACCTGGTTCCCCGGCTATTAGTACCCGGCGAAGGCGTGCGGTTTTAGTCGGTTCGTGTCCGACATGCCACCGACAGGTGGTATCCGAGGGGATTACCGCACGGAAAAAAAAAAAAAAAAAAAGGGTAACCATCACTGTGAAAAATGCCCGTAAAAGGTAATTCGGGGCCCTATAGTTGCAACCGGAATATTAAAGACCGGACTTGGACCAGACTGTTAGACACAAGAAAATATATTTAATTTATGATCAACGGAGAAAGTTGGTATTATTGCGTACCAACACAATATTTAGTTCGTGGAGGAACAGGTCTCATGTCCCTCCAACACAAAGGGAGGATCCTCCAACCAGGCGGGGTGATCAGACCTGGCCGGCCGCGGCCCAACTGTTGATGTTGGGGAGTTGTATATATACTAATCGGCGAGAGAATTTTTCATATCGCGATACAGGATATATATTACCATTCAGGAGCTACTCCGTAATTCGGTGTACCTTCGTTAGATGGCGCTGTAGTATGTTTCTGTTTCTTTGTATGTGGGAGTCACCATGAGTTGGTACATGGTACAAGACCTTTAAAAAATGTACTTATACCAAGAAATTGGTACGTCTAACATCCCTGACGTGTATTTACTGTTTACAGATTAGAACATTACTTTAACTCTGCAAATTTCATTCCGTCTATAACTGGCTGCTATGTTTATATAATTTTTGGCTACACTAGCGCCATTCTGGTCGGTTTTGGAACTATTATTTGGCGCTTTTTGCTGGACACTTATTCGGTTTGTCATCCATACAAGGTATGGAAAAATATTATGGAAATTATAAGTACTAAGTATACTTACATTATTAAGTAAACTTTAGAATAACTATACACTGCCTAGGTATTTATTTTCTGTTCGATGCTGTCAAATTCCAAACAGAAAATACTGTCAAATTGACAGTTTGATAAATATAGGTTGGTGTTCCCAAAAAAGTAACTGTACATTACAAAATACTTACATAATATAGATAAACTACATCCAGGCCATCCATATCCCTCCATATTGACTGCACGGATGGCGTAGTGGTTTAAGCGGTCGCCACGCCGCTTACTTCTACGCTGTGTTGTGGGTTCGATCCCCACATGGGACGACACTTTGTGTGATCCACAAATTGTTGTTCTGAGTCTGGGTGTTCTTTGTGTCCGTTTCATGTATGTTCGTAGAGTCCCCCGCGTTACAGGAATATATTCGTAATGCGGGAGCTGTCTTTAAAAAAAAAGAGAAAAAAGAGAAAGAGACACAGTACAAACGATTGTGCTCATCACAATTTTGGGTGGGAACTAACGACCTCTGGCTTAGCAATTAGGGTACCTAACCATTAGTCCCGTAAAATGAGACTTAAGGGACTATGACACTTAGTCTCATTGGAGTACAAACTACTAAGCCGAGTGCTTAGTAAAACATACCTATCTCCCTCACACTAAAGGTTTAAACTCTCTTCTGTTTTGCTGTTCCAGGTGCTTACGGCTTATGTCTAGGATGTTGGTTCCTCCTGGTGCCTGTACTCCTGGCAGATGCCTTTGGAACAGCTCGCATTGCATCATCATACGGTCTCGTTAGAATGTTCCAGAGTCTGGCTGCTGTTTCCGTTCCACCTACTGCTGGTAAGATCTGCATATATGTGATGATTACATGAATAGGTGAAAAGACTTAAGTAGGTACCCATTCCACCGTACGCTAAATTATTTTTAAATTTATATAAGGAATATGAAAAGAGATGTCCTTGAAATGGTTGTTTTAATCCTCGTAAAATGCTAGTAGTCATCATTATCATCATCAACAGCCTTTGATAGCCCACTGCTGGACATAGGCCTCTCCATAAAAAGGAGGTTTTGGCCTACAATACCACGATGGCCCGACGGGTTGGTATAGGGTTTGTTTCAAGTTTTCCTTCTTTTTGCAGTGCTGTTGTCCTGTGCAGTTTGTTCCCTTAGACGGCTCTTACGACACCCACGGGATGAATAGGGGTGGTGACACTCTATATCCTTAATCCGTCACCGTAGTGACGAACCAAATATTTTTACATATACTTACTAAGAATTAATATTGAATCTTCTCTATACTATTCTCTTTTCTTTGATCTTTTTTCTTAATTTCGTTTTTCTCTTTATTGTCTTTTTATCTTTTAGTCCTTAATAAAGGAAGTACTGGTAAACATCAAAACAATTTTGTGGTATATTTAATGATGCCATTGTATCTATCTGTGAATTGCAAAAGAGTGGCCATGAGTTTGTTTGCCCTTTCTTCTCATAAGGCTCAACTCCTTGGAAACGGGCGGTTGTAGATCGGCACAGGCATATCATAGATTTTGTATACCTAACCTTATTTTTTGTTACTAACTATTTGATAAAACAGAGATTGTTGCTATGGTGTGTGTTAATTTACGACTTTAAGACTCTACATAAAAGACGTTTTCAAACAATTAAAAAAATAATTAAATAAAGATATTTTGAGTTTGAGATAATTCCATCTATCTCTTTCTAGTCGAGCACTGTGGTTGGCTGGGGAAATTTCTAATCTCCCGCCTCCCATCACAATAGTCAATCGCAGCTTAGCTAAACAGAGACAGAGGGAACTATCGGGTATCCATCTCTCTCGTTGCCTGTATCGCTTCCACTTATATCTCTATAGTTTACTTTGAGTATGCTATGAAGAATTGCGAGATTTCTGGAAATCTACAGACAAATTGTTAGACTACATAATGTTCAGACGAATATTTTATAAATAATAATAATATAATAATATTCTAACCACATACACACAACGCCATCTAGTCCCAAACTAAGCAGAGCTTGTACTGTAGGTACTAGACAACTGATATAAATACATATATACTTTTTTTTTGTAAATACATACATATTATACATAGAGACACCCAGACCAAATCAAACATTAAATGTTCCTGCACACAAATGTTTGACTTGAGCGGGAATCGAACCCGCGACCTTTGGAATAGCAGTCCGTTACACAAACCACTACGCCATCCAGTCGTCATATAAACAATATTATACAAGTTTATTTAGTACCAGATGGTGCCCGCGACTTCGTTCGGGTGGAATTTGAAAAGCGCTGCCTTAGTGAGTTCGATTCCCCAACCAGGCAAAATTTAAAAGGTTTTTCTGAGAGAAAAAAAATAGCCTAACTTACTCCTTTTACGGACAGTTACTTGGTAGTAAAATATTATCAAAATCGTTCTAGCCGTTTTGAAGATTACCCGGAACAAACAGTCAGAAAGACAGACATACAGACAAAAAATATTTAAACTGGTTTTTAGGTGAAAAAAACCTATAATTTTGTCATTACAAACAGACACTTCAATTTTATTTATTTGTATAAATTGCTATCCTCCACTTAAAATATCAACTAACACAAAATAACCTTTAGATTTTCTCTTAAATGCAAGATTTGAAAATTAATATTTAATGAATTCCCTAAATCCTAATTTTAGCTGCTATAAATCTGTGTAATTTGAACCATAATGGAAATTACTCGGAATAAAAAAAATTGGTTGCCTGTAAAGTCGGTATACGGGTGAAAGTTTTACGTGACAACGACTATGTCTGTCTCTCTCGCTCTTAGGCGGGCTAACCATGCCCGATTGGAAGGGACGCGTGCCTCTCACTCGCTCTCATTGTGAGCGCATAACGTGAGCGGAGCGTAACGCAGTTTCTTGAAGTGTCACCCGGCAAACCAATTTATAAGACGTTGTCACGTCAAAAACCAACGGCAATCGTTATGGGTTAATTGGAGCCCGAAGGAACAACAGCAGTCTTTATACAGAATTACGATATCGCCGAGTACTTGGGTTGTGAAGGTCTGATGGCTGTCGCTCCGCGTGAAAATCGAAGTTCAGCCGTATAGTAGTAGATTTAACGCCGACACCAACATGGTTTAAAAGACTCGGAGGAAATTATAGATAAACTAACCCGGCAAACGTTGTTTTGCCATACGCCGTACCATTGCCGTTTTGACGACGTCTCGGGTTCGATTCCCGCTCAAGTCAAACATTTGTGTGCATGAACATTTGATGTTTGATTTGGTCTGGGTGTTTCTATGTATAATATGTATGTATTTACAAAAAAAAAAGTATATATGTATTTATATCAGTTGTCTAGTACCCATAGTACAAGCTCTGCTTAGTTTGGGACTAGATGGCGTTGTGTGTATGTGGTAGAATATATTATATACAATATTTCTAAAAATATTTAGTGGTGGGTCACCCTTGTCATTTAGGGGTATGAAAAATAGATGTTGGCCGATTCTCGGACCTACCCGATGTACACACAAAATTTCATAAAAATCGGTCCAGCCGTTTCAGAGGAGTATGGTAACTAACATTGTGACACGAGAATTTTATATATAAGACTAGCTGACCCGGCAAACGTTGCTATGCCTAAAAAAAAATATTTAGGGATGGGTCACCCTTACCATTTAGGGGTACCAGACCTACCCGATGTGCACACAAAATTTCATGAGAATCAGACAAGCCGTTTCGGAGGAGTACGGGAACGAACATTGTGACACGAGAATTTTATCTTTATATATATAATTCTTCTGTGAGTGTGTATGTCACTGAACTTCTCTCAAACGACTGGACCGATTTTGATGAAATTTTTTGTGTGTGTTCAAGGGGATCTGGGAATGGTTTAGATTCACAATTTTGTCCGCTGGACAATGTTTTTTTAATTAATTTTTAATTTATTAGTAGTTGTTGATTTTGGAATGTTTTACATTGGATCAGACAGACGGCGCTACCATCGCAGTGTCAAATTTGACAGGACAACGTCTGTCGGGTCCGCTACTATATTATATAACACCCAGACCACAAAGAATAAAATATCGTGCTCAACACACAATATTTTATCCTGCCTTGGAATTGAATCCACGACCTCTTAGCAGTAGCTTAGCAGTCTGCTGCCTGCTGGTCTGGTGTCAGTGATGCCAATATCAATACACTGTTTCTTCGCAGGTCTTCTTCGTGACGTGACCGGCGGTTACTCCTGGTGCTTCTACGGCATGGGCTCGTGCATGGTTTTAGGTTCGATCCCAGTTATAGCATTTCATTTGAGTACTAAAAACGAAGACTCCGACTCCTCAGTAGATTGAACACACCAAGCGAACATGATTTATTTATTATTAGCGATTTAATTCGTCAAATAAATGGGGTCTTGGGATCTAATATCATGACTACATAATTTCGATTCATAGAAATTGTAGAAATGACGAATAATGTGTTTTTTGTGGTCTTGAAAGGGTTTTGATGTTTTGATGCTTAATATATTAATAACACCTTGAAAAAATGGTAAATATGCGTCAATTTTTTTTATTACGAGTATTATTTATCTTAATTAAGAATATCATATTTAAATTGTTAAAAAGTTGTGTTATTGTATTTCTGTTCTTCAAATCATTTGCTTTTTCTTGTTGTATTTTAGACAGAGAATCGCCTTTACATGTTATAGTCTATATTCAAAAATGTGTCATTTGAGTGTTGCCGCACGTAATAATTATAATATATAAAACTGTGTTTTATCGTTAGATAGAATTTTGCTTGCTTCTAAATTTGAAACGCCAAGACAATGGTTGTAGCACAATGATATTAATAAATTAGTTTGTAAAAAAATACGCAAATATCTTAAACCATTTTTAGAAAAAAAATGGTATATAATTTTGAAGAATAAAAATAAAGTGACGTTGTATGTTTTAACTACTGTAGTGTGTCAAAAATTTGTATAATAAGGTACATGACTGTCAAGTCCAAGAAGTACCTTTTGATTGAACATTAAAATGATAGACGCGGTATATTTTTGTATAAAATACTGTGGCGTGACGTCACATCTAGCTACTGTCAAATTATTTATATTTAATATTGATATTTATTTATATTTAATTTGATTGAGTATTTGAAAACAATGAAAACATCAAATTTATAACGGAATACAATTTAAACTATACTTCATTATGTTACATTCATGATTCATTCGAAATAAATTATGGCAGTTGATAAATAATATGTTCGTAACTCATTAGGGTGTAGTAAAGACCTCACTTAGTGTCTAACCACACTATGCCGGAGTTACACGACTGAAATTCGGTGTGATTACGCCAGCAATGCTATTTGAATAACTTACGTCGAATTTGCCGAAATTACATCGCGTTATAGAGTACAGCCGAACTTCGGTCAGGCGTAAGTTCAGCGACAATGTATTTTAAATGCAACACTTTATACGCGACGGAAGTTCGGTTCGATTGCCGGAGGTGAACCAGGGCGGGGGGAGAACAGGCCCGCGCCATTCCGCGTCAAAAAGATTAACGGAACCATTATAATATCACTTTGTTTTTCGTCTGATTCTGACAACACGACACCACGCCGCGCTTTTGGTGTGTCATATCAGCCGAATACGTCGGAACGTAAAATCAGACGTGGAATTTCGGTCGCATACCTTCAGCATAGTGTAGACACTAAGAACTACACTTTATTTTCATAGATATTGTTAAAACTACATAACGTATTAACTATAAGGTTAATTAAATGTGCTAAACCTATTTTAGTGGTACCATTTTATGTTTTACGTTTTATTCTATAGGTACTTCGAAGTACTTCGTTTCGTTCGTTCATTCGTTTGTTCATTCGTTTGTTTTCATATGGTGGCTCATGTCTATGATATTAAATATATGTCATGATCTTCAGGATGAAAAAAAAGGACTAAAGAGTGAGCTACAAAATCGTATGTTTATTATTAGTATTATTGTTTTAAAACTAATTGATGAGGAAATGTTGTGTTGTGTTTCTAATCTGTGTTGTGCTTGTAATTATAATACACAATAATGATTATATTTTAGATAAATCTTAGTTATAGCCTGCTTTTTGAGCACTAAAAACTAAGACTCGTTTGTAGCTTGCAAATACAAAAACGTATTTTAGTTCTGTTTAATGAAAATATTCGCATGTCCAATTAAATGGGGTACTTAAAACTAATGTATATTGCAGTGTGGGGTCTACAGAACTATTTGGGATCATGTGAGACATATTCTCGTTAACTATAGATTGAATATCCTTGATAAATATGATTGAAAGCTGTTGAAATATTTGCCTCGAGTTTTTAGTTTGTTATTGTAGTGAATTTGCATAAATATTTAGACTAATTTGATTTCTTTTGTATTTTAAAAGTAGCGTTATATTAATTGAAGTCTGTGATTAAGAATTGATAGCGTGGAGTGTGATGTAGTCACTAAGTGACATTAATGTATGAGCTAAGTATTTTTCAGATCTTATGGCGTGGATAAAATCTATGGCAATGAGGATTTTCTATATTTTTTCTGCCACCAGACGGCGCTTCGTATGCGTCAGGTCCAAACAGCTGTCAGATAGCACAGATTCTTACCGAACGTATAATTTTTTAGTGAAATTCTATGAATTTGGAAGTGTTATTGAGTTTATTGTAGATTACGGCCAGAGAAAGGTTGCCGAACTGAAGATTGAGCTCAAAAATAGAGACGCAAAAGTTTTATTTGCACACATAGGCACTGCACAACACTGTGGCATTTTAGAAAACAATATTCCTTTTGTAACGTTTTTAAGAATGAATAAACCAAAAAAATGATCGAAAAATACAAATCGTGTATGTGTTTTGACAGGTGGTTGGACCTAACGCTACAGTGCTGCCATCTCACGTGAAACATTTCAGAAAACCCTCATTCAGAAAGTTGGAATTATCTAACTTTTTATAGAATTGTGTAAAACTACATATTTGGTTGTCGCTAAACAGTTTTGTGGTTAAAAGAATGTCTGAATTGTCTTAAATTTAAAATTGGTCTGTGTACGCTTCAAAACTCAAAGTTATGTACCGATTGAGATAACATTTTGATATGATATACAGCCAGCTTCAGAGATTGTTTTTACCTATTTTTCGCGTTAGTTTTGATTCTCAATTTATATCAATGCAACCACAGCATGCGAAGCGTGAACTTGTTTTTATCTTATTTATAACCGACTTCAAAAAAAGGAGGAGGTTCTCAATTCGACTGTATTTTTTTTTATGTTTGTTACCTCAGAACTTTTTTTAATAAAACATAAAACTTTAAGTTAATAACCTTTTTAAGACTGCCTTGTTGGTACAGTGGTATCGTATGCGACTGTTGTGCTGAGGTTTCATATCCGATTCGATGGTTTGTTTGTATGATCTGTAAATATTTATTTCGGAGTTTGGGTGTTCTCTGTGTTTAACTTGTGTTCTTTGTGTATTTACAAAAAAAAAGTATAAAAGTATTCTAGCAGCCAATCTAGCTTTCATAGTACAAGTTCTGCTGAGTTTGAAATTAGATGGCGTTGTGTGTCAGATTGTCAGTGTTATAATTTTTATTATATACTAGCTGAGACCCGCGGTGTTACCCGCGTTTGTTTGTTATGCCGCTGCGGGGCGAAGCTAGTCTAAAAAAGTAGCCTAAGTTACTCCTTATGTCATCAGCTATCTGCCAGTGAAAGTCCCGTCGAAATCGGTCCAGACGTTCCAGAGATTACCCGGAACAAACAGTAAGACAGACAAAAATTGAAAAAAAAAATATTTTGGCTTATGTACCGTGTAAACCAGACACTCCAATTTTATTTATTTGTATAGAATATAGATTTTTAGACTTTGAATTCGTATTTTAAGTTATTAATGGCAGTAAAATTATAAAGTGTTCAATATATTTAGACTCAAGCCAAAGTTTAAATCGTAAATGAGTATTCAATTTTAAAATAAATCATTTACGCTATTAAATATCCGAAACGAAATGAGATCTGTGAAAATAAAATCGAGACGTGTACGGTTCGGTAAGGGTAGGTATGTTTAAAAGAAGATAGGTCTTAGAGTGATTTGATTCGATGATTGAGTCAAATATTTTAATATTGTAGTTTTAGCGATACATGTTTTAAACCCCGACTGCACCTGAGGCAAGGTTAATTTTGGGTGTCATTAATTCATCATTAACAGCCTTTAATAGTCCACTGCTGGACATAGGCCTCTCCTTAGAAAGGAGGTTTTGGCCTACTATACCACGCTGGCCAGACGGGTTGGTATAGGGTTTGTGTCAAGTTTTCCTTCTCTCTGCAGTGGTGTTGTCCTGCGTAGTTTGCTCCCTTAGTCGCCTCTTACGACACCCACGGGATGAATAGGGGTGGTGACACTCTGTATTCTTAATCCGTCATCACACGGATGTGTGTATTTTGGGTGTATTTAGTTATATTTCTTTGGCACGCTCGGTAGCACGGCTGCTTGATGGATTTTGGTGTTTGAGGTGTCATTAAATTGGTCTTGAGTGTGAAAGTAACTATGTTAAAAAAATTAATTCAAGTCATAATCGCTTGGTTTTTAATTTTAATTATAAGCTTTCACGTAGTCGGGTCTTTTTGGTTGTTTTTTATTGTTTAACTAGCTGAGACCCGCGGTGTTACCCGCGTTTGTTGTTATAACCGCGGACAACGCCGCGGGGCGAAGCTAGTCTAAAAAAAGTAGCCTAAGTTACTCCTTATGTCATCAGCTATCTGCCAGTGAAAGTCCCGTCGAAATCGGTCTAGCCGTTCCAGAGTTTACCCGGAACAAACAGACAGACAGACAGACAAAAATTGTAAAAAATGTTATTGTGGCATATGTACCGTGTAAACATACATATGCATTTAGTAAAAAGCGGTTATTTTAATATTACAAACAGACACTCCAATTTTATTTATTTGTATAGATTATTAGCTTATATATGACGGAGGGTTATTGTCAGAAAACATGGAATTATACCAAGTATTTTATCTTTCAATTTAATCTAATAATTATTTATTGGAACGAAGTTCATTATCGCGCGATACACGCTCTGAGCGAATGGGAGCGAGACCGAAAAATGTGTAACAAGACTTTTTGCGACACTTCAGTTGGTAGTCCAGTCATTATAGTAGGACCTACTATAATGACTGGACTACATTCCGAGGTGAACCTAACCTAAGTAGGTTCACCTCGGAATTCGAGATACCCACCTGTAAGTCTGTAAATACTTGTATATTGACACCCTTTTTTTCTTTTTTTCCGTGCGGAAATCCCCTCGGATACCACCTGTCGGTGGCATGTCGGACTCGAACCGACTAAAACCTACTCGGTACTAATAGCCGAGGAACCAGGTATACCCTAGAAAGGAAGTCCCTGGTGCCCCGATATACCTCGGGTCATCTACAGACGAGTAGACGACTCCCCCCCCCCCCCCCCCGTGTGGGAACCCCATGTTCCCTGTGCTCCCTGGAAACGAGCGCGCTTCGCAACGCGCTCGCCGCCACCCCGGCCTGCTTCTGTATATTGACACTCTAAAAGTTGTCTCAAAACCTACATATGGTAGGGTGTAAGCAACTATTAAATTTCATGGTCAAAGGTCACAAAAATTTTTTGCGCTTTTTTTGGAAATATCTCATTTCCTATGGGTTTTTTGCTAATTTTGAGATTCTTACCTAATTTAAGCTTAAATGACTGGACTATGGCGCGTCGACGCTCGGACGCCGGGTACTAAACCAGGGGGTGTTTACTCTCCGATAACCTCTCCCTCTGATTGTGACGTTTCAGTATCATATGTCCATCGCTGTCAGTGGTCACTTATCTTCTGGTGACCCGTCTGCTCGTTTGACCTCTTCCCCCCCTCCTATACCTAAAAAAAGTAGTTAATTATAAACAGTTGTAATCATATGGCACCGACAGAGGTCAAGAATAAGTCTAAGGCCCGGCCTACTTTAGATGCATGCGTTAATAAAACCATATTTATTTAATTAATGCTATTCGCGATATTGACGGCACAGATGGCGGTCACCTCGCCGTTTCTTACAGCGTTGAGTGTTGTGGTTTCGATCCCCACATGGGACAACACTTTGTGTGATCTGTCTGGGTATTCGTTGTGTGCTTTTCATGTATATTTGTAAAGTCCCTCGCGACGCAGGATATATTACTAATTCGGGAGATGTCTTTAAAAGAAGACAAACATTTATTCTCAGTTATTATGGGAGTTGCATACGTTCATAACCCGTCTGCTATTCTACCCTTTATAAAATAAAGTTGGTTTACTGACGATAGTTGAACGTGACAACGTCATAAGAAAATACTGATAGAATGGTTGCATTTTTCAAAAATGTATTATTGTATACGAGTAGTAGCTGTCCACGCGGACGCATCGCTCACTCAAGTTCCTACTTGAGAGAGACAGATGTCGAACGCTGCCGAACGCGGAGGCCGATTGTGCCTCTTTGTCACTCGTTCCGCGCTCTCGCTTGCACTTCACGCCTTAAATGGAACGCCTCAGAGCGAGGTAACGCCGCATGAGTCATGTTTTTTCGTGCGTGCAGCCGGCTCCATCGAATTATAAGACGTTGTCACGTCAAAAAAGATAGTTAAACGTTGTGTGAGATGTCTGAAAAAAATATAATGATTGCTTTTTCTGTGAGGCCATGTTATCACTCCGGTGGAATCAGTCCAAATACGCTGAAGCACGGCCCTCCCGCTTAGTTTTATGTTTGCCGCTTGAATTTGTTGAAATAAAATAGTCATATTATGATCTAAAACGATTTTTTGTTCGGATTCGGATCGTGGCCAGCTTTCTCTTCTACCTATGTAGTTTGACTGTATGCGAGGCAAGGGAAAATCTAAACGTATCAAGCCTCTAAAAAGTTATTTAAACTATATATAATGTAACGCTATATCAATACACACTATAGAGGAGTCAGTTTAAACACAAAGGGAGGATCCTCCGACTAGGCGAGGTGATCATGCCTGGAGGACCGCGGCCCTGTTTGTATGCATACAAATATAGTAATCAGCGTGAGAACTTTGATTACGAGATGCAGGATTAATAGTTCGTAGTTCGCTGTGATGGCACTGAAGTTTGTTTTATTGTATATGGACATCGCCAATTATTAACTAATACTATGGTAGATTGGTCGATGTGAATAGTTAGAGTGTTGTTTACATAAGTATTTGTTTATTGAAACGAAGTTCCTTACCGCGCGCGGGAGCCAGACCGAAAAATGTGTAACAAAATTTTTCTCCGCGGTTCAGTTGGCGCGTCTACGCTTACGTCTTTTTTATAATTCATAATTTATAGCAAACGTCTACCAAAAAGCGAAAGGAGCTTCGTTCAAACCGGGAGTCCATAGACCCCTCGCGCCATTTTTATTTTACATTCTCCAAATTACTATGTATATTATTAATGTGAATTTTATTATAATTGTGTGTATTATTTTTCACTTGTTCGTATAACATGTAAATATTCTTTTATAGAGTATTATTTTTTAGTTATTTCTATTAAAAGTTAGTTAATGTTTTCCTTTACTGTCCAATATTATATTATTTCACATTAGACGTCTGGAAGGAGAGACAATATACATATGATTTTTGAAATATATTGAAAATATAATGTAATTTATGCTAATGACTGTGTTCATACACCTACAGGTAAATCTCTTCGAGTGTGAGTGGGCAGATAATAAAAGATAATGAATGAACGGGACAGTATAACATAATTAACTACTATTAATTTAAAAAAAAAAAGGTACCACACCTAAAAGATCTAATAGGGGTCATAAGATTTGTTTCTTATGTTAATGGGGTTTTTAGTCAGCACTAGTTGACTTTGTATAAAATATAAAGTTTTACATTATACTTTAAAAACTGGTCCATTCTTTATTATCTGTAAATCTTTTAATATATATAAGTTCTGTGTTCTTTCGACCCCTATGCCATGAAAAAGAGAGAGAGAGAGAGAGAGAGAAGAGTAAAGAATGACTGAGAAAGCCAAATTAAAACTACATTAGGTTTTAAAATTGGAAGTAATTAAAAAAAATGTAAAAGAGGATTGGTTTTGACAGATTATTAATTTTCTGCCCACTGATAAAAATATATTGTAAATTTTACAAGGGATTTGAAGGATGTCTGTTAATTGGTATTGACTCGTAAAATTATTGTGTAATGTTCGAAAAATATACTTTTTAACTCTATACTTGATTTTCTTTCATATTTATTTCACTTCGTCTTTTTTTATTTCTTAAATGTAGTTTTACATTTAATTTTTAATTCTTTTACGGGTCATTAACAAATTAAAATGTAAAAACTGCTTAAATGTAAAAACAAATACTGTTAAGAATATACTCTGAACATGTGACTATGGTAGTAATATTTTTTTTGTATAATTCTATTCTATATAAGGGAACCATTTTATTTAATCACAAACTACTTAAGTGTTGCAAGTTGCAACTATTAAAATAAAACAAGGCATTCCTAGCACAGTGCTGCCATAGTCATTTAACGGCGTTTCTTGGAATTAAATCTGTATGTGTCGACTGCAATGTGTAGATTTAAGATAAACAATAATTTTACCAATATTTACTTTGATAACATATCTAATTAAACAATTATATGTTACGTCCAAAGTCGTCACTAATAAAATTATGATTTCGTTAATAACTAGTTCTAAATTAAGACTGCCAAAATTCAAAGTAATATTTACGCCATAACTCAGTGTTGCCAACTCTCGAACTCGATGTTCCCTAAAAATTTTCAATTGATCATATTCTTTAGTTATTAGTCACTACTTGGCTTGCAAAGGTCGTAGCGCAATATTAAACAGTCTGAAAACTTCTTCGAGAATATTTCTATCAAATTCACATATTATTTATATTCCCAGTCTAACTGATGTTCGTGATTGTTATTTAATTATAATTAGATATGTTGCAAAGTGATTATTATCAATGAATGTGAAAACATGAAATAAAGTTACGACTTAAGTGTATACAAAATGTTGTTTTATTTCAAACGGACTATTAGCCAAAGTTCAGATATCCCTCAGGAATAGCAGGCATTTATGAATGAAATTACCATTTTAAGGAAGAGGAGGCGGGTCACCTAATGGAAAGCGATTACCGCCGCCCATGAACACCTTTTTTTTTCTTTTTTTCCGTGCGGAAATCCCCTCGGATACCACCGGTGGTGGCTATGTCGGTGGCCATGAACACCTGTGAATCAGTCACAAGCGTGTTGCCGGCCTTTGAGGAAGGAGTACGCTCTTTTCTTGAAGGTTTGAAGGAATATGTCACGAAATACAGCAGACTATAACTTGTTCTACAGATTAGAAAAGCATACAGAGAAAGTGTGCCAAGTATACGTATGTACTTTGTGTATCAACGAGTGGTAGAGTAGTTGGTATGTAGTATTCGTATGTATAGTGTGGCTGGGAAGAGTAACAATTTAATTTAGAATGTTAACCAGCTTCTGATTCTTGATTTAATACGTACCAAACCTTTAAAAAACACCATACCCCACGTCCTGGGTGAGTACAAAAATAAAAGTTCTCCCTTTCGCTGGCATAAACCCCCGAAATCTATGGGATCCTCTCCATTTCTCTATTATTGCATTTTCTGCCTTAGAAGCTTAGTCAATCTTATGCTACAACAGTCATTATTTTATGTGATAATGGTATCTTTTTGTTTTGACACCTCCGATAAATAAAATTTCAAACATTTCCCTGTCCTTTTATTTATTATAAAATATCAGTCAACACTGACTGAGCCACTCTGTTTTTAATTTTATATAATATAGATACGTGTGGTGTGACGGATTAAGAATACAGAGTGTCAATACCCCTATTCATCCCGTGGGTGTCGTAAGAGCCGACTAAGGGCGCATATAAAGCAGGACACTTGACACAACATATGCCAACCCGTCTGACCAGCGTGGTGTATTAGGCCAAATCCTCCTTTGTAAGGAGAGGCTTATGTCCAGCAGTGGACTATTAAAGTGCTGTTGATGTGATTATAAATGTGAAAGAGAGTATGTTTTTTACGCTTTCACGCCTTAACCAAACCATTTCAATAAACCGACAAAAAAAATACCAATGTAAAGATGCATTATCAGCGAGTAACATGGGTTACTTTTTACCATGATAATCGACGGAAGATTTATTACGTGTAGAATTAATTATCAAATAAAAGTAAACGTATATTTTCATTTTTATAAACATTTGACATTTTATTTATGACAACATTTTTTCACATGTGAGTGTACTATAAATTAGCATTCTCATAACTGTTTACCAAATTATATTTATTAGATTAATTTTAACAAAAAAAAAAAAAAAGAAAAGCAAAATTTTGTATTAAGCTTTCACTGAGATCAAAATGGGCAATAACAGCGGTTCTGTCCTAAACACAAAGTCACAAAGGGAAAAAAAACAAAAGAATTCGTACCATTTCGTTTCTTATTTTTTACGAAAGACTTGTCAATCATGATTTCTTATGTAAACCGATTTTTCTTATTAGATAATAAGTAACTTTCCGTCGCATTACCGTCAAAATATTACAGGAAACATTAACAAACATATTAATTAAATATTTAAGCAACTTAACACCTCTAGTTTCTAACAATAAATCTATTCCTATCAAAAACATTTTGCTAAGAATATGAAAGAATCAAAACGCTAATAATGCGGCGGCACATGGAAAAGCCAAGATGTGAAGGAAAATTGAAAATTGAAATAACGTTTCAAACATAGTCGAACCCATAGACATAGATAATCTCTATGTCTATGGTCGAACCACAGTACACTTTTCGGTACAGTAGGGATATTAACAGTTATTAACCTCTTCTGGGTGACAGGGCTCTTGAAGGTTTGTATTTGGCGTTCATTAATGACGTCCAGTGAACAGGGGAGGAAGCTTTAGTGTTTCTAGGTGGTCTTATATCTATATGCATCACTTCCGACAGGGACAGGTGGTGATAGAGTTTATCTGATTTCTGAGCTAGGAATTCTTGTTCACTTTTAAAGCCTGAAAATGATTATAAAAATCAATTTATTACTAAATGTTAACTGATAAAGATTACTTACATTTATATTTATTTATTTATATTTTGAACTAGATGAGACCCGCGGTGTTACCCGCGTTTGTTGTTATAACCGCGGGCAACGCCGCGGGGCGAAGCTAGTCTAAAAAAAAGTAGCCTAAGTTACTCCTTATGTCATCAGCTATCTGCCTGTGAAAGTCCCGTCGAAATCGGTCCAGCCGTTTCAGAGATTACCCGAAACAAACAGACAGACAGACAAAATTGTAAAAAATGTTATTTTGGCATATGTACCGTGTAAACATACATATGCATTTAGTAAAGAGCGGTTATTTTAATATTACAAACAGACACTCCAATTTTATTTATTTGTATTGACTATCTGACCCTCATAACTTTGTCTACTTCTATCAAAAGAATCTTCTCCGTTTTCGCATCATTTTTATTGATGGTTGGCTCTTATTAGTCGTAGCATGATGTTATTAGCCTAAATCCGTCCTAAACAAAAGGGCTATCAAATAAAAAAAAAAACAATTCGAACCAGTAATTCTTGAGATTTACCCGAACATCCAAACTGACAAACTTTACCTGTTTATTATATTAGTATAGATAACAATAAAACAGCAAGTGGAGAGATATTCTAGTTCTGAGATTGGAAAATAAGAAAAAGACAGGATGAGTCAGATTTAGGAAGAAACAGACACTTTCTTTAAATTATGATCAATTTTTGTTTTATTTACTCTCTTATTAAACTCAAAAACAAACAAACAAAATTAAGTGTCAAAAGTAAGGTATTATTAGCAATTATCAAGTTTTTTATATATAATTATTCCACTTAAAATATTACCACCAGTATTACCAGTAGTAATAATACCTTTTACGCTTTACTTCGCTCGCACTAATGTCAATTTTCAACCAATGTTTGCTTGTTAAAAAGTACCCTATGTGCTAGGCAATTATCTATCTCTGTGCCAAAAATCATACAACATCGTTGTACGGGCATGATTAAGTAAATTAATGATTAAAGTCAGACAATATTCAAAAGCTTAAACACACAAATTACCTTCAGAGTTCTTAATAATATTGGATTTTAAGGTCTGGCTGCGTTTAGGTGCATTAATTAAAATACAATTAGCTTCAAGCTTTTGACGTGGCCGCCCTGGTCTTCTGTAAAGTAATTAAAGTTTAGTAAAAAAACGCTGTAATGACAAAGCGAATTAAACGTAAAAACAGCTCTACTGTCCATCGGCTGGTTTGATCATCAGACAATAGGCTAGTTGACTCAATTTGAAAACTTGGTTAATTATTTACTTTAATATCTATTTTATACCAAAAAAAATATATTTTAAAGAAATATTTACATTATATATTTTGTATTTAAAAAAAAACAATTAAATTTTCCTTGAAAACGCTGAATGGTGTCATGGCGTCTTGAATGACGTCACAGTCTGCGAAAGAAAACTGTTTACATCTATGTCCACACGTGACGTAACACTTTCTGATTGGTGTTAGCTGTCACGTGACTTAATGCCTATTTTGTAGGAATTTATTTAAAAAATATTAATAATCTTTAACTTTTATTAGAAATAGACTGGTTTTTTCTTATCTATGTCTCTTCATTTATAATTTGAAACTATAAACCAAGCAATTTGTTTTTAGTGGACACAAGCCTATTACTACCTACCGCAATATGTTTATACTGTTAAAGTGTCGAAAGAATTATATAATCCCAAACTCGACGACTATAAGTAACCTACACTGTTCACCTCCTGACTTTATATCAGATGAGAGTGACCAAAAATGCCCGTGAAGTTGTCGGAACGTCTAGTCTTAGCCTCTAGACCCTGATTCTCTAAGCTACATTAATTACTCGTAAGTTCTTTGGATGTTTACATATACTCGCCATCACAAATGTTATGGTACCGTTTGCAATCGCATAAGAGACTTGGGCATGGATCATCACTTACGTAAAATTAGGTTGATTGTTAAACCGTCCGTATTTTAAATGCATGGCCATTTGAGCCAAATTCTTTTGTTCCCCTTGTCTTCGCGCGTCTCCCGCTTGGCGAAGGCTGTTAAATGAAATCCAAGATCAATAAGAGGATTAATACTTTGATTTCCTAGAATATTTTCAGTTTAGTTTTAGGACAGTTTTTTTTTAGACAACTCTTCAAAGAAAAGGTTTTTGAAAAAGAAGCCAAGTGGCTAAACGATATTTTTACCTGAACTACAAAAACATTCAGACTATATCTAAGTTTTTATAAGTGTTATACAAAGAAAACATGGTGGTAACACTGTATCAGGTGTCACTAATATTCTTTAGAAATGTCTCCACTCAGAGCAGAAACTTTCTAATCCTATGTATGATTACAATTACGATAAATAGACAACATATTAAGAAACAATCTCGAATCTTAACTAATATTCAAAATGTAGTTACCGTGGGAGAGTCATGCTACGGCACAAACGGGTCGTCTCAACCGGAGTAGAACAACGGTTTTCTGTAGTAGAATACTACAGAAATAATATTATAGAATACTACAGAATTCTACAGAAAGTATTCTACTACAAAAAACTGATGTTAAGGAATTGTTTTGTTGCTTCTAGTAACTCATGATTTGTAGCTGGGTTGATTTGTTCATGGGCGACGGTTATCACTTAACATAAGAGGACCCATCTACTCGATTGTCCTCTTATACAAAAACTGAAGTCCTAAACTACTATTCTTCTATCCCTCAGAAACAGTGTTATTCAGTCATACTGTTTGTGAGGAATTTAATAATGATAAATTATATTTATTTCTGTGAGTAAATCTTTTAAGATATTGGAAGGAGTCGGCATATCCTAAGACTCACTCTGGGAAGAAACGCCGAAACAAACCATAGAGGTGTCTTTCTTTTAAGTCCGTAAATAAAGTTATGTGCGAGTACAGTATAGGGTCTGGGTGGGCCTTTTGAAGAAAGGACCATAGTTTTGAGTCGGCCTGTCCATGCAGACGCTATACGGGCCCGAGCCATCGTGTAGCTTAATGGCCAAGATCAATGCCCGAAGCACGACACTACCGGCAGCAGGACATTTGGGTAGGCCGGCTGGTCGAAAACCACTAGAAAGTTTCTTAAAATATAAACTAACATTATAAGCCTACTCTATACTCACATTTACATTACGAGTATAACACAAAAAAATATACTACACAATTCAAACTCAACGAAAAAATAAAACAAATTGAAAACAAACAAATAACGAAATACAACAAAGTCACTAGCATCAATCTCAAGCAAATTTGTCATCTAAATAATAATCGTCTAGTCTAGCCTTTTCACATAGTTTTTATTTTACTAAATACTTAAATTTGTTAAAACTTAGTTCATGGAATTTACTTGGCATTTTATTGTAGAATCGCACAGCCTGACATTGAAACTTTTAAGCAAACTTACTTGGGAACTTTTGAGACGTTATGGCACCTTTTTGGCGTGATGGGCGTTGGCTTCGTATACCATGAGGCACAGCATGCATCAGGTGACGTGTTCTGTCGACTGTGCCGTGAAAAAGTGATAAAATTATATAACAAAAAGGGAATACATGGCAGATGTGTGTGTGTGTGTGTGTGAACCACCATCTTTCGCTCCAAGCCAATCTCACCTGCACGTGGTGCATCCTACTTAACGACGAATGAGGTTCTGGCGACCGACCGATGGCAGTCTTTAAATCCTGATAGGCGTAGTTCCTTCTTGCGATCGCCAACCCGCCTGACCTGCGTGGCGATTAAGGGCAACAAACCTCCCTCCTATGCAGACGCAACAAAGGCCACGGCCCCCAGTTCCCGGCGGTCCAACTATTTCTGGTTATGGTGGCGACCACGATGTCGGCGGGGCAGAGGGTGCAAAGAATCTCCGCGCTATGAGAGGCCACCAAAACCGACTGACCCTGGCGACGAACAACGGACGCACGCTAAGGCTGGACTTGGGAAGCTTAGGTGGCATATCCTAGGGCTATGCGAAGTCCGAAGAGAGGGAGAGGATACCATAACCCTCGAGTCAGGCCACCTAATGTACTTCAGCGAGGGAGACCAACAATCTCAAGGTGGCGTTGGGTTTCTGGTAAATAAGTCCCTTTCTGACAACGTTGTGGAAATTTTGCAGCTCACTGAGAGGTGGACACTCGGACGGACGACGAGGTGGAGGATATGTTCCATGACATATCGAGGGCCCTCCACTTCACAACTAAGACCCACTACAACGTTGTTATGGGTGACTTCAACGCTTAAATGGGAGTATTGAATTGGTAGAACGATCCCATGTATTTGGAAGTAGGAATCATAGAGGGCAAATGCTTGTCAACTTAAACGCACGGGAGGACTTTCTTCAAGAGACAACCCCATAGGAGGTGCACGTGACAAAGCCTCGACGCTATGACCAAAAATGAGAATTATTTCATCATGACGGACAAGAAGTACATATGCAGAGACGTCTCAGTGATCAACACTGTGTTTAACACTGGTATCACCACCGGCTGAACGTGTCAGTTTTATAAAGTCAAGGCTCGACCAACTCTGCTCCGAGGAATGATAGGATCTGAAATATTCCAGTCAAATCTAGAAATGATTCACTACAACAGACGTAACCCAGAACCTCGAACCTGAGGTTTGGATGAATTATTTACTAATGAAATGTATATCTATAACAATATAAATTATAAATATATGTATAATCTATGGAGACAAAAAATGAACGGCCATGACTTTTTTCCCACTGATATTGGGAATATTTTGTTAACTGGTAACCAATAACTGAAATTTTTGCCGAATAACTCATTTTAAGTAACTTGGAACAATATTTTATTAGCATTTATTACTATTATCTACAAATTTATTGTGCAAAGTAAGTAATTATTGCAAGAAAAGGTTACGATTGTTAATTTAATAGTTAATACAATAATTGCTCATTTATGAGTAACCGTTCCGTTATGACTGAACTATTGTTTCGTGGGAACTTACTTTCCTTTCTTCATCTTTGGTTTTTCCATGCTAGTAGCTACTTATTTTTATTAAAATTTATTTAATAGGTACTCGCTGTCACGAATAATTTTGTTGAATGACAGGTTTGTGTCAAACGGTATAGACATTTTTAAATCTTCCGCACGCTACTTCATTGCCTATTAGACTAAGTTTATTTTATTTTTTATCGGTGATCAAAATGATTTTACATTTGTTTATACCAACACCAATGCTCAGTACATTAATTATTTTATCTCCTACCACCATTTTACCTTGTGTAACTAGTTTAAAAAAAAAAACAAAATAAATTTCAATGATATTCCGTGTAACGAAACGTGTAATGTATAATAAATACCATTTGAGACAACTAGACGTTTTTCTGAGAAATGATCTAGAAGGTTGCCAGTTTCGTCAATTACCAATAATAATTGGTACTGTATCAATGTAGTAAAATTTTTACATTTAAACAAATTTAATTACGAGATTTAAGGTATAAAAATGTTACTTTGGTTTGTGTACGCTTCAATAACTCAAAAAGTTCTGCACTCATTAAGTTGAAATTTATGTAATTTTTATCTGATGTCTTCTAAGATGTATTTGTAATTTTGTTAGAAGTTATTTTTCAACATATCTTTTAAGGTAGCATTTACTAGGTTCATTTTTATAACTTCCTGGCACTTTGTAATATTTCATTCGGCCTGAGAGGTAGTCAAGCTTGATCTAAATTTTGAAAAAACTCGTGTCAGATTGATTAACTTCTGTTCAACCGCCTGTTTATTTTAATTTTATTGTTTGCTTTTCCTAATTTTATCTTAACTATTAACGATTACACATGTCATTGATCATACAATACTATTTTAGTTCCCAAAGTTGCTGAGTGTTAAGTTACTACATTAATAATTAATTTAATTGTACAAAATTATAATACCCAACTGTACAAGAACTACTAGAACAAAATCCCACTAATTAGTGCTTAATTGAGCATTTTTGTAATAACCAATAAACCGTTTCGGCAATGTGAAACTCGACTTATGGTAACCCCACAACTGTCAACACACCCACCTCGTGTAGGTGGGGGGGTTGTTTTTGCATGTATTTCCTTGAATCACACTTTTTTTATCGCGAGTTTTTGTCTCATTCTCCGCCACCGGTGTGCAATATACCATGAAAAATATGACGACCAACTAATATAAGTGTATTCGACATCAAGTATACAGTGCAAAATAGTTTATTATTGGATATTTCGTGTGTTATTTACGTAAGTATAAACGCTGAACGTGTTCTAAATATAAAATTTTAAGATTGTGTGCGTTGTTTCCTGTGCGCGTGTGTGTAAACTACATGTAAACGTCAAAATTCTTGGAAATTCCTTGGGGCCGTTCGATACAGGTAAAATTGTCGGGACTCGGTTACCCTGGAGGGCTGCGGAATAAAAAGTTTTAACCAATTATATTATTATTATTTAGAGGTATACAAGATTTTGTTGACGACAAGTGTTGTAATATCATAGTTGCGTGTTAACATTCGCGCCTGTTTGCATTTAAAATGTGCTTCTGAAAGGTAAATTTTTTGGTTGATTACTCTTTGTCTTGTTGAATTTTACAATCCTATATCAATATTATGACCGTTTAAGTAATTATAAACCGTCTTAGGTTTATAATTACTTAAACGTGAGTATAATTGGTTAATTTAACGTATTTGCATTATAAATTCTTGCATAATTTATTCAGTTGTTGTATCTTAGCATTCTTGCATTACAATTAAGATGTACAATTGCATCTAAGCTTTTTAAAAACGTGAATAGTGCTCTATGATAAAATTTCTTGACCTCAATAAAGGATATTAAACAATTTAGAACATTATAGAAAAATAACATATGGCCAAAGTCTAGTAATCTAAAAGTTAAAATGAAGTAGATTGGACAGCATCTGTTTAAGGTTTGAAACCGAGCACAGAGGTAAACAATACTCCGTGATGTAAGTTCCTTTGTTATTTAGACAGGCCTGTTGGTTTTGTCGTTAGTGACCCTGACTGCTAAAGCCGGAGGTTGTGGGTTCGATTCCCACAAATCAAATATTGTGCCAAAAGGTCAAATATTGTGTGTTGAGCACGGTCATTTGTTCTGTGTCTGTGTGTAATTTATCTATAATATGTATGTATTTAGTAATATATAAGTATGTTTATCTGCAGTCTGGTTACCATAGTGCAGGCTCTGCTTAGTTTGGGATCAGGTGGCTGTGTGTAAAGTATAATTTTTTTTTTGCTGGCATATGGGAAGAAGTGCTACAAAATACAATCAGCATCTAGACTGACTGAGATATGGGTTACTGATGTTATGACACTGCAACTATGCAGACATCGTGGTCTTAGCTTACTAACATCACATCAACAGCCTATAATAGTCCACTGCTGGACACAAGCCAGTCCTTAGAAAGGAGGTTTTAGCCTACTATTACGTAGCTTATTAATTTTTAACAACAGCTTGAAGAATATATCATCACCATTTGTGAACTGATTTCAAGAATGAAAGGAGAATTTCAATAATTATTTTTCTAATTGATCTTCTTTTATCAAATTCTCATGGTTCCATTAAAATAAGAATAACTAGAAATTAAGAGATGAAGAATACAAATGGTCCTATTTGCTCTGGTGATTCCCATCCAGGATGAAAAGCTGTGTGATAAACTTGATCATTTATTCTGTAACTGGATGTAACTTATCCATACTAATATTGGAACGAAGTTCCTTATCGCGCGTTGTGAAAGGGGGCTAGACGGAAAATTCTTACGAAAATTGGTCACGACACTTTTTATTTTGAATTCAGCGCCATCTATCGAATAGTAAAATTAAAATTTATGTTCTTAGGTTGAGCAAAAAATATTGTATTCAACATCATTTCTCAAGGAGATTTTACCAATGTATAAATTGTTTTAATTAGAAACCAACTGAAAAATATGTAGGTAATAGCCGCTTTCATAGATGGCGTTGTAATTAAAATCGTGTCTAATCAGTTTTACTCGATCATCACAACTTCGTTCCTATCGGGTGTCCCACGACACCACACGGCTTTTATTATGAATGCAATGTGTCTGTCTGTCTCTTACCTCTTCATGCTTAAACCACTGAACCGATAAAAATAAAATTTAAGTCCCAGGAAAGGACATAGGATAGTTTTTATCCCAGTAAGCTCTTTTAGGGGGTGAAAATAGGGGTGGGTATTGTATGGGGAATCAATAACCGCTGTACCGATTTAGATGAAATTTTGGCATAGAGATAGTTTGATTCTTGGGAAAGGACATAGGCTACTATTTAACATGACAATCAACATACATGCAGAATAATAATTTAGTTATATATAAGCATGTTTATCACCAATCTCTGACGACCGAATGGCGTAGTGGTTTGTGTAAGGGACTGCTATTCCAAGGGTTGTGGCTTCGATTCCCACTCAAGTCAAACATTTGTGTGCATGAACATTTTATGTTTGATTTGGTCTGGGTGTTTCTATGTATAATAAGTATGTATTTACAAAAAAAAAAGTATATATGTATTTATATCAGTTGTCTAGTACCCATAGTAAAAGCTCTGCTTAGTTTGGGACTAGATGGCGTTGTGTGAATGTGGTACAAAATTATTTATTTATTATTTATTTAATCTGGTTACCGTAGTAAGGGCTCTACTTCCGTTGAGATCAGCTGTCCATATGCAATTTTGCTTAAGTTGTTATTTAGGAGATGCAGCAGGAACAGCAATGTCTGTGTGATGATGTATTAACAAAACAGAGTGTCACCACTCCCTATTCATTCCGTGAGTGTCGTAAGAGCTGACTAAACAAGCAAACTATGCAGGACAGCAACACTGCAAAGGGAAGGAGTACCTTACACAAACCCTATACCAACCCGTCTGGTCAGTGTGGTCTAGCAGGCTAAAACCTATTTTCTAAGGCTCTCCTTATGTCCATCAGTGGACTATCAAAGGCTGTTGATGACTGCAACAGTTTCATACACATTGCTTGGTTTTTTTTTATTTCTGATGGTATTTTGATTTGATTTTTCATTGATACCCAGCTCTTATTGGTCATAGCATGATGTTATTTATCCGAAACCTTCCTCGATAAAAGGGCTATCCAACACTATAAAAAATTTTAAAATCAAACCAGTGGTTCCTGAGATTACTCTTTGTTTTTTTTTTTTTTTTCGTGCGGTAATCCCCTCGGATACCACCACCACCATCGGACTAAAACCGCACGCCGTCTCGGGTACTAATAGCCGGGGAACCAGGTATACCCTAGAAAGGAAGTCCCTGGTGCCCCGACATCCTGAGATTACCCTGAACATGCAAACTTTACCTCCTACACACACCTACCTATACAAAGTTTACCTCTTTATAATAATAGAATAGAAGTTTAGATGTGAAAGTTGTTTTCACACCTAAGCCACAAAAACAATTTTAATAATTCTTTCATTAACAGAAAGCTACATTATCAGCGAGCAACATTTTGCTATTTTTTAACTCGATAACCTACATACATAATAAAAATAATTAACAAAGTCTACATTCAAGCTTGCGAAACGAAGGTAATATAGTTGTGTAAAAGCCAAAGTAAGGCCAAAACCTCCATTCTAAGGAGATTCCTATGTCCACCAATGGACTATTATAGGCTTCTGATGTGATGATAGTTGTGTAAATATTTAGTTATCTGTGGCCCAGTCTGTCTTTGAACATGAAACGGTATTGATTCCGTTCTTACCGATATTCCTTCACTGCGATGGTTGAACTTAAATCGCAATAACCGACATACACGCGGGCGGAGCCGCCGGCAAAAGCTAGTAACACATAAAGCGACTAGCTAATTATGATTGTGTTCCTTTTCCTTGACAATTACCATATCTGTGTTACTTGTTAAAAGAATTTTTATGTTGAGGGTAGTTTGAAATATTCATGAACAATTTTTCTACATTGACATATTGAATAAAATATTAGTACCTTCCTCTAACATTACTCAGTTACTTGCAACGTTTTTTAAATCATTTTTCATAAGATGGATAATTATTATCTCCGAATATGTGTGATTTGCTTGATCCCATGATACTGAAGTTTATCTTGGATCAAATTGTATTTAAATTAAGCAAAAGTACATGATATAAAAAGAAGAAAGATTCATTTATTGTCACAGTCACAAGTGTTTTTAAATTGTCTTTTGAATGATGGCGGAGGAGTTGAAAGAAAATCCCATTGAGAAGATTGAGTAAGAAACTCCAAGACTTTCTTTTTCAACATGATTTTTTTACCTCGCTGTGTCACGGTTTTCTTTTTTGCTGGGAGGGGTCCGGATGTCTTAATATCAGCTGTGCCCGGACCCCTCCTATCTCAGGCACGGAGTGACACCGTGTGCTTTTAGTTGGTTCTATTACCACACACCGCTCTGCCGCAAGCCCCTGTGGGGTTACGTGCTTTTTAGTGAGACTATATTTCTTTAGCATGTGCGTATTCCAAACGGCTTGATGGCTTGGTAGGTATCTTTAGATTAGTCTTAATTGTGACAGTGGGCTATATGAAAATTCATCATCATCAACAGCCTTTACTAGTCCACTGCTGGACATAGGCCTCTCCTTAGAAGATGGTTTTGGCCTACTACACCACGCTGGTCAGACGGGTTGGTATAGGGTTTGTGTCAAGTTTTTCATCTCTCTGCAATGCTGTTGTCCTGTAGAGTTTGCTCCCTTAGTCGCCTCTTACCACACCCACGGGATGAATAGGGGTGGTGACACTCTGTATTCTTAATCCGTCACTTTTATAGAAAACTAGCTGACCCGCGCAACTTCGTCTGCGTCTCTCAATAGTAATAAATTTTCTTTTTTTGAAACATTCTTCATTGGTGCTCCGCTCCTATTGGTCTTAGCGTGATGATATATAGCCTATAGCCTTCCTCGATAAATGGACTATCTAACACTGAAAGAATTTTTTAAATCGGACTAGTAGTGCCTGAGATTAGCGCGTTCAAACAAGCAAACAAACTCTTCAGCTTTATAATATTAGTATAGATATAGATTGAAGTGTCTGTTTGTAATGTCAAAATAACGGACCATCACACGGACATATGAAAATTTTAAAAATTAAAATTGCTAGTTAGTACATTTTAAGCAAACATTTTCGCAGTCGGTTTTTTGATTTTTTCTCAATAACCAGCTTATCTTCGACATGGTTTTCTGCCGAGATACTTATTATAAAGTTTATAAGCGGATATAACAAAAGATATACATAATTTTCTTCTAAAACATATATCATTAGACTAAAATTAATTGAAACTTCAAAAAGGAGAAATTCTTAAACTTTTGTGACATTTCTAAATGTTACATGCTGTGAGAGTCATGTCTTGGCTTGTATGGGCCACCTCAACCGGCCATACCACTGCCTCATAGAATGTTAAGAGTGTTAAGCATGTCATTGGTGGTCCGTGGTTGCATGCATGTATGGTCCGTGTGGTGACGGATTAAGAATACACCACCACCCCTATTCATCCTGTGGGTGTCGTAAGATCCGAGTAAGGGAGCAAACTGGACAACAGCACTGCAAAAAGAAGGAAAGCTTGAAACAAACCCGTCTGGCCAGTCTTATAATAAAGCCAGTAATTAAAGGCCTATGTCCAGCAGTGGACTGTTAGGGGCTCTTGATGAACCATTTCATTTGTTGCTTTTCACCGAGTGAGTGAGTTACCGGAGGCCCAATGCTCTTGTGTTTCATGGGTTCATGGGTTCAAGTGGTCATGGGCGGTAATAGTTGCTTGCCATCAGATGACCAGTCTGCTCATTGGCAACCTATGTCATAAAATACATATAAATGTAACAATAATAATAATATTTTCACACATTTCACTCACGGCCCTCTGATCCCAAACTAGGCAGAACCTGTACTATATAATGGTATACCAACAGGCCCGTTATACATGATACGGACACAAAGAACACCCAGACTCAGAACAACGGTTTGTGGGTCACACAAAGTGATGTCCCATGTGAGGATCGACCCCACGACTCCTAGCGCAGTAAGATGCGAGGAAACCGCTTAAACCGCTGCGCTATCCGTGCAGTCATGTCGCGATTCAATTTCAATTATATTAATTCCATGCAAGTGGCACTATATTGACGTTTGATTAATTATATATAATCAACTTAAATGAAAACTCCTAAAAAGGCCGTACACAAACTAAAATTATATCATCAGAGTAAACAATAATATTCATTAAAAATGTTCATAAAATGAAAACTACTGGGCCTATGTTAAATTTTTATGGGGCCAAATGGCAACTATTCCGCATCAAACTAAAGAAAAATCACGTAAATCGGATCATAAATCTCAGAGTAATCGGTGTACATACATAAAAAAAAAATACCAATCGAATTGAGAACCTCCTCCTTTTTGAAGTCGGTTAAAAATGTATGATTAGAATAAAGAAAATTTACAGTTTTAATTAAGAAAATGTTTTTTTTTTCAGAGTCAAGATGTCTCTTTGGGCCAGGGCTCAACAATTACCACCAGAAAGCTTGCAGAAGGTAACTATTTTTATAATGTAACTGTAGACCTATTTCTTGGCGTTCCATGGATTCACCGTGCGGGTGCCGGGTCCATCGCGTGATAGATGGGGGTAACACATGCTACTTCGACAGCGCCTGGGAATTGCGACCCAGGAATAAGTTTAGGGAGAACTCCTTGCGACTCATTAGCGCTCACTTCCACTGTCTGCTGTGTTACCCCCTCTACCTAACCATATTTGAAATGAGCCTAGCAATGCCGATTTGGATATTCGTCCTAGAAAAGAGCTTACTGAAGCTCTTGGCAATCCAAGGTCTTTAAGCAGTTTATAGAGGGATTTAGCTGGTATACCCCTCGCACCCACTTCCACGCATACAACGCAACGAAATAACCATTTTTAGTTATTTCGTTGGTTAAGTCAAAGTACTTGTTTCTTTTTAAAGTGTGGTCTTTGGGAACTTCGTTTCCCACAGCACTGTGAGTTCTACTAGTACTACACGCTTGATTAACATTGCATAAAGAAATATGTCTGGTCTGGACACCGAGGCACAGATATGCTTCGGTATTCTGTAATGATTTTCGTACGTGTTCGCTAGTAATGTCCAGTTATTTTAAAAGAATTCTATGTAATGTCTAATCAATTGGTCCAGTTCGCGTTTGGTGCAGTCCACTGCACTCTACATTCTACCAAGCCTATACTACCAAGCCTATTTGGCTTGGCACCGACTTCAAACAGACTATTCCTGTTATAATGTTACCTGTACTTATTGTATTTATTTTTAATTTTTAGTGTTCTTTGTCAGTATTGTTTGAAGTCGGTTCAACTTTTTTTTTAAAGATTTTTTTTACAATTTTTAGTTTAAGATATGTTTGTAATGAGTAGAAAAGTACGATATTTATAATACTACGTATCGTAATGTATAGTACCAAACTGTAGTATATTAAATATAGTTTAATAACGCCGTTACTTTATTTAGATAAGGTAGTAAGATGTTACATTTGAACTCGAAAATATATTGTTTTCCACATTACTTAATTTTACAAAACTAGGAGTGGTAATTGTGGAGGAACGGGTGTCATGTCCCTCCAACACAAAAGGAGGATCCTCCGACCAGGCGAGGTGATCATGCCTGGTGGGCCGCGGCCCAACGGTTGATGTTGGGAAGTTGTATATGTAATTCTTCATATCGCAATACAAGATTAGCAATTCTAATTCAGTAGTTACTCCATAGTTCGGTCTGTCTTCGTTAGATGGCGCTGTAGTATGTTTCTGTTAATGTGGGAGACGCCACAGTAATTTGAATGGAACCCTTCCAAATAAAAAATATTTTTTGTAATCGGTTTACAAATGAAAGAGTTTTGAGGTAACAAACATTAAAATAATTTCGTAACAAAAATTTTTTTGTCTAAATGTTTTGTAATCTCATATATTACTCTCTTGTGCACATATCTCTGTCTACTGTCTCTGTCTGTGTCTCTGTGTCTACCCCACACAAACACCTAACAAATATCTTGAAACAATACAAACAAAGGTCTGTTGAAATAGAAACTCTATGGTTCTTTGTAAAGTTCCTCTTTGAGAGTGAGGCCTATTCTTCTATTGTCAGGTTACTAGGTTTTTTGTTTCTGACACTCTGTAAAAAATACTTTGACATTATTAGATTATTGAAAAGTTTCATGTTTATTTTCTATTATAAAAAATCCTATAACTTCAACAAGGTCAATACGGCATTATATCATTGTCTCAGTAAAACGCAGGAACGGATTTACAGATTTGACTAAAGTTGGTCTTGAAATATTTGTGGAAGCCCAGGGCAAGTTTGAACGCTGAGAAAATTTGGAAAAATTAGAAAAATAATAGTAATAATATTTTTTTATTGACATAGAAAAGAAGTACAATGCTTACATACATACAAATTATCACAACAGCATCAGTGAAAACTTAAGCATTCGAGCTCCGGCACCCATTGTAAGATTTAACTTTACTCATGGGTACTAGTTCTTCTCACAGTTGTAGACTTATGATAAGACGCGTATGTGCGTGCGTGTGTCTCTTTCTGTGTCTTGTTGTGTGTGTGTGTGAGTGTGGGTTTAATTTTATAGCACTGTGAGTCTCATTAACTTCTCTGTTGTGTCGTAATCCTGTTCAAAAGAATCCTGAAAAAGAAGACATCTCTGTAACCCGACCCGAGAAAGGAATTAATAAGATTACGAAACTATTCCAAAAATAATAATAACTATATAAGTTAATTATCACTTTCTAATTCTTTATAGGTTCGAACCATCTACGGGGACCACTTCCCCATCGAAGTACGACACTGTTTAGCCCCATGGATCGAAAGCAGAATTTGGTACGTAGTGTTTTCTTTGTCGCACACATGCGTGACGTATAACGCTATCTCTTGTTCTTAGAAAATAGTAATAATAATCTCACACACAGCCGTATGGTCCCAGACTAGACAGTCTGTGCTATGGCAACCAGACCGCTGAGAAACATACTGATCTATACTAATATTATAAAGCTGAAGAGTTTGTTTGTTTGTTTGTTTGAACGCGCTAATCTCAGGAACTACTGGTCCGATTTGAAAAAATCTTTCAGTGTTAGATAGCCCATTTATCGAGGAAGGCTATAGGCTATATGTCATCACGCTAAGACCAATAGGAGCGGAGCACCAATGAAGAATGTTTCAAAAACGGAGAAAATTTATTACTATTGAGAGACGCAGACGAAGTTGCGCGGGTCAGCTAGTATATTAATAAATGCATACAAATCTTTACATAGTAGGTATAAAATGAAGGCGCATTTTTTTGCTTGTACGCTCAGATCTGATTAAACTGAAACGGATGTTAATGTGGTTTTCACCAACAGAAGAAGATATGTAAAATACATGCATATTATAGTAGAGAAATTACGAGAATTTCAAAGATTTCTGGTCAAAAATATGTTTTTGTGCGCTTACATTGTAAACGATAGCTAAACCTTACGAGATATCATCATCATCATCAACAGCCTTTAATAGTCCACTGCTGGACATAGGCCTCCCCTTAGAAAGGAGGTTTTGGCCTACTATACCACGCTGCCCATACGGGTTGGTATAGGGTTTGCTTCAAGGTTTCCTTCTCTCTGCAGTGTTGTTGTCCTGCGTAGTTTTCTCCCTTAGTCGCCTCTTACGACACCCACGGGATGAATAGGGGTGGTGACACTCTGTATTCTTACGAGATAGATCAAAATAATATACTACGGAATTATATATCTTAAAATGGTCTAGAAAAAAGTCCCCGATGGTATATGTCTATCTTCTAATGATAACCCATAGCAACCATTTTTAACCGACTTCAAAAAAGGAGGAGGTTCTATGTTCCACTGTATGTATTATTTTTTTATCTAATGCATAAAACAAAAAATTACGGCTAATTTACGAAGCTATTTTAAACAATACATTATTATTCCTTATCCAATTAAATAGGTTAGATACGTTGTGCATTTAAATGAATATCTAAGTAGATATCAGAGATTTAAAATGCGGGGGCAAAGCGGCCCTTACCCGCATTGGGCCGTACGTCCGTCCCGGGTGTATTAATACTGTATATCAAGATGTCCTGTAGTACAGTTTTATCTTCCATTGCACTGGATTTTTATCTCTCAATGGGAGGGTCCTTTGTCAAGCAGTGGACTGCGATAGGCTGATGATGATGATGATTACACCCAGTACATTAGTAGTATTAGTAGTAGCTACATTGCACCCGTGCAAAGCCGAGGCTGATTGCTAGTTATAAATAAATTACACCCAGACACGGAATAAATACCCGTGCTCTTCACACTATTATTAATCCTGGATCGGAATCACATCACGCGTAACCAACAGGCCCGTCCAACTTTTATGCTTATGCTTCACCAGGACCGGCGAGCCGGAGGAGCAACAACGTTTCTTTGTTGATGAGCTGGTGCAGGAGATCCAAGCTCACGCGGACCTGATGCTATCACCAGACATGTTCGTCACCAAGATGAAGCTGCTGGATGCCGCGAAGAACTTTCACATAACGTACAGGTGAATGCACCATACTAATATTATAAATGCGAAAGTGTGTCTTGTGTGTCTGTCTGTTACCTCTTCACGCTTAAACCGCTAAACCGATTTAGATGAAATTTGATATAGAGATAGTCCGAGTCCCGGGACAGGACATAGGGTAGTTTTTATCCCAGAAATTATGCTTTTAGGGGGGGGGGTGAAGGTTTGTATGGGGAATCAATAACCGCTGAACTGATTTAGATGAAATGGTATGGAGATACTTTGATTCTTGAGTAAAGACATCGGCTACTTTTTACCGCGATAACTGACATTTATGCAGGGGGAACCACGGGGGGGGGGGGGGTCGTCTACTCGTCTGTAGATGACCCGAGGTATGTCGGGGCACCAGGGACTTCCTTTCTAGGGTATACATGGTTCCCCGGCTATTAGTACCCGAGACGGCGTGCGGTTTTAGTCGGTTCGAGTCCGACATGCCACCGACAGGTGGTATCCGAGGGGATTTCCGCACGGAAAACAAAAAAAAAGGGGAACCACGGGATTTAACTAGTCGATTATATTATTTTTAAAAACTAAAACCCGTTTTTTTAATAAGTAATCCATAGAACACATGATGTTACTGGGTGCTGCAACAACGTCATACTGAATTTTATAACGAAATTATCAAAATAACATATTGATTTATGTTCGTAATTATGACAGGGGTCCTTTATCACGGGGTGAAGCGACTGGTTGCGTCATCACACAATTTTTATACGTTCTTCTTTTCTTCAGCCATACCCCGCATGAGCTGTTCCAGTACATGCGAAGAGCTCTTGCAATGGAAATGGAAGTTATCCAGACCGCCATGGGGACACCGTTTGTCGCTCAGCCACAGACTGAAAGAAAATACAGTGAGGTAAGTGCAAATGTCCATGTGGTGACGGTTTAAGAATACGGAGTGTCACCACCCCTATTCATCCCGTGGGTGTCGTAAGAGCCGACTAAGGGAGCAAATTACGCAGGACAACAGCACTGCAAAGAGAAGGAAAACTTGACACAAACCCTATACCAACCCGTCTGGCCAGCGTGGTATAGTACACCAAAACCTCCCTTCTAAGGAGAGGCCTATGTCCAGCAGTGGACTGTTAGAGGCTATTGATGATAATGTAGGGCATTCTTTGACTTCACGGTTGGCGTAGAGGTTTAAGCGGTCGCCACGCCGCTTCCTACTACGCCGAGTGTTGTGGGTTCCAACCCCACATGGGACGACACTTTGTCTGATCCACAAATTGTTGTTCTGAGTCTGGGTATTCTTTGTGTCCGTTTTATGTATGTTTGTAAAGTCCCCCGCGACACAGGAACATATTCCTAATACGGGAGTGGTCTTTTTAAAAAGTAAGAATAAAGAATTCTTATCCTTACAGAAGGGAATTCTACCTACTGTTTTTAACATCATTAATCTTAAAACTCAATTTTTACCCTTTTTTATAACTTTAAATTTAATAAGTTTTGCCGATTATCCTGATCAGAATCTTTTTACTTTTTTAAAAGTTAATTATTTTCTAATTTTCAGCTCATCACTGGACTGCAAACTGTCCGCCAAAAGGTCAGTATGGTTAGCGAAGAGATCAGAGGTCTTCAAGCCAACATTGAATCATTCTCCTTGGAATACCACGAATGCCTGAAACACAAAGGTGAGAGCATTTTATGGTCACTGCTATGTTCCTAACAGTCCTAGCGTTATTTTATATAGTTCAGAACCTTTTTTTATCATTTGGGGGAGCAAATGAGCAGACGGGTCAGCTGATGGAAAGTGACTATCGCCGCCCATGAACGTCTGCAACTCAGGAGTCACAAACGCGTTGCCGGCCTTTTAGGAAGCAGTACGCTCTTTTCTTGAAGGTTTAAAGGTCCTAATAATAACCTTCCTCTTGAATATTGCTATCAATGTTACATAGGCTCTGTCTTGTTAGGGGTCAGAAGGCCGAGTGTTAGACCATTATTATACCCACTAATAATTGTCAGCTGTTAGCTGGTTGATCAGATAATTATGTTTTTACGATTAATGATACTTTAACTACTCAACTACATCATGGTACTTTGTATACAAGATGTCTAGAGTAAGGAAAGAGATAGGGCCGCAAATTAAATCTCCTCTCCTTCCCATTCACTCTCTCTCTCTCCTCTCCCTCCCATTCACTCTCTCTCCCCTATCTCCCCCCCCCCCCCCCCCCCCCCTCTCTCTCTCTCTCTCTCTCTCTCTCTCTCTCTCTCTCTCTCTCTCTCTCTCTCTCTCTCTCTCTTTCTCTTTCTCTTTCTCTCTCCCTTTTCCAATTGAGGGATAGTGTTTATAATTTAAACTTTCTTTCCAGGCCACATGAACTACCTACAGCAGTCAATGACGAATGACAGGCGAGACTTGGCGGCGTGTCTCCGTGTACAGATTGAAGAAACGGAGAGGAAGTTGAACGCCAAGGTATGTTATTTAAGGGGGTGTATGGGGCAAGGGAGCACTGATGGTAAGTGACTACAGTCGCACATGAACTCTTGCATGTCAAAAGTCACAGGTGCCTTGACGCCCTTTTGAGTCCTCCCCAAGGGGAAGGGGAGATTCATTTATCGATAACACCAGATGACATGAGAAGAGAGCCCGAGAAAAGAGATTAAACTCGTCTTTGTTCTAGGTTGCCCAAATAACTCAGTCCCAATTGGAGCTGGTGGATCATATGAAGGAGAATATCGCCAACCTTCGACAGCTGCAGAGCCAGGTTTTGGATGAAGAGCTTATCAAGTAAGTGACACCACACCTTATCAAGTAACTAATAGTAGTATCACCACCCCTATTCATCCCGTGGGTGTCGTAAGAGCCGACTGAGGGAGCAAACTACGCAGGACAACAGCACTGCAAAGAAATATACCAGCGTTGTATAGTAGGCCAAAACCTTCTTCTTAAGGAGAGGTCTATGTCCAGCAGTGGACTATTAAAGGCTGTTGATGATACAACCCGCTTCAGAGATTGCTTTTATCAATCTAATGCTACCACAATGTGCCACAGCAAAGCTTTGACAAGGTCCAGATACTTATACATAAGTATATATATAAGAGATTTCCACGTATATAGTCACTCATCACGATATCTCTGGAACCATTAGAGCTAAAGACTTGAAATTTGGTATGGCATTTGGTTTTGGTTTGACGATGATGATGAGTAGACGGATGGACAGACAGACTATAATAAAGACTATGGTACATATGTCATCATACTAATTATTATACGACCGGATGGTGTAGTGGTTTGTGTAACGGACTGCTATTCCAAAGGTCGCGGGTTCGATTCCCGCTCAAGTCAAACATTTGTGTGCATGAACATTTAATGTTTGATTTGGTCTGGGTGTTTCTATGTATAAAAAGTATGTATTTACAAAAAAAAAAGTATATAATGTATTTATATCAGTTGTCTAGTACCCATAGTACAAGCTCTGCTTAGTTTGGGGCTAGATGGCGTTGTGTGAATGTGGTACAATATTATTATTATAGATTTTAACGCGCCTGTGCTAGACGGAGAGTTACCATATGTTTTTCAAGTGTGTTTATATTTCTTTGGTATGCTCTGGAGCCTAAACAGCCCTTTAGTCGCATAACAAAACGTCCTCAGTATCAAAATGACCACTTTAAAACGTTTATTTATCAACATTTTTATCAAATATACTAGCTGACCCGGCAAACGTTGTTTTGCCATAAACATTATTAAAAAAAAAATGGGTTATGAAAAGTAGATGTTGGCTGATAACAGACCTACCCGATATGCACACAAAATTTCACGTAAATCGGTCGAGCCGTTTCGGAGGAGTTCAACCACGCACACCGTGACACGAGAATTATATATATTAGATATTATCAAAATAAAAATGTTTTTTTTTTCTCTTGATGATATGTAGACTGTGCTAAAAGCAGTTTTCAAAATCGAATCAGCAGTTCCTGAGATCACCACTATTTTTGTTTCGAAGGTGGAAACGTGAACAGCAATTAAGCGGCAATGGTGTCCCGATGCAGTCGAACTTGAACACCATCCAAGAATGGTGCGAACTCCTCGCTGACCTGATCTGGACAACTCGCCAACAAGTGAACAACGTGGCCAGGATCAATACCAAAACTGTCGTGGAACTCAGGCAGCCTCATCTCGCCGAGATGCTGGATGAAATGAGCAAAACTGTGAGTTGATGTTTCTTCTTTTGTGAACCTGACTGTTAAACAGGAGGTTGTGGGTTCAGATCCTCACCCGGGACAAATAATTTTGAGATGTGCTGGATCATTTGTTCTGTGTCTGGGCGTAATTTGTCTATAATATCGTCATGATCGTAGTTTTAACTAAATTTGGATACTACGTTGTCTAAATATTATTACATATTATATTCAAGAGGGATGAGGAAAATGCGGAGGGATGAGGAAAATGTGGCGAAGAAAGTTTTAGGTATGGAAGTTGAAGGGTACAAGAGAAGAGGCAGACCGAAGAAAAGGTGGATGGACTGCGTGAGGGAGGATATGGCTAGGAAGGGAGTAAACAGTGAGATGATGCATGACAGAGTAGAATGGAAAAATCATACATACTGCGCCGACCCCAAATAAAATTGGGAAAAGGGTAGGCAGATGATGATGATTATATTCAAGAAAAAAAATGTATTTTAAACTAGCTGAGACCCGCGGTGTTACCCGCGTTTGTTGTTATAACCGCGGGCAACGCCGCGGGGCGAAGCTAGTCTAAAAAAGTAGCCTAAGTTACTCCTTATGTCATCAGCTATCTGCCAGTGAAAGTCCCGTCGAAATCGGTCCAGCCGTTCCAGAGATTACCCGGAACAAAGAGACAGACAGACAGACAGACAAAAATTGTAAAAAATGATATTTTGGCATATGTACCGTGTTAACATACATATGCAGTTAGTAAAAAGCGGTTATTTTAATATTATAAACAGACACTCCAATTTTATTTATTTGTATAAATTATTCAGTCGGTACACTGTCGGATTGATAGGCACTCAAAGTAAATGAAGATTCAGTCATTTTAAAACAAACCCTATTTATCATTTGTACGCCAATTTTCTTGATTACAGATTTAGAATTAAAAAAGTTATGTCAAAAGAACTAACAAATTTTGAATGGCTTTTGAAATTTTAAAATGGCTGCTCTGTAAAGTTCAATAAATGTCAGATCCGACACTATTGTACGACTATGACGATATGTATGTATTTAGAAATATATAAGTATGTTTATGAGCAGTCTGGTTACCATAGTACAGGCTCTGAATAGTTTGGGATCAGACGGCCGCGTGTGATGTGTTATATTTGTCTCCAATAAAGTTCACCACTCTTTCATCTTTATGACCAGCTGATACCCGCAACTTCGTTTCAAAAATTTGAAAAGCGCTCCCTTAGTGGGTTCGATTCCCGGACCGGGCTCAATTTTATAGGGTTTCTCTGAGATAAAAAATAGTTTGTTACTCCTTGTATCCTGTCCGTGTGGTGACGGATTAAGAATACAAATTGTCACCACCCGAATTCATCCCGTGGGTGTTGTAAGAGTCGACTAAGGGAGCAAACTACACTGGACAACAGCACTGCAAAGAGAAGGAAAACTTGAAACAAACCCTATACCAACCCGTCTGGCCAGCGTGGGTGTATGTATAGGAGGCCAAAACCTCCTTTCTAAGGAGAGGCCTATGTCCAGCAGTGGACTAGTATAGGCTGTTGATGATTGATGATGATATTGATGACTCCTTGTATAGACAGCTAACTGATAGTAAAATATTATCAAAATTGGTCTATCCATTTTGAAGATTACCTGGAACAAACAGACAGACAAAAATATATAAATTGATTTTTAGACATAGGTATCGTGCAAATAACTGTGTGAGCATGAAAAAACCTATAATTTGACATTACAAACAGACACTACAATCTATATTTTCTATACAAGTGACGGATTAAGAATACTGAGTGTCACCACCCCTATTCATCCCGTGGGTGTCGTAAGAGCCGACTAAGGGAGCAAACTCCACAGGACAACAGCCCTGCAAAGAGAAGGAAAACTTGAAACAAACCTTATACCAACCCGTCTGGCCAGCGTGGTATATTAGGCCAAAATCTCCTTTCTAAGGAGAGCCCTATGCCCAGTTGTGGACTATTAAAGGCTGTTGATGTAACTTCAATATGTAATCTTCCAGGTGACAGGTCTGCTGTCAACCCTTGTGACTTCGACCTTTGTGATCGAGAAACAACCACCGCAAGTTATGAAGACGAACACACGGTAAGAACCATCACCCTTGATAAGCCTCTGCCTACCCTGTCACATGAGTACTGGCGTGAGTGTATATAGTGATTAATGTGTGATCTTGTTGCAGCTTCACGGCTACTGTCCGGTTACTCGTCGGGGGTCAGCTGAACGTACACATGACGCCGCCCAGAGTTAGCGTAAGTGATACAGTTAATAAAATGTACCACCGTACTATAGTACAGGTTCTGTCTAGTTACCCAGGCACCATCGTACAATCTCTGTCTAGTTATCATAGTATAGGCTCTATGTAGCTACCATAGTACAGGTTCTGTCTAGTTACCCAGGCACCATCGTACAATCTCTGTCTAGTTATCATAGTATAGGCTCTATGTAGCTACCATAGTACAGGTTCTGTCTAGTTACCCAGGCACCATCGTACAATCTGTCTAGTTATCATAGTATAGGCTCTATGTAGCTACCATAGTACAGGTTCTGTCTAGTTACCCAGACACCATCGTACAATCTCTGTCTAGTTATCATAGTATAGGCTCTATCTAGCTACCATAGTACAGGTTCTGTCTAGTTACCCAGACACCATCGTACAATCTCTGTCTAGTTATCATAGTATAGGCTCTATGTAGCTACCATAGTACAGGTTCTGTCTAGTTACCCAGGCACCATAGTACAATCTCTGTCTAGTTATCGTAGTATAGGCTCTATCTAGCTACCATAGTACAGGTTCTGTCTAGTTACCCAGGCACCATCGTACAATCTGTCTAGTTATCATAGTATAGGCTCTATGTAGCTACCATAGTACAGGTTCTGTCTAGTTACCCAGGCACCATCGTACAATCTGTCTAGTTATCATAGTATAGGCTCTATGTAGCTACCATAGTACAGGTTCTGTCTAGTTACCCAGACACCATCGTACAATCTCTGTCTAGTTATCATAGTATAGGCTCTATCTAGCTACCATAGTACAGGTTCTGTCTAGTTACCCAGACACCATCGTACAATCTCTGTCTAGTTATCATAGTATAGGCTCTATGTAGCTACCATAGTACAGGTTCTGTCTAGTTACCCAGGCACCATAGTACAATCTCTGTCTAGTTATCATAGTATAGGCTCTAGCTAGCTACCATAGTACAGGTTCTGTCTAGTTACCCAGGCACCATAGTACAATCTCTGTCTAGTTATCATAGTATAGGCTCTATGTAGCTACCATAGTACAGGTTCTGTCTAGTTACCCAGGCACCATCGTACAATCTCTGTCTAGTTATCATAGTATAGGCTCTATGTAGCTACCATAGTACAGGTTCTGTCTAGTTACCCAGGCACCATAGTACAATCTCTGTCTAGTTATCATAGTATAGGCTCTATCTAGCTACCATAGTACAGGTTCTGTCTAGTTACCCAGACACCATCGTACAATCTCTGTCTAGTTATCATAGTATAGGCTCTATCTAGCTACCATAGTACAGGTTCTGTCTAGTTACCCAGGCACCATAGTACAATCTGTCTAGCTATCATAGTATAGGCTCTATGTAGCTACCATAGTACAGGTTCTGTCTAGTTACCCAGGCACCATAGTACAATCTCTGTCTAGTTATCATAGTATAGGCTCTAGCTAGCTACCATAGTACAGGTTCTGTCTAGTTACCCAGGCACCATAGTACAATCTCTGTCTAGTTATCATAGTATAGGCTCTATGTAGCTACCATAGTACAGGTTCTGTCTAGTTACCCAGGCACCATCGTACAATCTCTGTCTAGTTATCATAGTATAGGCTCTATGTAGCTACCATAGTACAGGTTCTGTCTAGTTACCCAGGCACCATAGTACAATCTCTGTCTAGTTATCATAGTATAGGCTCTATGTAGCTACCATAGTACAGGTTCTGTCTAGTTACCCAGGCACCATAGTACAATCTCTGTCTAGTTATCATAGTATAGGCTCTATGTAGCTACCATAGTACAGGTTCTGTCTAGTTACCCAGGCACCATAGTACAATCTCTGTCTAGTTATCATAGTCCAGGCTGTGTCTAGTTTGGATTCATTATATTATAATTACTAGCTGAATCGCACGAAATATGTTTACTTGTTCCAGGTGGTTATAATATCAGAGCAACAAGCCCAGCTGTTGCTAAAGAGCGAGACCCAGGCCGGTAAGGGCAAGCAGCCGGTGGAGTGCGGCGATATCCTCAACAACACCGGCACTATGGAGTATCAGCCTACCAGTAGGCAGCTCAGCGTCAGCTTCAGGTAAAGAGGGGGGGTACAACATCACACTTAGACTAGAATTGGGGGAGGGGTATAACCTTACCTTAACCTAAAGCTAGATTCATTGATAAAATACTTATATACTTTTTTTACACTCATAAAACGCCCAAACTCCGAAACAAATATTTGCATGGGAATGGAACCCGAGACCTCAGCACAGTAGTCGCATACGTTACCACTGCGCCACCGTGGCAGTCAGTCACCGGTAGAGCTGACCCATTTTCCTGAGCGTGGTACTCCCACTATCTAAATTCTCTAAAAACTCCCATTTTCTAAATTATGTCATGAATTGTTTACAGAAATATGCAGTTGCGTAAAATAAAACGCGCGGAGAAAAAAGGTACCGAGAGCGTGATGGACGAGAAACTGACATTGCTGTTCCAATCGCAGTTCAACGTTGGAGGTGGAGAGTTGGTCTTTCAGGTAAGGAGTGCGCTGAGATTCCAACTAGTACTAGTAACCTTCACATACACCCTGGGAGAGCCATGCTTCGGCATAATTTTTTTTTTTTTTTTTTTTTAAAAGACAACTCCCGCACTAGGAATAAATAAATCCTGTGTCGCGGGGGACTTTACAAACATACATGAAACGGACACAAAGTACACCCAGACTCAGAACAACAATTTGTGGATCACACAAAGTGTTGTCCCATGTGGGGTTTGAACCCACAACACTCGACGTAATAGGAAGCGGCGTGGCGACCGCTTAAACCACTACGCCATCTGTGCAGTCAAATGGGCCTCCTCGACCGGAGTGATACCACGGTCTCACAGAAAACCGGTGTTAAGCAAGTGGCTGTGAATGCCACGTAGCCAGTGTTGCCGCATTGTATGTGACATGACACATTCGAAACAGCATGTTTTTTAGCACAGGGTTGCCATATGTATTGTTTAATTTATTTCTATCTGTCCTCATATTTATTTATTTAATACTTAGGTTCTTCACAGCTGACAGTATATAGTTTACATAATAATAGTCGAACAATACGCCAATTACAATTAATTGAAGGTACATACACAGCAAGAGTAAACATTCTGTATGAATATACGTAATACAGTGCATCTCAAATATCATAATCATCATCATCAACAGCCATTACTAGTCCACTGCTGGACATAGGCCTCTCCTTAGAAAGGAGGGTTTAGCCTACTATACCACGCTGGCCAGACGGGTTGGTATAGGGTTTGTGTCAAGTTTTCCTTCTCTCTGCAGTGCTGTTGTCCTGCGTAGTTTGTTCCCTTAGTCACTCTGTATTCTTAATACGTCACCACACGGATAGTTTATTGATGTTACATTATCTGTGTGAGAGAAGAAATAAACATAAATTATTATTATTATTAAAATTATATTTTAACCTCAATTTTGTCCATAGGTGTGGACACTCTCATTGCCCGTGGTGGTGATTGTCCACGGTAACCAGGAGCCCCACGGCTGGGCAACAGTCACATGGGACAACGCCTTCAGCCCACCGGGCAGGGTTCCCTTCGCTGTGCCGGACAAGGTAAGTCTTTTATGTATCTGGTCTTTTTTTATAGACAAGTTCCGCATTAGGAATATATCCTGTGTCGCGAGGGACTTTACTAACATGTGACTAAAAATGTTTGAATTTAGATTTGTTTTTTGACTTTGTTCTATTTAATTACTCTTACTGTTCAAATTTTAATGTATTTTTTTATGTTAATTAATTCTACTATTATTTATGTATGTTAATTAAATGATTGTAATATAATTCTTCTCATAATGTTAATTTATTTATTTTATTCGTTTATTCACATTTCTTTTCGTATTTCAATTATATCCATTAAAGCACCTAAATGAAAATATTTGTACACCAGAAATAGTAGAATGTATAAAACAATTTAACATAATATAACATCTTTATCGTTACGTTACGTTACGTTATCGTCTGCGGTATTACCAACCTTCAAGAGCGTACTCCCTCCTAAAAGGCCGACAACGCGTTTGTGACTCCTGAGCTGCAGGCTTGGCTCATGGGCGGCGATGGTCACTTTCCATCAGGAGAATCGTCTGCCCACTCTAACAAAAAAAAAAGAAAAAACCTTAGTTTATGTTCCAACAAATAAATTTATCTTTACCTTTTACAGGTGACTTGGGGTCAGTTGGCGGAGACTCTGCGCATCAAATTCGGTTCAGCCACTGGAGGGGACCTCTCCGAAGATAATCTAAGATTTTTAGCCGAGAAGATATTTAGGTATCAATCTATACTAATCTCTTACTTTGATAAATGCGAAAGTTTTTGAGAATGTGTGTATGTCTGTTGTCCTTTAACTTATAAAATGCTGATCTGATTTGAACGAAATTTGACTCACATATAGTTTATGACATGAGTTAACACAAGTTTTTTTTTTCGCTAGAAATATTATTAATGCAAAAGTAACTCTGTCTGTTTGTTTGTCACGATTTGATCGATGACAAACAAACAGAGTTACAGTCTATACTGCTGAATCAATTTTATTTAGAATTCTGGTGTTAAATAGTTGAATTTAGTACTTTGTTGCGGTAATTAATTTAAAAGTGTAGATATGAAATTTAAAATATTTATATAGTATTCTGGATGTCAATTCGTCTTCTAACAATTCAAAATAGATTAACTAGACTAGTCCGTGTGGTGACGGATTAAGAATACGGAGTGTCACCACCCCTATTCATCCCGTGGGTGTCGTAAGAGTTGACTAAGGGAGGAATATTCGTAGGACAACAAACCCTATACCAACCTGTCTGGCCAGCGTGGTATAGTAGGCCAAAACCTCCTTTCTAAGGAGGCGCCTATGTCCAGCAGTGGACTGTTATAGACTGTTGATGAGACTAGACTAACAAAGATTGTCTTAAATTAAGTCCTGCAGGTTGAAAGTATAGTCAGCAAAAAAATATCTGAACACATACATACTTTGAATTTATTTTTATTTCTATTCCTACGAGAATAACATTTATAAATCCTAAGCTATAATTCATCTGGTTATACTGCACTTTACTAGAATTTAATGCCAAACTGACCTACAAATTTTGGTTTAAGCGGTCACCTCGCCGCTTACTATTACGCTGAGTGTTGTGGGTCCGATCCCCACATGGGACGACACTTTGTGTGATAAACAAATTGTTGTTCTGAGTCTGGGTGTTTTTTGTGTCTGTTTCATGTATGTTTGTAAAGTCCGCCGCGACACAGGATATATTACTAATGTGGGAGTTGTATATTAAAAAAAAAACTTATGCGGCTGACTGTACATATGTCTAACTCGCGCTATAAAGATTTACACTCTTACTAACTATTACCAGTATCACGGCTTCCAGGACCTCTTTACCCATGAACACGATGGATTTAAACGCCATGGCGGTCAGCTGGACCCAGTTCTGCAAGGATGCACTCCCTGAGAGGAACTTCACGTTTTGGGAGTGGTTCTACATGGTCGTTAAAGTGACCAGAGATTATCTGAGGACTTTGTGGTGTGATCAGTAAGTATATATATATATTCTTTTCTAATAATACAATTATTGGTGGTTTGGTTTCGACAATTTTTTTGAAGTGAAAAGTTTTCTAGGCGCGTTGGGCATTTTGGAACAACAAACAGAAGAATGTATTTTTTGAGATGGGAAAAAACTATTCAACTCGCAACACTGTTACCGTTACCGACACCTCTGTACATAAGTATCTACATATATTGGCCCCCTTCACACTAGAGTTGAGTTTGGGTTAAAATACATTGATAATATAACTATATATAATATAAACATATATTTTGTACGTACGTACAACGGACGTTTGTGTAACGGACTGCTATTCCAAAGGTCGCGGGTTCGATTCCCGCTCAAGTCAAACATTTGTGTGCATGAACTTTTAATGTGTGATTTGGTCTGGGTGTTTATATGTATAATATGTATGTATTTACAAAAAAAAATATACGTATTTATATCAATTGTCTAGTACCCATAGTACAAGATCTGCTTAGTTTGGGACTAGATGGCGTTGTTTAAATGTAGTTAAAATATATATTTTTTTGTTCCATTCCTGTGAGAATGACATTTAGGTATATATCCTAAACCATGATTCTTCTGGTTACACTACACTTATAATAAAATTAATACCTTGTACTTATCTTTATAAAAACGTTTTTTTTTTTGTTGCAGTTTGATCATGGGCTTCATCCAGAAGAAGCAGGCTGAAGAGATGCTCTCCAAGTGTCCTCCCGGCACTTTCCTTCTCAGATTCTCAGATTCAGAACTTGGAGGCATCACAATTGCTTGGGTTGGCGGTTAGTTCTTGCTACTTATTTACACATGACACAAATGTCCGTGTGGTGACGGATTAAGAATACAGGGTGTCACCACCCCTATTCGTCCCGTGGGTGTCGTAAGAGTCGACTAAGAGAGAAAGCTACGCAGAACAACAGCACTGCAGGGAGAAGGAAAACTTGACACAAACCCTATACCAACCCGTCTGGCCAGCGTGGTATAGTAGGCCAAAACCTCCTTTCTAAGGAGAGGCTTGTGTCCAGCAGTGGACTGTTAAAGCCTGTTGATGATGATGATGACAAATGGCATAGCTTTTCACCGGTCGTTTAGTGGTAAATGACCCTGACTGCTAAGCCACCATAGTACAGGCTCTGCCTAGTTTGGGATCAGACAGCCGTGTGTGTGACGTGTGAAGAAATTAACAGTAAACAAAGAATAAAAGAAAAATAAAATTAAATTATAAAGCAATATACGAGCTAAGAAATATTGTATGTTTGTGTGTGTTTATGGATATGTGTGGTGTGTTGATGGTCCTGCGAACCTCGAATTTTTTTCTATTTTTTCTTATGAATAGTGGAGAAGCAAACATATTATAATTTATTATATTGTGGCCGCAGTGAAGTCCTTGATATCAAACTCAAATTCTCTTTATTTCATAAAATGTTTAATATTGCTTGAAATCGTCTTTTATGTAGACTCTAAAGTCATAGATCAACACACACAAAAGCAACAATATCTGTTTTGTCAAATAGTAAACAAATAAATTTAACAAAAATTAAACCCATACAAAATCAATGATATGCCTGTGCCGATCTACAACCGCCCGTTTCCAAGGGGTTGAGCCTTATGAGAAGAAAGGGCAAACAAACTCATGGCCACTCTTTTGCAACTCACAGATAGATACAATGGCATTATTAAATATACCACAGCATTGTTTTGATGTGTGCCAGTATGTAATATGTTTGCCTGTTGTAGTGAAAAGCACCCCACTCTTTTTTTTCTAATTTATTTTCCATTTTTTAGTTTGGTTTTCTATAAAAAGCGTGTTTTTTAAAACTATTTTTTTTTGTCATCGGTCCTCGATATATCTACAAAGTTTGAACGAATTCTGACCGTTTAAAGTCAGTCAAAATCACGCCTAAAGGAGTCGGTTACAAACATACAAACAAACATACAAGTGAAGCTAATATAAAGCGTGTAAAATACAATACGGGTAGCTCCAATTCAAGCAGAAATCCGCAATAAATTTAATATGCCTCCTTTGTTTTTTTTCACTCACAGACGGTAATGAGGTGTTCAGTCTCCAGCCATTCACCTCCCGTGACTTGATGCTGCGCTCCCTTGCCGACAGAGTGCTGGACTTGACCCAACTCCAGTTCTTATATCCAAATATTGCCAAGGATGATGTTTTCTCCAAGTACTATACTAAACCTGGTGAGTACCCTTATTAATAAAGTAATAGAAGTATTTGTGACTGGTTTAGGGAAAAGAAAAAAAATTGACCGTGTGGTGATGTATTAAGAATACAGAGTGTCACTACCACACTGTCTATTCATCCCTTGGGTGTCGTCGGAGCCGATTAAGGAAGCAAACTACGCAGGACAACAGCACTGCAAAGAGAAGGAAAGCTTGAAACAAACCCTTTTTTTATTTTTTTAACGTGTGGAAATCCCCTCGGACCGTCACCCCTCCGGGGTTTGTGGCGGGGTGGTGTGTCGGACTCGGACCGACTAAAACCACACTGTGTGCCACTCTGCGCCTGTAACAGGAGGGATCCGGGAACAGCTGTTGTTAAGACATCCGGACCCCTCCTAGCGCCAGCCCGCTCCTGGTGCGGGCTCCGTCTCAATATTTTCCTCTCTTTAGGCGACGTCCAGCACACGCGGACGCCACCCCCTCGCGGCTGGCCAAACTAATGCGGGTGGAGGGGAAACCCACCCCGTCCACCCGCGGCCACACTCAGGGCGGCATGAGGCTATGATAGCCGGGCCTCCGCCGCCCGGTTCGCCGGCGGCGGATCGGGTCCGAGTGGAGGTCGTCCTCCCGGGCCCTCTCCGCCGCCTCCTTCCGCGAGATTACTTCCTCGCAGAAGGTTGCGACCGCGGTAACAACTGTCGCTACCGGCCATGGAGCGTACTACGGCCGGTAGCGAGAGATCCACTCCGATGACTGCAGTGAGGGCCCGGCGCTGCGCCGCCCATGCGGGGCAGACCGCCAGCGTGTGCTGGGCCGAGTCCTCACTGCAGTCGCAGTGGTGGCAGGCGGGACTCAGTTCCCTCCTAGCGACCGAGTGCAGGTACTTTCCGAAGCAACCGTGCCCGGAAAGCACCTGCGTCAGCCGGAAGGAAAGGGTCCCGTGCTGCCGCCCCTGCCCACTCGGCGATGACCGGCTGGAGAGCCTCCACGGCGGCGAAGCCAGCGCGTGGAGTCTCCAGCCGGAGCGACCAACGAGCCATCGTGGCTCGGCGAGCGGCTTCGCGCCACTCGCGCACATCCTCGGGCGGAGGGCGAAATCCGCTCTCCGCCCGGGAGTCAGCCACTCGCCGATAAACTTCGGCGAGCACTTCCGCCTCCAAATCCCACGGGGGAGTTCCGGCCAACGCGCATGCCACCTCCGTCAAAACGATGCGGTAACCGCGTATGACTCTGACCGCCATTACCCTCTGAGGGCGCCAGAGGCGTACCCTATTCTGGACGGTCAGAGCCGCCGCCCACACCGGTGCACCGTACAGTGCCATTGACCGGACAACCCCCGTGTACAGCCGTCTTGTCGCGACGCTGGGTCCACCCATATTGGGCAAAAGTCGCCCTAGGGCAGACGCAGCGCCGACCAGCTTTGGAGCAAGCTGTCGGAAGTGCTCGTCGAAGAGCCACCTCCCGTCGAGGATCAGGCCCAGATATTTCATCTGGGCCCGAACCGGTACGAGGACCGAGTTGACCACGATTGAGGCGCCAGGGGGTGGACCACGACGGGGCCCATGAAATAACAGGGCCTCCGTCTTATCTAGGGCCACCCGTAAGCCCAGCGCCTCAATGCGTCCGACCACCAGGGAGACTCCCCCTGTGGCCAGGCGCGCCGCCTCTTGGAAGTTTGCCCCCCGGGCTGTCACCAGGGTATCGTCTGCGTAACAGATTACACCCAGCCCGGGGGGGAAATCGGCGCGAAGGGCCCAGTCGTACCCAATGTTCCACAAGAGGGGTCCAAGAACAGACCCCTGTGGAACACCGCACGACATGGGCCGACACCTCAAATTACCCTCTCGGTCCTCGTACACGACGGTACGCTGCTCTAAATAGTCTGCCACTAGCCGCCTCAGGTACTTTGGCACCCCATGATAGTGGAGTGCTTCCCTGATGCAGCTGAATGGCAGACTATTGAATGCGTTGGCGATGTCCAATGACACCGCCAACAGCACGCCGCCACAGCTCACGGCCTCTTCGGTCACGGCCCTCAGGCGCAACACAGCGTCGACTGTCGAACGCCCCGCCCGAAAACCAAATTGGGCGTCCGACAGATCGGGGCCCACCTCGTAGAGGTGCCGGACCATGCGGGCAGAGAGAACCCTCTCAAACAATTTACCCGCCTCGTCCAGCAGCACGATGGGCCTGTAGGCCGCGACCGAATCGGCAGGCCGTCCCGGCTTCCTTAATAGGACCAGCTTCCCGCTCTTCCTGCACTCAGGGAATCGTCCCGACGCCAAGCTAGCGTCGAACACCTCCCCGAGGCGGTCTGCCATGTGGTTGAGGGCTAGGGCCAGAAGCTTGAAACAAACCCTATACCAACCCGTGTGGCCAGCGTGGTATAGTACGCCAAAACCTCCTTTCTAAGGAGAGGCTTATGTCCAGCAGTGGACTATTAAAGGCCGTTGATGATGATGATGATAACCCCTGTGTCCAGCAGTGGACTGTTGGAGGCTGTTGATGATAATAGCACTACATTTTGTACAGCTACAATGGCAAACAACCCTTAACCAACTAAGAATTTGTAGTTCTATTAATTCAAACCGTAATACTTTTATGATTACTTAACTAATTGAGATTAAAACAAAGATATGCCTATTTTTTTTTTTGTGATCCTGACTGTTAAGCCAATTCCCACTAAGAACAAGTAATTGTGTGATGACCACGATAATTTGTTGTCTGGGTGTAATTTATCTAAAATTTGTATGTATTTAGAAACATTTACGTATGTTTATTAGCAGTCTGGTAACCATTTTTTTTTTTACGTGTGGAAACCCCTTCGGACCGTCACCCCTCCGGGGTTTGCGGCGGGGTGGTGTGTCGGACTCGGACCGACTAAAACCACACGGTGTGCCACTCTGCGCCTGTAACAGGAGGGATCCGGGAACAGCTGTTGTTAAGACATCTGGACCCCTCCGCAACGCCGCGGGCACCACCTTCCGGTACATTCTCTAGCAGTCTGGTTACCATAGTACAGGCTCTGTCTAGTTTTGGATCGAATGACTCTCATTCACATCCCATCGCACATCAACAGCCTTTAATAGTCTACTATTGGACATGGGCCTCTCCTCGAAAAGGAGTTTTTAGCCTACTATACCACGCTGGCCAGATGGGTATAGGGTTTGTGTCAAGTTTTCCTTCTCTTTGCAGTGCTGTTGTCCTGCGTAGTTTGCTCCCTCAGTCGGCTCTAACGACACCCACGGGATGAACAGGGGTGGTGACACTCCGTATTATTAATTCTTCACCACCCATCTACTCTCATTGTAACTTATTAATAAGATAAATAAATTTTCGTCCATGGTTAACAATTGATCGTCCTCCAGAGAACGAGATGCTGAAGAATGGTTACGTGAAGCCAGTTCTGGTGACCACCCTTCCATCTTACATGTCCTCTTCGCCTGCTTACGCTCACTCGCCCGACTCACACCGCAACACGCCCAGTGTACAGAGCAGGTGAGATCAGAACTTTATCTTATACTAGCTGAGACCCGCGGTGTTACCCGCGTTTGTTGTTATAACCGCGGGCAACGCCGCGGGGCGAAGCTAGTCTAAAAAAAGTAGCCTAGTTACTCCTTATGTCATCAGCTATCTGCCAGTGAAAGTCCCGTCGAAATCGGTCCAGCCGTTCCAGAGATTACCCGGAACAAACAGACAGACAGATAAAAATTGTAAAAAATGATATTTTGGCATATGTACCGTGAGAAAACACATATGCATTTAGTAAAAAGCGGTTATTTTAATATTACAAACAGACACTCCAATTTTATTTATTTGTATAGTTATAAAATTCTCGTGTCACAATATTAGTTAACACACTACTCCGAAACGGCCGGACCGATTTCTATGAAATTTTGTGTGCACATCGGGTAGGTCTGAGAATGGGCCAACATCTATTTTTCATACCCCTACATGACAAGGGTGACCCACCCCTAAATTTTTTTTCCAAAATTTCCTAGAAATAATGTATATGGCAAAACAAGTTTGCCGGGTCAGCTAGTATTTATATACTTTTATCTGTGAGTTGCAAAAGAGTGGCCATGAGTTTGTTTGCCCTTTCTTCTCATAAGGCTCAACCCCCTTGGAAACGGGCGGTTGTAGATCGGCACAGGCATATCATTGATTTTGTATGGGTTTGATTTTTGTTAAATTTATTTGCTTACTATTTGACAAAACAGAGATTGTTGCTTTTGTGTGTGTTGATCTATGACTTTAGAGTCTACATAAAAGACGATTTCAAACAGTTTTGAAAATTTTATGAAATAAAGAGTGTTTGAGAGTTTATATAATACAAATCCTTCAGACGCCATTGATGACAAATTATTTTTTTCTATTAGGTACACATGGTTTATGTGTATTTCTATGAGAAAATGGCATTAGAAATATTAATATTGCCAGCATGCAGCTTAAATCTAATTTTACAACACTATATAAAAATTGATTTTTTAAATTTTTTTTGACATTTTGATTTTTACTGCATCGCTTTTTATCTCCAATCTCCTGTTTTCTGCTCCTGATATCTTTATTTTTGGGTCTCCTTTCCACGGTATACTTTCTTATCCAAAATATCTGCAGTCTCCTGTCTTTCCCATGGCATAATTCATCTATCTCTTTCGTGTATCATATAGGCTCAATTCTCAATTAATATAATGTTTCTCTTTTCACCTATGGGATGTCTTGTTTAGGTATTATTCTTTGAAGTTATCACCGGGTTCCATATCAGTAGTCAAAATGAGCCAATTAACCAATAGGGAATATGCATGTATTTTTTTATTTTTTTTAACGATTCTACTAGTTATTACATTACCAAAAATAAATATAACACATCCGAAATATAAGCCGTTAAGCAAAAAAAAATTATTAAAATCACTATCATTTTGGGGCAATTTGAACACGTCCATTTTGGCGCGCTTTTTTGTGACGTCCGATTACACTTTCAGACGAATTCGATGTCAGCAACGGAGTGAAGTTCACAAAGTTTGTGAAAGTTAAAAAAGTGAGTAATCAAAATTAACTTATTACCATGGAAAGCCAATAAAAACATATTATAAATATTGTGCCGTTCCTTTGTGAACAAATAATATCAAAACTGCACGGTCTGACAAAGTATATTCAGTCCTTGTGTTGAGTCTTTCTACACGGGAATTTAATAATTTAACACTGAAAACGTATTAGTTATTAACTTAAAATGAAACAAATAATCACCAGAAACCAAATATTACAAATACACACAACTTGTTGACACTCTTGACAGTGTAGGTTGACGTCACGCCAATAGCGTTGCGTTTTAGAAATTTGCGAGGGAATCTTAAAAAGCTAATTTTTGATGATTAAATTTCACTATTAAATTATAATAAATTTTAAAAATAATTGTATCGGTATATTTTTTTAGCAATAAAAATTACAAATAAAAATGTTTTGTCCATTTTGGTGTCACGTGCATATTCCCTATTATGTAAAATCAAATCTGTATAATGCTATTTTCTATCGCCAAGACGGTCGAAAGATTTTGTGTCTTAGCTTCATCACATGAACGCAAGGTGGAGAATTTCTTACCTCTTCATGACTTTTTAACCGACTTCTTAAACAAGGAGGTTGTCGATTCGGAAGTTTATATTTTTTTTAATGTATGTTCAGACATAACTCCTCCATATACAAACGGATTTTCAAAATTCTTTTTTTGTTCTGAAAGGATTTATTCCGAAATGGTCCCATTTAAATTTCATATAGATATGATGATGAGTTTCGGAGACAGAGAACGGAACTCTTAAAAAAATAACAGCAAATCAACCGCGATTGCTGCTAGGTTTTTAGTGCTCTCTGTTAGTATTGTTTGAAGTCGGTAAGAAGGATTTTCTTGTCTGTTATACAAAAGTTCTTGTATTAACAAAACGGTCATGCTACATATCTTATTAAGGTGTAGAATTTCTGAAGTTAGGGCGTGTAGAGTTAGAAGCTTGGCGCTACATAAGATCTGAAGGTCAATTCTCGTAATAAAAGTTCGATCGCAATTCAGTTCCGATCAACTCTCGATCTCACAACTATCAAAAAGGTATTTTCGTAGTAAAGTATTAAACATCCAACGTTGACTGTAATGTGATTATATCGTATTGTAACCGAAAATTGAATCCGTAATCTGCTAGTCTTAGTAATACTTTACTATTTTACTACGAAAATACCATTTGACGGGCCTGTTGCCGAAGGTCGTGGGTTCGATTCCCACTCAGGATAAATCATTGTGCGATGAGCACGATGATTTATTCTGTGTCTGGGTGCAATTTATCTATGATATGTATGTATTTAGAAATATATAAGTATGTTTATCAGCAGTCTGGTTACCATAGTACAGGGTCTGCCTAGTTTGGAATTAGACGGCCGTGTGTGAGATGTGTAAAGTTATTATTATTATTATCTTTATTTCATTCTTTATACATATAAATATTATTAATCCTAATTTAATATATTATTACTTTTATTATTTATGATAGTTGTGAGATCAAGAGTTGATCGGAACTGAATTGTGATCGAACTTTTATTACGAGAATTTACGTTCTGATAACTTTTTGACAGTGCGAGCCATATGGTCTCGTCTTGGCAACATTTGACATGAAAATGTTTTAGATACGATTAAATTATTAATCCTAATTTCTTAAATGTCCGTTTTCTTATATTTCCTTCCACAATAAAAAAAAAACAACCGTCTTCTCCTTACCCTAATGTCTGTTTATTCCATTTTTTTTTTCAGCATTCGTACATTTTTATTTCATTTTTATTAATTTAATTGTTTCTTTCTTTCCTAGGTACATGATTGATTTTTGAAAATTATTTTTTAATTTTTTTCATTATTTTGGAGTCCCAAACTTAAGTAAAACGTAGTATTAATATTGTTTAGTTTATTTTTAAATAGTCACATCCTATTTTCTAAGTTAGTTTTTAAGTTTTCTCTGCAATTTTGTTTTTAAGTTTACTTTTTTAAATCACTTAATTAATCATTAGGTCATATTTAGTAATTATAAGCGAAATCCAAATTTTTGAATGTGGCCTCAAATTGCGGCTCGGATTTGAATCAGGCCTCAAACTATTTTTATAATATAATGTACTACCTTTTACTGTTTTATAAGTGAACAAAGTATTATGTGGCACAAAAGTATAAATTTATTGACTCTAATTTAAGACGTTTTTGGTGAAGATCGAACATTTTTACTGCTTGTTTTACAAAAAAAAGAACATAAAATTTATATTAATTTTTGGCAATTTATTATCTATCCGAAATCTTAAAACTATTTACTTGTGAATGTCAACAAAACATATAGGACTCCAAGGGCAGCAACGCATTTGTGACTTTTGAGTTGCAGGTGTCCATGGGCGGCGGTAGTAGCTTAACATCAGGTGACATGTCTGCTCGTTTGCCCCCTTATACCATAAAAAAAGTTAACATATTTTTAGTAAAACACACAGTTGAGGCCCCAATCTCTATTGAGGCCTCTTCCTGATCCATTTGAGGTCTTCCACTAACTGTATTTCTTTCTTTTAGCTGCGGTACGACCATATTACAGCTGTAAGGAGTATGATCATATGTTACTACCAATCATAGACTAGACAATCATAGACTATTGTTTTGTTTTGTCATAGTTTTATATCTCCATCGTCAATGATGAAAACGGCTGTAATCATTTGGATCGAATTTTCTACTAAGATAAGCTTTCGATTTTTTATTGTTTGCATATGAATGTTTTACCTGAAAACTGTATTTGTTCTAGATTTGACTTAAAAAGTTTATAGTTGAAGTATCATCATCATCAACTGCATTTACTATTCCACTGTTGGACATAGGCCTGGCCTCCGAAAGGAGGTTTTTGGCTTACTATAATTGAAATATACTTTTACCGTATTTGTTAGTACTGATCTCGAGAACGACTGAACGAATTCGAATATTAATATAAAATATCATTTATTCCCAAAAAAAGTACAAAATATGTGATACGCTGCCGGTGGCCCCACACTAGGCAAGGCTGTCCTGTGGGTGCCAGTTGCGATTACACATTTCGCTATACATTGTGGTTCGGTATACATTACATCGTCGTTTTCAAATATACCGTGGGAGAGCCATGCTTCGGCACGAATGTGCCGGCTCGACCGGAATGAAACCACGGCCTCGCAGAAAACTGTTAATCAATTCTTTCACTGAGTGAGTGAGGTTACCTGAGCCCAAATCCCCCTTCCCGCTGACTCGAGCGGGAGGGACTCCAAGGGCAGCAACGCACTTTTGAGTTGCAGGTGTCCATGAGCTGTAGTTGCTTACCATCAGGTGACCCGTCTCCTCGTTTGCCCCCTTATACTATAAAAAAAACGGTGTTACTTATACTTGAGACGGTAATTACTTTCCTCCGAATAATAGTCCGGAAGAAAACAATTACCGTCTCAAATGAGTGAAGTTTATATTATTATCTGCATCATATAATTCGAAATACCCAAAAAGGAAAGTGAAAACAGATCTAAATGGGACCAAATTTGAATAAAACCAACCCCTTGTTAATGGATTATTGTAATTAGTACACAAATTGACGCCTTAAATAGCGCTTATCAAAAAACTTTAAAAGAATAAGAATTAAATTCTAGAAGATTCTTATTGTTTTTTAATTGTTCGGCAGATGGAGATGGAAAAGTATGAAAAATGACTGTGCACAATTTACAGTATTGAAATAATTGGCATTTAAATTTATTTTTATATTGTGTAATTTCTTATTTCCTACCTATTTCTTATTATGTTTAGGACTGTATAAGTTATTTCTTTAAAAACTTAGATAGAAAATCTTTTGACAAAATGACTAAATAATAATATCCACTCCTGTATTCCCCGGAGGGATAGACAGAGAAGAATAAACTTTAAAAAAGTTGCCAAAAAATTCTGATCTCTTTCGCAGAACAAGTCATTGGCAATAATGGTAATACGAATATATTGGTGTGACTTAAACCGACTTTAAAGTCATAAATTGGTATGGGACAAAATCACAGTGATCTGTGAATGACCGGTGATTTATCATTAGATTTTTTCGTACGTAGGTTAGGGTTACTACTTACTCACGTGTTGTTGCCAATAAGCTGTTTTCAGACGATGCATAAAGACACTATTTTGCCTATTTAACAGTAAATCTAGCAATTATTTTTTTATATATAGCTATCATTATCTACATAATCTTATATATAAAATTCTCGTGTCACAATGTTCGTTCATGTACTCCTCCGAAACGGCTTGACCGATTCTCATGAAATTTTGTGTGCACATCGGGTAGGTCTGAGAATCGGCCAACATCTATTTTTCATACCCCTAAATGGTAAGGGTGACCCATCCCTATTTTTTTTTTGTTTTGCAATACAACGTTTGCCGGGTCATCTAGTAATTTAAATAAATACTAGATTTACTGTTAAAAAGTGTCTAACTTACCTAGCAACCCTAACCTACGTACGCAAAAGTCGAATGATAAATAACAGTTCACTGTGATTTTGACCCGTCTATTATAAATCCCGTGAATTTATAAAAAAAAATACACGACCTAAAATTTAAATATACATTAAATATTAATACGATTATGTACAACGGTTATTTTAATTCGATAGTTAGCACACCCACTCGCCCCTCTATTACCTAATGGTCTAGTGGTTAGTGACCATGACTTCTAAGCCAGTCGTGGATTCGAGTCCCACCCGGGACAAATAATTGTGTGATGAGCACGATTATTTGTTCTGTTTCTGGGTGTAATTTATTAATAATATGTATGTATTTAGTAATATATAAGTATGTTTATCAGCTGTCTGGTTACCAGAGTACAGGCTCTGCCTAGTTTGGGATCAGACGCGTTCAATTGGAAGCTATCCGCTCCAAAAATATTCTATCGTGGCATTACACAGCTTATAATTTTATTCAATAAAACACAAAGAATACAAAGAAAACATTCAAATCTGACAATAACAGAGTTTTTGAATAAACGCACAAAATTATTCTCGGTAGCTTCCCCTCTGGCACGGTCCTCCGTGTTGACAACTGGGTATATCCTTCCAGTTGTCACCCGAGTGACACATTTTCCCAACTGTTGTGAACTGCTTGCGTTTTAGTAGTTGAACCAATTCCACTGGCTTATAGGGTGACAATTGAGAAAGAAAGTTACCAGTTGTCCTCTCTGGCTCTAATCGGAAGTTGTCACCCGGGTTACAACTGGGCAGAAAATTCCTAGTTGTCAACCCATAAGCAACACACAAACCACTTCTGTTTTCTTTTATTACCATAGACTACTCCTTGTCTATGGTATTTTTGATAGCTTTCGTTATCTACTAGAGGTGTGTATTGTCAAGCAAGGTCTAAATCTTATTTTCTATAATCAGAATCGAACTTACGTCGTTACGTTTGACGTTAAACTTGACTGATCGTAAACTGACCCCAAATAAATTGAAGACAGTTTTTATACATTTGTACTTGCAGTATGTTTAAAATGACTAAATCCCATTAAATTTCCATGTAACTTATGTCCTTTTTATACTGGCATATCACAATTGACGACTAAATCAAGTATAAGATGCGAGAAAGCAGGGTTTCTACGAATTTATTAAATTAACTTTATTTTCTTTACGTATAAGGTTCAATTTTGACTGAGGATCTTAATTTTTGCACATATTGACGGATTCGACCCATACTGAGTTGACTGCAGTGTTTCAATAAGTACAGAATGATTTATAATCTTATGTGAGCCAATTTTTACACTCTACCCGCCTCATTCACCGCCCGTAGTATATGCCAAGACGGGGAGTCCCCGCTTCATTCACAAGTATAGTTTTAAATCATTTTATACTAACAGAAAAACAAAAATTATTTGGCTGGTATCTAACTTGTGACAGCGTTTGACGTATTCTATATCGACTACGTAACAAAATTGCAAGGCATCAAAGTGAGGCTTTCTATAAAATCATTTTAGTCTGTCCGTGTGGCGACGGATTAAGAATGCGGTGTGTCACCACCCCTATTCATCCCGTGGGTGTCGTAAGAGCCGACTAAGGGAGCACACTACGCAGGACAACAGCACTGCAAAGACAAGGCAATCTTGAAACAAACCCTATACCAACCCGTGTTGCCACCGTGGTATAGTTGGCCAAACGCTTCTTTCTAAGGAGAGGCCTATGTCCAGCAGTGGACTAATAAAGGCTGTAGATGATGATGATCATTTTGGTAATATCTCAGACTACTTGGGATCCGTCAATGTTAATTAAAATTTTATTTTAATTTATATTAATCAATTCAGTATCAATTCTTCCACAAACTTCTCTTTCGTAAATCGTATATATTGAAAAATAAATTAAAAACGAAAACTTCGTTAATTATTATATTCAAATAATTAACATTATTAAAAATAATACCGAGCCTGACTCATGCTAAATTGTAATACGCTGTGTTCTTCGTCCAAGATATGACTTTTTTTCAATTTAAGCGGGACCACCTTTATGTAAAACCAATTTACTTAAAATAATTGTTAAAATCGGTTTAAATATCGCGTAACAAACACACGAAAAATATATTTCGTTGAATTGCGAACCTGAAGGCAAATTCTCGTAATAAAAGTTCGATCACAATCCAGTTCCGATCGACTCTCGATCTCACAACTATCATAAAAGGTATTTTGGTAGTAAAATAGTAAAGTATTACTAAGACTAGCAGATTACCGATTCAATTTTCGGTTACAATACGATATAATCACATTACAGTCAACGTTGGATGTTTAATACTTTACTACGAAAATACCTTTTATGATAGTTGTGAGATCGAGAGTTGATCGGAACTGGATTGTGATCGAACTTTTATTAAGAGAATTGGTCTTCTTGTGATTTTCAAAGTCGGTTAATTATTTCAAAATTACTCGAATAAGTCATGTAATGTTACCAGCTCAACTTTTATCACTGACCTGCTGTACCCTGCCACGCTTCGCTTTTTCACGTTGTGGTTGTATTTGAATGTAACGCTGTCTCTCGACTAATGGCCGCTTTTGGGTCCAAATTAGTCCGACATACCCATAATACACGTGAAAAAAAAATTCTTTGTTGTGTCATGAAAACCACTTACGATAATTTTATTCTAATATTCGATGGTTAAATAAAATTTAAAAACCAGCTGTTAACTGGCTCAATGTTGTTGCCCATAAAAATAGGAGTCTTTTAACTTTTGTTGAAATTTAAATTTTTAATGCGTTTTGCATAAAATTTAATAAATAAATATGGAAAAATATTAATTTTATAAAAATATATATATGAAAATTATAAATTGGGGTTAGTTGTTTAAATTATATTTATAAAGTTTTCTCCCCTCATCTATTTTATTAATGTTTACAAATTAATGAATAGTGTTAAATTTAAAAAATTGGCGGTTATAAATATTAAATATACAAATTATTATAAAAATTCTTTAAAAAATTGGCGTTTTACTATATCAATTATTCTCTTATATAAAATTAATCAACCCTATTCTTTAATTAAGAGAAAACTTAGTAAAAAAAATATATGTATTTACTACGGAAATACATATATTTTTTATTTATACAAATCTATACATAATATATATAAAACGTACCGTCCTCCTTTTCAAAATGTATTCCTAAGAAAGTATTCAAGAAATGCCTATGAGTCTTGACGATACCTAAAAAATTAATTTGAAAGATAACTTAAAGGTATTAGATCTTTTTTGATAAAGTTTAAATAAAAAAAATAGACTGTTATTCGATCGTTAAAACTATTAAGTCATTTATTATAATACTATGGGGTCCATAACATGCATTTTTAATTTTATTTTTAAAATGTGGGTAGTATGAGAATTCTAATGCTTATTTTTGTAAGGCATTAATACGTATTCATTTTTAGACTTACTTTCGTTTATATTTAGTATTTTAAATATTCTTTAATTTGATTTGTTTAGTCATTGTGATGTTGATCAAATTAATAAGAACGAATATGGTAAAACGAAAAATCTTGTGAATAATTTTAAATATTTTCTTTGTATAAATTCGGTGCTAATTTCTGTTAAATTAATTCTTTTTATAATTATTATTGTTAAGTACATCTTTATAAATCATGACATGTTTTAGTAATAAACATTAGATAAGTATTAGAATACGATATTCTCGCTTTCAACAATCATATAATTCTTCAAATATCAAATACTGTTAACGATAGTTGATATTTGTCGAGCGATAGTTAGTGCTCTGATATTTGAGATTTTCTTTTCGATATCGAGTTGATCTATTGGATGTTTTTGAATGTAAAATGTCGGTATTACTGAAATTAAATTATTATAATTGATATAACATTTTTGGAAACGTCATGTAATAAATGCAATGTACAAGTTGTTACGTTGTAGCGAATACATGAATAAGCCAATTCGGACTATCCGTAATAGTCAGTAATGAAACACATATCAGAAATATATTTAGTAATTTGAAAAAATATATTTGAAACGTTGACCCTGACTACTAAAGTCGTAGATTCGATTCCCACCCAGGACAAATAATTGTGTGATGAGCACGATCATTTGTTCTGTGTCTGGGTGTAATTTATCTATAATATATATAAGTATGTTTATCAGCAGTCTGGTTACCATAGTACAGGCTCTGTTTCCTACTTTGGGATCAGACTGTCATGTGTGAAATGTGTGGAGTTATTATTATTAGTTCTTCAACTTCATTCTTTGGGTCCGCACTGTCTTGGGGAGACACAAGTTCCTCCACACACATACAAAAAAATTGATCAAATATAAATATCAAAACGTGATATTCCTAGATATTCAGATTTTGGATATGTAAGGCCCTTTTCATTCTATGTATACTTTGACATTACACGCCGTCGTATATACCTAGATGTTTTTTTTTTTTGTATTTTCTAGGAAATGTTTGATTGTTTTATTAAAATTACTTTTTGGTTTGATGAGATATAATGGTGGCTCTAAACTAAACTAAAAATCACTAAAAATTTCTTTTGTCCTGTCAAATAACGTTTCCTGTTCTGAAAACGTAGAATTTGGCAGGACTCAAATATTTTTTAGGGTTGTTTAGTTTAGAGAGTTTTCGAACAATAGAATTAGCACCATTGTTTGTATTTGTTGTTCATAAGCTGACTATTACGACATTGTAATATTTTCGCCCAAATTAATAATTGTAAGCTAGCATTATTGATATTAAATGTTATTAAATAAGTATTAATAATAATTACTATTGCATCGGTCAATTAATGTTAAATTACCGTCGTCCGTATTATCGCAAGGCTATTCCAAAAAAATCCGAAAATTTCTCATAAAAAAAATATTCGAATAATTTTCGAATCGCTTTGTATCTTAATTTTTTGATTGGATTGTTATATAATAGTTAATTGAATTAACGAATTTATGTCAATGATGGATCAATGTTTAATGGATGTGACTATAACATACGAATACCTAGATATAATGGTTCAAAAAAAAGATGTGTTCGCCCCACACATATTATGCGCTCGAAAGGTTTATATACATTGCGTATTTATATGCCGATATTGTCCTTACATTAGCAAGCCATGTACAGCCCTTTGATTTACAGTTTTTTCTATAAAGCTTGTAGAATTAAAATACACATATGTGGTTGTTCTTTTTTTGTCAGATACGATATTGTTTCAACTGTTATTTTTGTGTATGAAATTAACTATGGGTTTCCAAATGATCTCAAATTAAAACAATTTGGTGTGTTAGTTTCATTATAGGTGTTCGCTTTTAAAAAGTACATTATTTTTGACCGTAGGACTTATGTTTTTCCTACGGCAGACCATGTGTGGGGCCAACCAACGCTTTGATTTAGCAAAACTTCATTATTTTGGTGAAAAATGTAGTTATTTTATCCTGTATTTTGTATTTCTATTCTTTGGTTCATGACGTGTTGTGACACATTTTTGCCAGCATTTTTTTTGTTAAGATTTATATTTAAATGCAACTACAATTTCCAAAAAATAAAATTATTTAATTTAAGCTTGTATTTTGTATTTCTATTCTTTGGTTCATGATGTGTTGTAACACATTGTGTACCACATTTTTGCCAGCATTTTTTTATTATGATTTATTTTTAAATGCAACTACAATTTCCAAAAAATAAAATTATTGAAATTATGCTTGTATTTTGTATTTCTATTCTTTGGTTCATGACGTGTTGTGACACGTTGTGTACCACATTTTTGCCAGCATTTTTTTTATTAAGATTTATTTTTAAATGCAACTACAATTTTCAAGTGAGGACCAGAAGTAAAATGTTCTCTATGATGGGAAGTTTTGATATATCAAAGAATATTTTAAATTTACATGACATGTTTATAGATTAATGTTGAACGCTGTATGTATGTTTTGATGTACTATTATTATATGTGAGGAAAAGAAAAAAAATATTTGTATTTTATTTATTTTGCAAAGAAAATGTCTTTGACTTTTATTTATGTATTTTTTTCATCGTTAACGTTCAAAAGTCGATATTTTTATTTAATTGTCAAAGACATTTTTTTCTACCCTACGAAAACGCGAAAATGCAACACAGACGGTCGTGTTTTTTTTTATTTTTTTTATTTATTATCTGTAATTATTAAATCAAAATATGTTTTCACCGTACCATAGACTACTACAACTGCGTCTATATTGTCTGTGCTGCCTTTTTGGCGACGGTTGTAGGGTTTTCTTTTTTTTTATATATATACGACCGTCTCATTATGTTATAATAACGTGTTGCATTTTCTCTCTCTTTTCCCGATCCCCTGGATGGCTCTCAACTGCGACGACATACGAAAACACAAATTCCCACACACACACACACACACCAAAAAAATATCAAAACAAAATCCTCTGATGTTAAAAAAAAACTGCGGAAATTATAAAAAATAAATATAAAATAAATAATTTCCAACTTACATAAAATAAAAATGGTATAATAAATACCTGCACATCGTATAAATGGACGGCGTACAGCTACTTCAGCGCGGCGACTCCTGCGCAGAACGACAGTTTCATGGACAGTGATCTCTTCGAACAGATCCGAGCCTTCGAGCCCGAAGGACTTGACTTCGACATCTACAACAACATGAGCATGAAGTAAGGTAAGACCATAGGTACTGAATGAAGGGTAGACGGAGAACTAGCAGACGGGTCACCTGATGGAAAGTGACTACCGTCATGCACGCCTTCAACTCAAAAGACTGTTGTGGTATATTTAATGATGCCATTGTATCTATATCTAAATTGCAAAAGAGTGGCTGTGAGTTTGTTTGCCCTTTCTTCTCATAAGGCTCAACCCCTTGGAAACGGGCGGTTGTAGATCGACACAGGCACATCATAGATTTTGTTGTTAAGTATAATTTTTATTAAATTTATTTTGGCAACTAATTGACAAAACAGAGATTGTTGCTATTGTGTGTGTTGATCTACGACTGTAGTCTACTTAAAAGAAGATTTCAAATATTAAAAAAAAAATGTTCTAGTTTGAAGTGTGTTAATGCCTTTAAGTGTATCAACCTCCCCCTCCCCCCCCCCTCTCAGAGTTAACGGCCCGGTAACCTCACTCACTTGTGAAAAGCAAGTCAATAAATTGATTAATACTGGTGTCTGTGAGGTCATGGTATGACTCTGGTTTAGTGATGTAACGAATGTAAGATTTCTCACATTCGCGAATGCGGATGCGAATATTCAAGACCAAAATCGATCTTCTTCGGAGTGAATTGGCAGAACAGTTACAACGCTATTACCCGACTGAGTATTTTTATATTATATGATATTTTTGTATGTATGTGTTTTATATACTGTATATGTATTGTGTAAATTTCATATTTTATTTTTGCACCTACCGCACTATATTTCTACATCACCTGAAGGTTGAAGAATCCCCCATGGTAACGCTTTCAAGGCTAAACCGCTGAACCGATTTTAATGAAATTTCGCGAGATACATATAGATAGATACATAGAGATACTTTGATTCTTGAGGAAGGACATAGGTTACTTTTTAACGCGCAAAATCTAGTTTGACATCATTCTAAGAAATAAAAGTATACAAAAAGTTTGTAAGTTAATAGATAATAAAGGAATGTCTTACAATTCCCTCACTCGTGCTTGGTGCTAGTACATTTGAATCGCGTAACAGTCTGGCCTCATCTTTTGGCAAAAAAATTGCCTGCTTTTGGTAAAACATTCCTGGGTCCGCTACTCTATAGAGCTTGCGGCGCACCCCTGGTTCACCTTGGTTCTCCACCTGCGTGAAACACGAGGACTGATTCAAATAATGTATTTATCTTCATTTCTCGACTGTACTGATCAACAGTTGAATCTCGGAACTCTATGTAGTACCTGTGCATCACCCGGGTGGAGAACCTAGGTGAAGCACAGGTCCGGCTCCCCCCCCCCCCTCTTATACCACAAGGTGTGCACACATTGTGCCTAAAGTAGGAGGGATTCGGACACAGCTACAATTAACACACGTAGATCACTCGCTGTGTGACCAATCCTTCATTGTATAAAACTGTCAAAATTCTTAATGTCTTTTTTATTTTTGGCATCACTCTTAATAAGTTCAACTGACAGATTGAATGAATGAATGATTTTTTTTATTTTTTTATTTTTCTTACAGGTGATCCAATGGAGAGATTTTTAAGTTTACATTTTTAAGATAAAGTCATGTTATAACTACTGGGTACTTTAATTTTTTTAGTTTTTATTCGTGCCATAGTGTCTTTATACGAAATATATAAATAGATATATACAAATGTAATTAAATTTTGTTTTGTTGGGCATAAATTATAATCAATCACTTTTTTTTAAAATAAATTTGCTTATAACGTTTTAGTTTTAGAAATGATATTTTAAATAATTTTAGTTTAAATTGACTATTGACCTTAAATAATTCACGTTTCGAATTGTAATATAAATCTAACCACCCCGTTGGACCTTTTGCTGCCATTTTTTTTTAGATGATGTATCACGAGTGTAAGGCCCGATTTTAAAAGGTGTCTCAGTCGTGAATCTAATCTGTTTTTAATAGAGATTTTATCATTGAACGTATCTTAAAACGAGATTCACCGATATAAACTCGAGTGAGAGCTAGTTTATTTCAGAGGGCCTAGTGCATGTTTATTTTACATCAACTCGCTGTCGACAGCGAGCGCTTTCGGCGCTACGATTGATGAAGATTTCAGTGCGGTCACGGTGATGATCGAGTCGATGTTAAATAAACTTCACCTCAGAACGATGTTTGTATCGTAATCTTCACTTAAGTATAGATTTTGACAGATGTGAACTTTATTTATGTGAGACAAGCTGAAACCATTCTCAAAGCATTGATTTGTAGGACATTTTAGCAGAAACCAACATATTTTACGATGATTTATTTCTGGATAATGACGAAAAATAATCAATTACTTGTTTACTATATGTACATTTTGAATTCTCCTTAATTCATATTCAATTCACTTAAATTCACATTAAAATATAAATAATATAAATTAATAATTTAGCATGACAAGTGCTGATTAATATTTTGGACGTTCCTTTACTGAATAATAATGTTGATCATGTGGAAACGTAATTGAAAACAGACTGTTAGCTCAAATCAGTGCTTGAGATTAGTTTCAACTGAGTTAAACTTTTAACGCGTTCTATAATAAGATCGATGCTTAAGTTTTATTCTGAACTTAAAATTAATTTCAAATAATCAGAGTTCAACCGATAATTGAGACGTCTTTTAAAATTCGGGACTAAATGTTTCATTTTAAAAAGTCTAGTTTATAAAATATACGATTCGAAATATTATATAGTTCAAAGTGCCATAAAGTGTTAAATAGAAAAATCGAATTATAAATTCTGACATTTTCCAAATCCGTCCGAAATTCTGACAAGCGACTTCAACTTTTGATGATCATCGACATCCGATGGAGCCATTGAATTAAAAGAAGAAGAACTTTAAATGACATGTCCTTTTGACAAACTGTCAAAGCTGTCTAAAATTGAAATCTAAAAGTGAAATGTAAATATTATCTGACCGTAAACAATGTTTTTTTTTGTTTTAAAACCTTATGTTGTTTATGACTTGTTATAACTTATGCCCAATATTATTTTATAAATGTTTTTACTTTAATATCAAGAAGCCTTTGTATATTAAAATAAGATATACCAACAGTTTACACATTTTGTTTTTTAAATAGGTGACTTGTGGCATTATTGCTATAATTTTAAATTTATTGCATTTTTTTTTAAATTAGGTTTAAGTGAAAATACCATCGTACCGCAAAACAGTACCTTCAATCCTCTAATACTAATAATGATGTATTTAAAATAATAATAATGTAAAAAATCCTTTCAAGATCCGCCAAAGAGTAACGAAGACATACAGATATAAGAATAGAGCAGGCGTAAAACCGAAAACGTGTTGCCACGTGCGTAAAAGAAAGCTGCCGAGAGGTGCCCCATCTTGCTGTCTCTCTCCGATCCATGAAGAGCAATGCACTGCGCATGCTCACCTGATAAGAAAAGACAACAGGTGGGGGCCTCTCGGCAGTTTTCTCGCTCGCACCTGGTATCACTGTCCTTCTCTCTGCGCACGCATAGTACATCTCAATGAACGAAGACGATCACTACTACAGATACGCTATCGGATATCTGCGGATACGAATAGCCAGCACATCACTAAATACTCCGACAGTTATTGTTTTGCCTCTTTGCGGGATGTACCTTCGTCTATAATTAAAAAACTTATGATCAATATTTGGCATTTGTTTTGGTGCGAAACTTTTATTATTATTTCAAAATGTTTTTAAATGTAATTATGGGTTTATATATAAATATTATTTTTAAGTTGATAGATTGTGTGCTTAACAATTTTAATTGAATTTGAAATAGTAAAAATTAATTGAATATATTTGACATGTCCAAATATTGACTTTACTGAATAAAAGGGCCCGTTCGCACAGCTCGGCAATAAATCAACGTCTAATTTAATTTGCATCAAATTATGGATTATATCTATATAGATCCTGTGTGTCACAGAATTAAGCGAAAAAGAAACCCGCTGTAAAATATCGCTGTGCGGAGGGGCTCTAAGTGTGCTCTAAGATTGTTATGGAACAACCTTTGTACGTGACCTCCAAATGCAGGTGTCGAAATTTAACAAATTCTTGTTGACAAAATTGTTGTTCCCGTTTTATATACTAATAAATTTAATCAACAACCAAATCTCACCAAGGTGAGGTTATATTAAAAAAAAAAACAGTTTACGGTATTAAATGGGTGTTACTACCCTACTTAACAGTTAAAATGCCTCCTTATTTTCAATTCTGAATTATAATGTCAGATGTTAATATAAATTGTAATAATACTGTAGGTGTTCATTTAAGTCCACACAATGGTTTATACTTCTTATATATATTATTAGCACAATGAACTTCATTTGATTTTATATTTCAGACAAAAAAAATGTCCATTGAGAATTCCATGATTGTATAGTAACATTTTTCATACAAATTTTAAATGATTTGTATTAAATTATTTATATAGATTTGTGGAAATAATAAAAATACGTGAAATACACATATTTAAATCACAAATAAACAATGAAGATTCGTTTTGACATAACTGTCACCTAAACGTCAGAGAGTGCGTAAACTACGCACAAGAATTAACTAATAAAAATATGATAACATACTATAACGAGAACTACGATATCTGACAAAATATTTCTCGCGCCGACTACAATATCTCTGAATTAAATGTACAAAAAAATTGTCGTTCAATTAAATTTTATTATTGCTTTCGATTTCCCGCCAAATCGGAACGCAACGCTCTGACATACAACGCTTTTTCAGAGGCTCTATGCCTCCGAAAAAAAATAACGATTATTATTTTTATTACAATTGGACAAAATAAATAGAAACAAATAATATAATTTCAATTTATATATATTTGGAAGATATACAGATATATTTTTCCTGATCCGATCTAGATGGGCGCGCTGCCACTGGTAACTTTGTCTTACAAACTTTTCGGGATCTTTTCAACTATGATAACTAGGAAAGAAAAGAGAAGAGACGTCCGAACTGTACAAGTTAAACTCCCGGTGGATCTCCCTCCAAAAGATGATAAAGGATGAATGGATTCGTCTTTTTTTTTGGGCGGGGATAAACCAGTATTCTTGTGAGTACTACAGTCACAAATGCGTGACACGAAGCTCTCTGACGGTACTCGTCTTTTCTTTAAATAATAATTGCCAATAAAAACGAATTGCCATCATAAAAAAGTATTGTATATTGTCCAATTTAGTTTTTAGTTCAGTAAACATAGATGTCAATTAACCAAGTAAATATATTGCAATAAATCTACATGCAAAATATTTGTGCTATATTTAAGTATAAGTTTATTTTAATTTTTGTTTATTTTCGTGAAATTTTAATAAACATTGTTGCTGTCATGTTATTTTTATTTTTTCTTTCTTTTGTGTTCCAGTAATTGCTCAGTTCTTCTGTTATTTATAATGTACTTGACTATAGAGGCATAGAATCTATTCATTTTCATAGCTTCAATACTGAATTTTTAACAAGTTTTTGCAAAAAAGAGTATTTGCAACCATGAGTGCTCAGCGCACTTTCTACGCACTGATGTTATTCTTAAATGTTGAGATTTAAATATATATAGTGCCTTTAAGCGGTAGCCTCTTTTCTGGTGTATGAAATAACCTTTCTTGAAAAATTAAAAACTGTTTCGGTAACTTTGGATAGTGTTTCCAAAGCCTAACATTCACTCTGGTGTTGTGTTGCCACTCTAAAGAAAACATAGTTAAAATTGTTGTAGGTACATCAAAAAATACCAATAGACTTGTCTCATTTTTGTGTTTACACAAAAATCGTTTTAGAAAATATATAAAAGTTAATGAACATTAAATGTTGGCACGATATTTCAATATACCACAATTTCCTTTTAAATTAGATGTAGGATCCATGTATGAGTGTTGTGAAATTTAAATGTGATACATGTGGCCTTAAACAATTCACAAATGTTTACCGAAGCTGTGAGCAAACCCTTATAGGCCAGCGATTCAATGGCGCTTGTGAAAGTTCAGTTTTAATAAGGATGCATTCACAGTTACACGTGACCGTGCTGTCTGTGAGGTGTAACTCAGTTAAATGCGTGAACTCAGTAACTCAGACCGGTGTACTGCACTAGTTTTTTGAATTAACACAAAATGTAACACGTTACAAGGCCGTCTATAAATTACGTCACATGTTAAATGGGAGTACGAACTATGACATTGTGTGACAAGGGGGTGGTTTGAATTTGAATAATTTTTAGATGTAAAATAATAAAATTTGTGACGTCATACTAGGGAGAGGGGAATTACAAAAAACTAAGAATTTAATTTGACGTAATTTATGGAATGAATTGAAAACTTTCATTCGTGTGGCAGTGACGCGGCAGTCGGACGACGACTGCCACACGAATGAAAGTTGTGTATTTACAAGCCCACGCACACATAGGGCCGCGCGCACAACTGAGTTGAACTATCTAGGTATACCATGCTTTCGATCTGCACCGTACGATGCAGTGCCAACACATTTTGACAAATTCGGAAACACAGTCGGCGCAGTGTATTAAGTAACTCATCTCTCTTCTGTTGCTGTTTTTACTTAAAATATATGTAGTTTTAATAAGTAGATTATATTTGTAAATAAAAGAACTAAAAATTACTCGGTTCTATGTATATTTTTATTTTTAAAAAGCTTAGATGGGCCTGTTGATCAGTGGTTAGTGACCCTGACTGCTAAGCCGGAGATCGTGGGTTAAATTACCATCCAGGATAAATATTGTGTGATGAGCACGATCAGTTGTTCTGTTTATGTATAAAATGTATGTATTTAGTCATATATAAGTATGTTTATCAGCAGTCTGGTTACCGTAGTACAGGCTCTGTGTAGTGTGAGGTGAGACGGCCGTGTTTGGGATGTGTATAGTTACTATTATTATTTTATTGAAACTATAAACAAATGGAGGGTATTTTAACGCACTTGTAATTATCGTATTGTAACGAAACGTATGTAACTGCAAATGTAGTTTAAATGTGTTTGAATGCCAATACTGTAATTTGTCATTTATTGTTTACCGAAGCTGTGAACGAACCCCTCGGTATATAGGCCAGCGATTCAATGGCGCCAGCCACGAAGCCATAGTGGAACTCTTAAGTGGTTACCAGTTAACGAGACGAGGTATCACAATATTGGGCTTGGGATTTTTTTTTTACCAATCATTCTTTGGTTTTTCTAAAACTTGACAAATACACACACGGCTTAAATTTATAATGAATATATAATATTCTATCCATCTAGTCCCAAACTAAGCAGAGCTTGTACTATGGCTACTAGACAACTGATATAAATACATATATACTTTATTATTTCTAAATACATGCATTATATATTATACGTAGAAAAACCCAGATCAAATCAAACATTAAATGTTCATGTTCACAAATGTTTTACTTGAGCGGGAATGGAACCCGCGATATTGGGCCTAGCAGTGAATTCTCTTCAATAGTTCTAAATTGTTCTATACCAATGTGAATGCATCCTTATAACCTAAACAGACTAACAAACAAATATTTACAAATAAATGTGTGTAAAATTACTTCGATGCATCGGAGTCTATTTTGTAGATATTGCGTGTTGTGATCAATTTATATTCCTTGTATATTAGCGATAAGTTACTCACAAAATCACAGACCCTTAGTATGTATGTATGTATGTGTGTATATACGTATAATATATTTTACTATCCTAAATAATGTCAGTATTTGTGTAATTTATATGCCTTTCTGTGTTTATGCCTAAGTACGCATGACTGTACCCTTACGTTTCTCTGTTGTCCTCCATTCGCTCAAGGTTTGCTGGAAGAAAACTCAGTTTAGGGTGAAGCTCGCCTTTGTACATGACATTTCCTTGTTACTTATATATATGTATGTGTACAATAAATAATAAATAAATGAATAAAATCGTTTGACAGATTTTTCATAAATTTTTTAACTTGGCATAGCCGTATTGATGCAAAAAACGTCGTATAGAAAATAACAACACGTTATGTTATTAATTCTTGTTATAAATGTTATGTACCCATATATAGCAAATAAGTTCCTTACTCCTGATTTCACTAGGAAAAGCGTACCTTACGAATAAGCGTTCGTAGCTACCTAATTAAGTAAGTTGTTACAAGTACTTGGATTGTACATTTTTATTTAATTAACTCGAAAACAAAGCATCGGAGATCGAGACATTATTCCAATGATTTTTGGAGTATTTGATGAGGAATAAAAAAAGACTAGTCTCGTTTCTCTACAACCGATAGTTTTCGAGTAATTTAATAAACAAGAATGAATCCTTTTTATTTTAAAGTTGAACCGACTTCAAACAATACTAACAAAGAACACTAAAAACCTAGCAGCAATCGCGGTTGATTTGCTGACATTTTTTGATGAGTTCCGTTGTCTGTCTCCGAAACTCATCATCAGATCTATATGAAATTTAAATGGGACCATTTCAGGATAAACCCTTTTCGAACACAAAAAGATTTTTGAAAATCCGTCCATAAATGACGGAGTTATGCCTGAACATACACAAAAAAAATAAACAGCCGAATTGATAACCTCCCCCTTTTTGAAGTCGGTTCAAAAAATAGCAGCTTTTTTTTAACTTAGCTCAATTTATAAATAAAATATTTGCTAAATAGATTAAGAAACTTCAGTCTAACGACACCACACGGCTTTTTAATAAATTTAAACCTTTTACGAGAAAACCGACCTGATTTATTTGACTATATTATTATGCATTTTTATTATCTGTATGTATTGTCAATATTTAATATAGATTGTCTGTGGAAATTTTGAAATTTAAAAAACATATTTTTGAGAATGATAAAACTGAAGATTTGTGAATTAAAATGTTATAAGAGATGGACGACACACATATTTTTACTCTTCACCGTTCAATTATTATAAATGTTTGTTCAACGTTATTATAATGGCTTTGTTAGTTCCACATTGTACTATAGATTGCCTGTTTAGTACTAAATAAATACTATAATTGTTGGTTCCTATTGTTTTATTTCTTCTCCATTAAACTCTGCAAACGAACAGACGTGTGCAACTCAAGTACTTGACGGGCCTGTTGGTCTAGTGGTTAGTGACCCTGACTGCTAAACCGGTGGTCGCGGGTTAGATTCCCACCCAGGACAAATATTGTGTGATGAGCACGGTCATTTATTCTGTGTCTGCGTGTAATTTATCTATATATAGGGTCTACCAATAGGGATAACCTGGTTTTGACAGCTCATAGCGGCCATGTTTGATGATGGATCTTTGACGTCTCTTGACATTTGTGTTCAGTAAGGTTTGCCATTTTATCATGTCACGTTTCACTTTAAACCAACGCTTGGAAATTGTCCAAAACTTCTTTGAAAAGTGACGAAGGAAACCCCGTTACTATGAATGGCGAGCGCTGTAACTCGATGTTAACCGCATATTTCTTTCCGGAATTTGATGATATTGATGCAGACGACCTTTATTTTCAACAAGACGGTGCACCACCTCACTTTACTCGAGTGAACATGGAATTATTGCGTGGAAAGTTTGGTGAGTCGTTAATTTCGAGAAATGGACCGATCAGTTGGCCACCAAGATCGTGTGATTTAACACCTTTAGACTATTTTCTTTGGGGTTACGTTAAATCTTCAGTGTACAGCAATAATCCAGCCACAATTCGTGACCTAAAAACCAACATTCGACGAGCCATAGCCGACATACCGGCCGAAATGGTGCACCGCGTCATCGAAAATTGGCGTGAGCGGGTGACCGTCTGCAAAAAGAGCCGCGGCGGTCATTTGGCCGATATATTATTTAAAACATAAAAGGCATAAAATTATCTATCAAATAAATCAATCGGATGCATTTTTCATAAAAAATTGTGTTTTCCATTTTTAAACCAGGACGTTCTTATTGGTAGACCCCATATATATTATATATATATATATATATATAGTTCTTTTGGAAGAGGAGGCCTTTACCCGAAGAGGGGTCCAGATGACATGTATATTGGACTAAAATTATCCACACCCATTAATATTCATACGAATGTACATGCCAATGGAATATTAAATGCTTTTTATTAATTTATGTATGTATTTAAAAATATAAAAGTATGTTTATTAGCAATCTGATTACTATAGTACAGGTTCTGCCTAGTGTGTGATCAGACGGCCATGTGTGAGATGTGTGATATATATTATTATTATTATTAAGTGCCAGAATCAGATGTTGGGGAGAGTTTGGTCTCCAGTAACATTACTCGGTGTAAAACAAATAAACACCTGATTAACACCAATGATATTTTAACAAAGATACGTTATATTCACACTGCACGCACTAAATATTTATTCCGTAACCGTACATACATCTATTAGTGCATTTTAGAACAAAATATGCACTTACCTGTGGTATGATATTCCATTATCTTTATTTACCTTTTTGTCGTAATTTGTGCACTTTTGGAATACACAGGAAGGTATGTTATGAATTGTCTCGAATTAATTGGTACGTGCGCTCGCTCGCGGTGGTCCTAATTAGGACCCTCGCGTTTTGTGAGTTGGTGGCGTATCTACCTCTTGTTCGTATTTAATATCATTGATTACCTCCGGTTTTCTGTGAAGCCGTGGTATCACTCCGGCCAAGCCAAGCCCAAATGTGTCGATTAATAAGGGCAGAAAATAATATCGTCATAATCAACAGCCTTTAATAGTCCACTGCTGGACATAGGCCTCTCCTTAGAAAGGAGGTTTTGGCTTAGAACACCACGTTGGCCATACAGGTTGGTATAGTTTTCCCTCTCTTTGCAGTGCTGTCGTACTTTTTTTTGCTAATATTTTATAAAATATTGGGGTTAAAATAATGCTTTCTTATTCAAATCTCAGTTTTTTTTGTAAGCGAATAATTAAATCCTAATTACTGAGACAGCACTAACTCGAAAATACCAGTATTGCGTAGCCTTTTGTCAGACTTGGGGTTTTAAATAACACTGCGATCGGGTATTCAATCAACACTAAGACAAAAAAATAAAACTAAATTGTTCATTATGAATATAATTTTATAAATAATACACAAGACAATTATTATATTATTCCGTTTAACCCTAAATAAACAATTTCAATAACAATTTATTACATATAACTATATTTTTGGTGAATTAAAATTTTATTTGATTAACACCGAAGTACAAAAGCCCCCAAAATATTAACAACAACACTTATTCCCTTCTTCTACTTTCTCACTCTCTTCTTTCTTGCAACAACTCTTCTCAACTCTTCTTCCCTTGCCGGCCAGAGGTCTATCTCTCTCATCCCAGACCACGACCCCGTCGCAAGCGCATATGCGCTTTGGGTTCTGGAAGATGCCGGCCGACCGCGCTATAATGCCGCACGCTATTCTGTAACGAATGAAAATTATATATCAATACGCGAAGTAATCTGTGTATACCCATTTTATACTGCCTCGGTAGTGCAGTCTTGGGTTCGATTCCCGGGTCGGACCAAATTTATGTATGATCTGCAAATAATTGTTTCGGAATTTGGGTGTTTTCTATGAATATGTATGTATTTTCAAAAAAAGGATATACTTATTTTATCAGTCAATTTAGCTTCCATATCCATATAGGACGGAGGTCATTCTGCGACCTCCGGCGCCTGAGTTGACTATGGTACCGTGACCGGGCCTGGCGCTTCGGGAGAGTTGTAAACTTCCGGTCCCGCTCCGCCATCTCCTTTGTAAGCATAACTTGCTTGCAGGAGGAGACGGCGGAGTTCCACGAACTCTCGCTCCGTACCATGGCGGCAATCATGTTACCGAGCGAGAGAATTCCCACTCCGATGGCCGCCACGAGGCAACGCCTCTGCTCCACCCACGCCGGGCATTCTGCCAGCGTATGGAGCACTGTGTCCACGGTCCGGCCATCGCAGTGGTGGCACTCAGGCGTTGGGTCCTTGCGGGTCAGACACAGGTGATCTCCGAAGCATCCTTTCCCGGTGATCACCAGCGTCAACCGGTATGAGAGGGTTCCGTGGTCTTACCGCTGCTTATTTTTTTACTTTTTTTTGTGTCGATGACACTTTGTTTTATAATTTCCATTACCAAAATTGAAGTTAATTTAACAAACTGGGCCAAAGTAGATGGTTGATAATAACAAAATAAAATAAATTTGTTAAAAATATTTTTTGTTTCTTTGAGCAATATACTATTACTAAGGTCGACTTAACTAGTAACCCTGTATATGTTGACCTATTATGGTGCAAAGGTCATAAACACACAGCGCCATCTAACGAAGAGACACCGAACTACGGAGTAATTAATATCCGGCATCGCACAATGAAAGTTCTGGCCCTGATTAGTATGATACACAACTACAAAAGCATGATCATCTCGCCTGGTGAGAGGATCCTCGCTTTGTGGTGGAGGGACGTGATACAGGATTAACAGTTATTCCGTAGTTCGGTTTGTGTTCGTTAGATGGCGCTGCAGTAGGTTTTTTTTTCGTTGTCGCCACATACCTGTTCTAGAGCCCACACTACAAGCCATGCCTAGACAGCTCTAAGTAGATATATATCACAGAATAGTATTTACATACAAAAATATCAGTCTACTTACGGCTTGCCGCTATCCCCATCTATCTTGGAGGTGGGAGAAGACCCCTGGCCCAAATCATCTCTCTGTTCCGTGACGGCTACAGAACGACCTATGATATCCCACACCTGAAAACAAAATAATGTTTTAATCAGGTACGCATTTTACATTTCTAATATTTATACAAATAAACAAAATTGAAGTATTCGTTTGTAATGTTAAAATAATAGGTTATTTTCATGCTCACACGATACTTATGCCTAAAGAGAAGTTTAAATATTTTTTGTCTGTCTGTTTGATCCGGGTAATCTTCAACACTTTGATAATATTTTACTACCATGTAGCTTAACGTGCCCCTGAGAGCACCTAAAGAAGACGGTGCCTGTTGCCATACAAACATCTGTGGGCAATCGTTACGGCTAGTTGCAGCCCTCAAAAGTCTGACCACAGTCTTTGTATAGAATTTCGATATCGCCTAGTACTTGGGTTGCTGAGGTAAAAAATCGAAGTTCAGTCTGAAAGCCGACTCAAACCTAGATTGGGTCTGAGAATGATTATAATTTTTTTTAATATACCTCACACATTTCACACACGGCCGTCTGATCCCAAACTAGGCAGAGCCTGTACTATGGTGACCAGACTGCTGATAAACATACTTATATATTTTTTTAAATACATACATATTATAGATAAATTACACCCAGACATAGAACAAATGATCATGCTCATCACATAATATTTGTCCTGGGTGGGAATCGAACCCACGACCTCCGGCTTAGCAGTCAGAGGCACTAACCACTCGACCAGCAAGCCCGTCAAACCAACCCGTCTGGCCAGCGTGGAATAGTAGACCAAAACCATCTAAGGAGAGGCCTATGTCCAGCAGTGGACTATTAAAAGCTGTTGATGTGATGTATGAACATAAAACATAGAAATACTTCAATACCTTAAGCACGTTGTCAACTATTCTGAATGTAGCTCGTCCAGTTTCATCAGCCACAATATTCCCCAGGTCCCCCGCGTGTCTATGGTCTTCGGGATCTTCTGGACCCCCATGTGGAGACCCACGGGGGTTATAATGGTCCCCAATGGATTCACAACCCTACAAGCAAAAGGAAAATATTATTTACGATTTCGATTATAGCTTTGTCCGTGGCTTCGTCCGCATGTATAATAATAATAATATATTACCACATTCACACAACGCCATCTAGTCCCAAACTAAGAGCACCATGGACTTCCTTTCTAGGGTATACCTGGTTCCCCGGCTATTAGTACCCGAGACCGCGTGCGGTTTTAGTCGGTTCGAGTCCGACATGCCACCGATAGGGGGTATCAGAGGGTATTTCCGCACGGAAAAAAAAAGTCCCAAACTAAGCAGAGCTTGTACTATGGCTACTAGACAACTGATATAAATACATAAATACTTTTTTTTTGTAAATACATACTTATTCATAGAAACACCCAGACCAAATCAAACATTAAATGTTTGACTAGAGCGGGAATCGAACCCGCGACCTTTGGAATGGCAGTCCGTTACACAAACCACTACGCTGTCCGGTCGTCAAATGTCGGTCATATGTCAGTTATCGCGCTGATAATGTAGCTTTCCATTGGTGAAAGAATTTTTTAAATCGGTTTAGTGGTTTAGACGTAAACGCGTACCAAACAAACAAATTCACTTTCACATTTATTTATTTATTTAATTATTCTTAGAGAGACTAACAGACTTATAACAATTTTGTATAATTACAATTAAATAACCTTATTGCTAATTACAAGTCTCTGCATATAGGTACTCTAAGGAGAATTGTCGACTTAAAATGAGGAGAAGTGTAAGCCTTGGCAGGGATATACATAACACATAAATAATATACACATAGATGCATATACACGTATCAGCACATACACATGCGCACACCCCCATGAGTACACATACATACACACACATACAAATACTAACACACTGAGATGCCGATACATAGATGTGTTAAAAAAAAAATAAAGAAAGAACAAAAGAAAATCAAATAATATTTAATAATAAATAACATTTATAATATTAGTATGAATATCGTGAATAAAATGGCGATCCCAGTACAGCTATCTGATAAAAATCACTTTTTGTATGTAGGATAAACATACAAAGTAACAGTAAAGCTCACATAGACCAGTATTACTTATTGTGCATCGGACTTAGCACCGACTTCAAACAGACTAGAAGGGACTAGTGCTATTATATTGTTACCTGTTATATTGAGGGTACTTATTATAGTTTGTTTACTTAGATTTGTAATTATTTTTTAATTTTTAATGCTCTTTGTCAGTATTGTTTGAAGTCGGTTCAACTTTTTTTTAAAGGATTTATGTAGGTTGTTCTAGGGACGCCCGCGAGAGTTCCTGGCCTTACAAGTTTAAATTAATGTTATATTCGATATTACTTGACCATGTCGAGTACAGTTTCCAGAATTCTACAATTTAAACTTTATGTTTAGCCGAAAAATGACTGACTAAATTACGATCGGGACCCTAAATCCCGGGGTTCTGGGATCCTCTGCTCACCACCTACCTGGCTAAGGTCTCCTACATCATGAACGTGAAGGCCATGAACACCGCAGGCCAGTCCATCTATGCTGCCGTCAGCTACCATTGGACCCTCTGCAGTTTGTTGGAACCGGATCACCCCCATCACTTTGGATGGGCAGCATATTTGGTTGGATATCATGCATACGGCTGATTGGGTTTCTGGAAGTTTTTTTTTTACCTCAGAACTTATTTTTTTTTATTAATAAGTTAATTTTATCCTCATGACTTGCTGGAATGTTTAACAGAAAGCTGGAGTAGCACAACTTTCATTCGTGTGGCACAACGTCTTGCTCGGACGACGACTGCCGCGTCACTGCCACACGAATGAAAGTTGTATATTGACAAGCCCACGCACACATAGGGCCGCGCGCACAACTCAGTTGAACTATCTATACCATCTGACGGTCAACTCTAGCGGCTGAAATTAGCCGTCAGATGGCTGGTAAGGATAGAATAGAATATGCTTTATTGTACACAAATTACAGTAAGTTGGTTAAATATTACAGATGGATATGTACAATGGGCAGCCTTATTGCTAATAGCAATCTCTTACAGACAACCTTTGGATGAACAAATTGACAGTAGATAAGGAGAAACAGTGGGTAGTTTAGGTGTATCGAAGCTAACGTAGTGTAAAAATAAATAAATATACATTATATAATTATACATACACAGATTTTGTAAAAATAAATTCACATATCTCACACACGGCTGTCTGATCCCAAACTAGGCAAAGCCTGTGCTATGGTAACCAGACTGCTGATAAACATACTTATATATTTCTAAATACATACATAAATAAATAAATAAAAATAAGAAAGCCTTTATTATTCATTTGGCATGTACTTACATCTTGACTGCACGGATGGCGTAGTGGTTTAAGCGGTCGCCACGCCGCTTCCTACTACGCCGAGTGTTGTGGGTTCAAACCCCACATGGGACGACACTTTGTGTGATCCACAAATTGTTGTTCCAAGTCTGGGTGTTATTTGTGTCCGTTTCATGTATGTTTGTAAAGTCCCCCGCGACACAGGATATTTTCCTAATGCGGGAGTTGTCTTTTTACAATCAATAATCAATCAATAATCAATAATTACATTCGTATGAATATTATTTTTATTTATTTTATTTTTATTCTTTATGTACAAGTATGGGTTGTACAATGGCGGACTTAATGACTTAAGGCATTTAGGAGGAGTGGACACGAGCGGAAGTATGAGTGGGGCATTGGGGCAAGAAGATTGTTTGATGAACGGGGGGTTCTACCGTGGTTGGAACACAGAAATTGGAATATTAATGGGTGTGGATACTCTTAGTCTAATAGTCCTTCTTCGGGTAAAGGCCTCCTCCTTCAAAAGAACTTAATACTACAAAACAATGGATAATAATATCATCATTGAACGCGAACGCTCCAAAACAACAAACTCGAGCAGATGTCATAAACACCGCCACAGAATTCTACCGACGGGTATATAGCGTCTCTAAGGAGCTCAGGTATAAAAAAAAAACTTCTTTTCTTTCTTATAAAAGACAACTCCCGAACTAGGAATATATCTTTACAAACATACGTGAAACGGACACAAAGAACACCCAGACTCAGAACAACAATTTGTAGTTCACACAAAGTGTCGTCCCATGTGGGGATCGGACCCACAACACTGAGCGTAGTGGGGCGTGGCGACCACATAAACCACTACGCCATCCGTGCATAGATACATATTATAGATAATTATTTGTCTTCGGTGGGAATCGAACCCACAACCTCTGGCTTAGTAGTCAAGGTCACTAACCACTAGAACAGCAGGCCAGTCTAAAGGTAAAGTGGTATTTTGGGGAGAATATTTACATTTACTTTTCTTTAAGAAATAAATACAAACTAGAAGTGTAGATTTTTTTAGCAACATACATTCAAACTTTTACATAAATACAAACAAAAGAAAAAAACAACTCCCAGTCTAGGAATATATCCTGTGTCATGGGAGACTTTACAAATATTTGTGAAACAGACACAAAGAACACCCAGCCTTAAAAAACAATTGTGGATCATGCCAAGTGTTGTCCCATGTGGGAATCAAAACCACAACACTCTGCACAGTAGAAAGCAGCGTGGTGACCGCTTAAACCACTATGCCACCCGTGCAGTCAATAAATAAGGAATGTATGTACACAATCAAGTAAAATTTGAAATATTCTGTACATCTGATGATATTCCCAGTTCTTACCTCCGAATCCCTGGAGAACTGCTCTCTTACCAGATGTATTGGACACTAAATTTAATATATTTGTACTTGGCAGTGATGTCTCTACCATAAAGGCCCCATTCTTAAACACTGCCTGAAAGTTAGAACACAATAATTAGGTATAGTACACAAAGGCCAATAGAAAGGAGCATGTTGGGACTCAGACTTAGTGATAAAATTAGAAATTCTGAAATAAGAAGAACGCATAGATCATTTAAAATGGGGCTGGACAGGACATGTTACGTTCCAAAATAAATAAATAGAGCAAACAAGTCACCTTATGGTACCCAAGAGAGGACTGTTGAAGAAAGGGACGTCCGAAAACTAGATGGCAAGACGATATCCGCCTAACCTTGGGACCTTACTGGACTAGAGTAGCAGAGGATAGAGCTCAGTGGAGAGAGCTGGAGGAAGCCTATGCCAAGAGGCGCACCGAATTGCGAGACGTATTATAACAAATAGAACTCGGAAATATGTATTGTCATAGCTGTAGCAAATTCGGAAAAAAAGGGCTTTATACATTTTGTCAGTGTAGTTCTAACAATACATAACTCAAAAATGTCTGTTTACAGGAGAGTTACTAACTGACTGACTCAAGTGTTATTTTTTAATTCAAAATGGAAAATGTTTTAAGTTTAAACAATGTATCTGTGTATTTGTCTGTCTGTCTGTAGCATCATAGCTCCCAAACGGATGGACCAATTTCGATGTGGATATTTTTGTTCGAAAACCAATGTGATTGAGATGGTTCTTAGCTACAAATTTTGAAGATCATCACCTCTTTTCCTAGATGATAAAGGGATCACACTAAAATCCTCAAGTCCAATTGATCTGAAATTTGGTATACTCTTTTTTTGATGGTATTTCACGACATGGTAACCTGGAACTTGCTGCTGCATCATGTAGTCCGCGGGAGAGCCAACTCCTCAAAAAATTACAGCATATATACCATGTTTGGGCTTATTAGAGCAGTCTCAATAAGCAGTCATTGTTTTTTAAAGAGTTTTTGTGTCAGGGGTTTTTTAATAATGCTATTATATTATGATGAAGGGATCAAATAAGTAACTGCTTGAATTAGGGAGTTTAGGCCGAAAGAATTGACACCGTTTTTCTGTAAACCAGTGGTATCGCTCTGTTCAAGTTGACTCATTTACACCAAAGTTTGGATCTCCGTGTGTAATTTTTATTTATTTAATATCATCATGCGTACCCTTATTCCAGTTTTATTTGGGGTTGGAGTTGTAAATACGATTCGTCAATTCTTTTCTGTCATTCGTCATCTCACTGTTTACTCCTTTCCTAGGCATATTCTCTCTCACACAGTCCATTCACCTTATCTTTGGTATTCCTCTACTCTTGCACCTTCGACTCCCATACCTTACATTTTCTTATACCCACACATATTCGTCACCTCTCATTGATCCCTCATGACACTCTTTAAAAAATACTGTCAAGATTATTAAGCCACCAAAAAATGCTTAACAGCTATTAAAGCATCCCTGATGGCTTGCCACAGCTAATTAAACTCTTGCGAAACCAACATTAATTTCACATTATTTATTGCTAGAACTAGCCGGTACCCTTCTACCCGCACTTCGTTCATTTAGAATTTTATTATTATTATTTGAAAAGCGCTGCCTTAGTGGGCTTGATTACAGGACTGGGAAAGGGTTTTCCTAAGAGAAAAAATAGCCTAAGTTACTCCTTTTATAGACAGCTACCTGGTAGTAAAATATTATCAAAAGCGGTTCAGCCGTTTAGAAGATTACCCGGAACAAACAGACCGACAGCTAGACAGACAAAAATAATAATTAAACTGGTTTTAGGCATAGGTATTCTACAAATAATTGTGTTACACTAAAAAACCTATTATTTCGCACCCAGATGAACATCTTTGTGCATAAGTAAACAAAATATTTATTCTTTGTGAGTAATAATTGATAAACAAATTAGTTTTATACATAATACATACCTCCACAACGCCATCCTGTGATTTTAACTCATTAAGTGTTTTCTCTAAGATTTGCTGATCAGGATTTTCTCCAAAATCAACCAGCACTTCCAACTTTACCAAAAAAAAACCTTAATTTAGTTTTAATCTATTAAGTTAAAATAAATTTGTTTGTAGGTACAGGACTTGAAGAATATTTAATTTATTGATAAGATTCTATCATCGTGATATCGCCAATGTCTTGAAGGACATTGTGTCAAGGTTAAAATTAAGTATAGTCATTCATTTCAGTAGGAACAATCAGTGTATTGAAAATAATTAAAATAGGTATCAAAATAAAACCTACGATTTAAATTATAAACACACTTACCTTAGATGTAAGCATTGTCGGTTTTTATTACACAACGCACATAATTTTTTATATATTTACTTTATTTATATAACTTTTTTTAAGTTGGATTTTTCTGGAATCACTGCATGTGAATAACAAACAGGTAAATATTCAACCTTGAAAAGTGATGACTGACAATTACCAATACAAATACAAAGTGACAAGTGAATACTGCGAACTGCGAGAAGGCGTTCCGAAGTTATACATATGACAGATTATTTTGTATAATTTTAGGTAAATAGTTATAGTAAATATCTTATTTCTTACTTCTTCTTGGTTGTATTGTGTTGAATATTAGATTTTTAATTATATTAAAAACATAACAGACCTAATTGCCATACGCAACACGTTAAAAAGCGGCTACAGGAACACACATGTTGTATGAAAAACAGACTGTCAATAAGTTAGACGTAGCTGAAGCTAATACTAGACGGCTTTTTTGTTAAATATATTACGATATTTATTTAAATATACAAAAATATTTGTTATTAAAGGCATATACAAAATATTTGCTTTGGTTTTGTGACCAAGGTTGCTCATTTTGAATCCATAATATTTTAAAAGCTTTAATATGACGTTCGAACGCGCTTTGTATTAATAAGAAACTTATCTATAGGAATGCAATTTTTAAAATTGTAGGGTAACTTTCACGTTTTAAATACTTTTTCGCATTTTGTCTAATCCAAATTACGTATTTTAATCTATATCTAATCCATAGAAGTTTGTTTGACAAAACAGAGATTGTTGCTTTTGTGTGTGTTGATCTATGACTTTAGAATCTACATGGAAGACGATTTCAAACAATTTTGGAAATTTTATGAAATAAAGAAAGTTTGAGTTGAGTTTGTTTGGTTGAACGCGCTAATCTCAGGAACTACTGGTTCGAATTGTCAAATTCTGTTAGTGTTATAGCCTTTCCGAGCCGAGCTGAGCATCACTGAAAATTATTGCAACAACGGGGAAAATTAATTATTTTTTAATTATTAATAATAATAATATATTATTCAGTAGAAGAATTATGTCTTATCAACATTAACACCTGTAACAGCGTCACTCCGGGAGTGCAGACAGAAGTAAAAACTTTAAAAATTTTAATTTTTGATTATAACAAAAAAAAAAAAAAAAACGATTTGATCTATGTTGTACGTTTATACACAATAAATGTGTGTGTTATATATAGTTATATAATCATGTATTTCAACCCAAATTCAACTCTCGTGTAAACGGGGCCAATATATGTAGATACTTATATACAGAGGTGTCGGTAACGGTAACAATGGTTTTTCCCCATTTCAAAAAATACAGTCTTTTGTTTGTAATTCAGAAGTGTTCACTTTAAAAATTTTAAACGACACGTCAATGGAGACATGTTTGATATTTCTAGTCGTTTTTTTGGAAAATGATTTTATTGACTAGAATAGACCTTTGGATGTACTGAAGAGGAGGCAGGGACAAAAACCAGTTAATTCCCCTCCCGGGCCTATACATACAGCGTTTGCCTCCTCTCTGGCAAAAGGTATATGAGAAAGGAGAAGACGGGAGACCTGAAGGTAAACAACTAACCCTTCGAGTGACCCTCCAAGGGGATACGACCAACGAAATAATTTAACACACAATTTTTTTGTACTTCATTTATTGCAATCATATTACAAGTTATTAAAAAATCAGCTTAGTACTTCTAAAATACAATATATTTACTTCATTTTAACTTGAGTAGATAATATATCTACAGAAAACGTATTCCTTTTGTAAATTTTCTTAAAATCGACTTATACAAAATCAAATGTCGTTAAGTTTGCTTTTTAAACAATAGTAATTTATGCCTCATCTATTTATCCAATATGTATAAAATGTGTTTATGATCACTACTCTGCTCCAAGTAGCCCTACCCTGATAGCGTAATATCTTTCAACAAAAACTGGGTTAGCAAAAACACTAGTTTTGTAAATTTTATTGCAGTTCCCAAAAAGAAAAAAAAAATAACTGACACTAAATTTACTATACTGAATATTCTTTTTTTTTGACAACTCCCGCATTAGGAATTTAAAAACATACATGAAACGGACACAAAGTACACCCAGACTCAGAACAACGTTTTCTTGACCACTCAGACTTACCCGATATGCACACAAAATTTCACGAAAATCGGTAGAGCCGTTTCGGAGGAGTTCAACCACGCACACCGTGACACGAGAATTTTATATATTAGATAATATATCTATTACACACTTCATGTTATTTCTAAATAAAATAAAAAAATACTAAAAAATTTAAACCCAAAAAACGGGTATCATATTGTTATTACCGTAGAGATATATTTGAGATATCTTTTTTCTTACAATTGCACAATAAATACTTAAAGACGAGCAAAGCTTCTAATTAGGGGATCTCCATAAATTACGTCACAGGTTAAGGAGGGGGTATGGGGGCGGAGTAGACGAAGTGTGACAAGGGGTGGGAGATATCCTAAAATTTGTATCATCACATTTCAAAACCCAATATATTCAAGTATCAGAAAGCGAAATTTTAATTATTTACAGTAATATAATTCATTACTTCCCTGTTTTTTTTTAATATTTTCCAAATTCAACATAAAACCATCAATTATTTTTTTTCATTTCATGTTGATTTTATATTGAATTAAAATGGAAATATTGGTATATAGCAATAGCAGTTTTAGTAATTTCTATGAATATAAAATTGCAAAATATGTGATGTGTCACACTAGGAAGGGAGATGCCTCATAAATATGACTTGCTGTGACAAGGACGGGGGTTTATTTTTTATGTAAGAGGTCACCTGATGGAAAGTGACTACCATCGCCCTTTAACGTCTGCAACTCAAGTCACTATCCCGTTGCAGGCCTTTGAGGAAGCAGCACGCTCTTTTCTTAAAGGTTTGAAGGTCGCAGAAGATAACTTGGGGAGGGGGGGGGGGATGAAATTCGTGTAACGTAGTTTATAGATGACGCGTAGTCGTATTTGATGTTTAACATCTGACATCATACCATTAAGAAAGCTAACTTTACTATATTAGTCGACTCATCGGTCAAATCTTGTCCAATCATTACAAACACTTAAGTTTTTCACACATGGTATGTCACTATTAATTAATATTGAAAATATTAATACCATACTTGAACCATGTTATGAAGAAACTTTCGTGTGATGACAAATTATGGATACGGTCACCACCCCTATTCATCCCGTGGGTGTCGTAAGAGCCGACTAAGGGAACAAACTACGCAGAACAACAGCACTGCAGAAAGAAGGAAAACTTGACACAAACCCTATACCAACCCGTCTGGCTAGCGTGGTATAGTAGGCTAAAACCTCCTTTCTAAGAACAAGCCTATGTCCAGCAATGGACTATTAAAGACTTGATGATTAGAAAACGTCTCAATTCACAATCCAAAACTATCCCTATTTATATTGAGATAATACTTATAATGAGGAAACAATTTCTTTATATCTAATAGACGACGTTTCGACCAGGTTGCACTGGTCTTAGACAGGCTGTAAGCCACTGCTAGACCAGACCGCCAAACATATAAATAAATATCATAGAAGGCAAAACTTTAACAGTTAGTACAGAATTTCTAACTTTTTTTTTTAATAAATATTGTAAACACAGGTCTCCATAAATTTCAGTCAGTTTGTTAATTGACTTATTTCTGTATAACATGGACCAATTTTACAAGTATTAGCTTTATTTATAACTCAACACGGTCGTCTGATCCCAAACTAGGCAGAGGCTGTACTATGGTAACCAGACTGCTGATAAACATACTTTTCGAACAGAAGAATTTTATACATAAATATTTTTGGGCTGACATGTATGAAGGAACTATGGGTATTTAACACCAATTGTTATTTTACTGTAGGAGAGAGCCACATGCCAGCATGCATGCATGCCATGCTCAGCCCATGAGCTGGTCATGGATTTGATAACAGTGGGCACTACCGAGACAGTCAGAGTCTGACCACAATCGGTACAACCGGGTCGAAATATCAGACAATTCAAAGGTGTATCTATGGCTACGCTAATTCCCATATAGATATTCAACTTTCACTAGTTTAAATTTAACACTATTGAATCTTCTTTTACTACAGTTAGACAATGTTAAGAGATGGGTGACCACACCCACCTCTTCCTAAGAATTCAACCAAATTTTTCAGTAATGTCACTTATCAGCTTTCATCCACAATGTCTACCACACACCACTCGCTATCAACTTCAGCTTCCACCTGCACCGTTTCAGACTCCATAACTTGACTGGTGTTCATCATGCCGATGAGCTCCGTATACTTGGCTTTCTGTTCTTCTGTCATGACAGCTGGGTTGTGGTTCTTAAGATGGTAGTTGAGGTGGCTGCTTTGTTTAAACCGCTTGTCACATATGCCACATTGGAATGGAGCGACGTTGGTATGTGTTCTCATATGTTGACGGAGGTGAACTGATTGGCAGAACGATTTGCTGCATACCACACAGCGGTACGGCTTCACCTGTAAGAAATAAACGAAATTTATACTTTTATTTATTTTGGTGTTCTGACAGTGCTAGGCTCTAAATTCAGTCAGTTAGATTTTATCAACAGCGTTTAATAGTCCACCGCTGGCCAGACAGGTTGGTATAGGGTTTGTGTCAAGTTTTCTTTCTCTCTGCAGTGCTGTTGTAATGCATAGTTAATTCACTTAGTCAACTCTTACGACTCCCACTCGTGACAATAACACTCCGTATTCTTAATCCATCACCACACAGTCAATTTTTTTTCTTTTCCCATCCTTTCAACCAGTCACAAATACTTTTTTAATTTATTTTTAGAGCAGTCACCAGGTTTAGTATAGTACTTGAGCACTTGGAGAAAACATCATCCTTCGCAATATTTGGATTTCGAATTACAGGTTTATTATCGTGATATTATAAGCTATTACATTCACTACACAATCAATATCTGTAAGCTGTATTCTTTTACCATAGCCTTCAAAGCTTCCAACATTTTCTTTAACCTAAAATACCTGGTTGAAGGCAGGCTTGCCCACTATGAGTGGGATAAAAGTTATAGTCTTACAAAACGTGGGCAAAATGTCTCCAGACGGACTGGATGGTGGCTGGCGATTGGACAATCGTAGTGTAAGGCGGCGCGATGCACCGACGAATTAAGTAAAGTGTCTGGCAGCAGATGGATGCGAACTGCCCAACACCGGGATGGTTGACGCTCCGGAGTTATTTTTTTTCTGTTTACGGGCGGTAGAGTTATTTATATGCATACTAGCTTCACTTATTTTCGCCCGCGGCTCCGCTCGCGTAAAGGTCGGTTATCGCAGTAAGAAATGTCTATGTGTTGCCTCTAGAATCAAAGTATCTCCACAGGGAATTTAATATAAATCGGTTCAGCGGTTATTGATTCCCCATACAAACTACCAATCCTTTATGTCCTTTCCCGGAACTCGGACTATCTCTGTACCAAATGTCATCTAAATCGGTTCAGCGGTTTAAGCGTGAAGAGGTTACAGATAGACAGACAGACAGACACGGATGACGTCGTGGTTTAAACGGTCACCTCGACGCTTTCTAAAGCGGCAATTTCTATAATAATTTAAAAAAACATACCTTAGTGTGGATACGAAGATGCTGGTCCAGACCAGATTTCTGTGTAAAGGCCTTCGGACAAAATGTGCAAGGAAATGGTCGGTCTCCGGTATGCATCCTCATGTGCTGCAACACACCGCCCTGATTGACAGAAACGAATACATAATAATATAACAACCTTGCAATGCAGCAGTAGTTTAGGAGCAGAAGAACTCGTAGATAGAGTTTGATTCCCATCATCATCATCATCAACAGCTTTAATAGTCCACTGCTGGACATAGGCCTCTCCTTAGAAAGGAGGTTTAGGCCTACTATGCCACGCTGGCCAGACGGGTTGCTATAGGGTTTATGTCAAGTTTTCCTTCTCTTTGCAGTGCTGTTGTCCTGCGTAGTTTGCTCCCTTAGTCGCCTCTTACGACACCCACGGGATGAATAGGGGTGGTGACACTCCGTATTCTTAATCCGTCACCACACGGACAATGATTTTGATTCCCGTTCTCTGCAAATCTTTGTAGGCGTATGTCTATGGCCTGTGCCGGGGGGGACCCGAAATAACATGGTCCGGGTCGTCCTTAGAGCAGGACACCTGAGACCGGACGTCGGGGTGGTTTTTAGTGGTTACTCTTGGCGCCTGAGTCCCCATGGAGCCGGAGATCTGAAGGGATTTTCCACCTCGTCAACAAAAAATTGGCACATGTACAATGCATTAATCTGGGTGTATTTCTGTACAATATCTCTGTATTTACATCCACATTCTAGAGTCTACAGTTCAAGCTCAGCTGAATATCGGATATTACCCCAGATTTATTTTTTTATCTCATTATTAATAATATTAATCTCCTCCTGACGTGCATCCTCTGTGACGGTAACCATCCTGCGAATTACAAAGGTTGTAAAGTCTACAAGGAGCTACAGAAAATGAAATACCCAGCCCCACCTCCAAAGAAACCCTTAAAGTCACCCCTAAATTCAAAAATAACTCGGCCAACTGGAGCAACTAACCCAACATATAGCGAAATAGTACAAAACAACTTACCAACAAAAGACAACACAGACACACAAACAACGGAATCTTTCTTGCTAAAGTTAAATGAAACAATGCAAGCTGTTATGAATCAGATGTTAATAGTCACAAAACTGCTAACAGAACTCACGTCAAAATTGACTTCACATTCCAACCACTAAATATATGTGTGTGGAATGCAAATGGCCTGTCAAATCACTCTGAGGAGTTAAAATTATTCCTAAAAATAAAAAAAATAGATGTAATGCTAATTTCAGAAACCCACTTTACAAGCAAAAGCTATTTCAAAATACAAGGGTACTCCCTGTACCACACTATGCACCCAGATGGCAAAGCCCACGGTGGCGCTGCAATCCTGATAAAGGCAAATATCAAGCATCATGAGTCCTCACCCTACTCAAAGGAATATCTGCAAGCATCATCCATCGTGGTATCCGATTCAATCAACAAATAAATTTTGTCAGCCGTCTACTGTCCACCAAGACACACCATCAAAAATACTGAGTTTGCTGATTATTTCCGTTTTTGGGGCCGAGATTTGTCGCTGGAGGTGATTACAACGCCAAACACACGTACTGGGGTTCAAGGCTGATACTACCTCGCGGTCGTGAACTACTTAGATGCGTCCAAATGAACAACATGTATGTTCTCTCATCAGGCCATCCCACATACTGGCCAACAGATCCCAAGAAAATACCAGATGTCATCGACGTTTGCGTAATTAAGGGAATAGCCAAAAATTATCTGTCCTGCCAAAGCTGTTTGGACTTATCATCGGATCACTCACCAATTATTATTAACCTTTCTACCACCTTAACAGCGGAGGAACCTAGGTGCAATCTACACAATCGTAGAACAAACTGGTCACTATTCCGGCACTTAATTGATACAGCATTGGTTGAACCAGCTAGACTAAAGACTGAGGATGACATCATTTATGCAGTCGAACATTTTACAAGGTCTCTGCAAGATGCTGCTTGGGATTCCACACCATTAGCAGGAAAAACTGGGGAAGATTTGCCCATAGCCCATCACCTTCTAGAGTTGGTAGCACAAAAGAGAAGACTGAGGAAACGGTGGCAACTATCACAATGCCCACAAGCGAAAAAGCTGTTTAATCATGCCATCAGGAAACTCAAGAATGCAACCACTCGAGATCGTAATTTGGCCTTTCAATTGCATCTGAGCGGTCTGGGTGCCTCCGCATCATCAGACTACTCGCTGTGGAAAGCTACTAAGAAAATTAGAAGACCTACTAATGTCTCCCCAGCCTTGCGTGCACAGGACGGGAGATGGGCTCGTACTGATGCCGAAAAAGCAAACACTTTCTCTGTCCACCTACAATCCGTTTTCAAACCCCATCCAAATAAAGGTACACCCGAACATGAAAGAGAGGTATCTAACTACTTGGCGGAGGAAGACTCAAGCGCAGAAATAGTTGACGACATGCCCAATTTCAATAAAAATGAAGTGGTACGGGCTATAAAAAAGATTGACTCAAAGAAGGCCCCCGGTTTCGATCTCATCACTAGTAGGCTGCTGACCGAACTGCCAGACTCTGGAATGACTATGCTCACGTCCATTTATAACAGCATGACAAGACTCAGATTTTTCCCTCCACAGTGGAAAGTAGCCAAAATAATAATGATCCCTAAGCCCGACAAGGCTCTGGAAGATCCTAAATCCTACAGACCTATCAGTCTACTACCGATTCCTTCGAAAGTTTACGAGTCGCTCCTATTACCAATGCACCAATAATTACTACTAATTACGCATGTTACCAATAATTAAAACAAAACATCTGGTTCCAGACCATCAGTTTGGATTTCGTCATAAGCATGCTACTATCGAACAAATTCACAGACTTACAGTCGAAATACATAAAGCGTATGAAGCCAAAAAATACTGTAGAGCCGTCTTTTTGGACATCTCGCAGGCCTTCGATCGGGTCTGGCACCAGGGTTTGCTTTACAAAATTAAAAAATCCATGCCCCATCACCTGTTTTGTATGATCAAAGCTTTCATAACTAATCGTCACTTTATGGTTCAGTGTGGAAACGAGATGACAAGCCTTTGCCTCATCCTAGCGGGGGTTCCACAGGGAAGTGTAATTGGTCCGATCCTCTAACTGCTCTACACTTCGGATTTACCCACCAGTGAAAAAATTACAACAGGTACTTTTGCTGACGACACAGCTATTTGGCCACCCATAGTCAGCCAGAAATCGCAGCCAAACTACTACAAGAAGGTTTGAATAACATAGCCGACTGGCTAAAAAGATGGCGGATCAAAGCTAATGAAAGCAAGTCGGTCAACGTTACTTTCACCCTGCGAAGAGAGCACTGTCCACCAGTGACGTTGAATGACGTAGAAGTCCCTCGGGCAGAGCACGTGCGGTATCTTGGACTGTACCTCGATAAACGTCTTACCTGGAAGAAACACATTCTTACCAAGAGATAACAGCTTGGTCTACAGCTGAGAAAACTTTACTGGCTCATTGGTTGTAAATCCCAGTTATCAAGGGAAAACAAACTTCTAGTATATAAAGCCATCCTCAAACCTGTGTGGACGTACGGCATACAACTATGGGGAACAGCCTCACACTCCAACATAGACATCTTACAACGTTTTCAAAACAAAATGCTGCGCATAGTTACCGGTGCCCCATGGTTTGTGACTAACGAACAACTGCACAACGATCTGAAGATGTCTACAATCAGGGAGGAAATAACTAGACACACTAAGGCATACAGGGACAGAACATCAAACCACCCAAATATATTGGCCCAACCGCTTATGGACAACAGTTTGAAAATCCGTAGGCTAAAGATCAGAATCCCCCAGGATGTGCTGTGATAAGAGCACATTATAACTAGAACAGGGTACGGCATTGGCCGCGTCCCTGCACACGACTTCCAATTTATGCCCAATCTATCGCTTAATGTCCTGATAAAGAGACAGATTGCTGTATTAAAGATGAACAAAAAAAAAACTCATTATTAATAATATTAATCTAACTTCACCAGAAACACCTGACCAGGGCCACAATTCTGCTAGTTTTTGTTAACGCTAAGCAACTGTCATTCCATTGACTCGCTATTGAAATGCCATTGACATCGGTCAAAATATCGGTATTCTACTAACATAAATTCAGTGTCAATAGACTGTCGATATAGTAATATAGGTCATCAATAATGATATCAACAACATTGATAAACCTGGAAAATTTTATATAATAGGTACCTATGAAATTGCCGTTTTGTATGCAATAATTGAAAGTACTTATTTTTTCTAACTTTTTTATTTCCGTTATTCGAAGTAATCACCCATGCAATCGACGCATCTTTGCCAACGCATTGGCAGTTTATTGATGCCCTTCTTGTAAAAATCAGCTGGACGGGAGGCAACAAACTCTTCAAAGGCATTTTGTACTGCCTGTCGGGAACTGAATTTTGTACCCACTAAAAAGTTGTCTAAATTTTGGAAAAAGTAATAGTCGGTAGGTGCAAGGTCTGGTGGTCACATCTGCAACCAGCTTTGGTCAATCGGTCGTCCCCACTGCTCCTTCACGACAACGCGCGACCCCATACTGCGCAACAGACAGTCTCCAAGCTGCAAGAGCTGGGGTTGGAAGCTCTCCCTCATCCGCCATATTCACCAGACCTTGCACCTACCGACTATTACTTTTTCCAAAATTTAGACAACTTTTTAGTCAAACAGACAAAACAGCAATTTCGTAGGTAAAGACCTATTATCATTTTCTTACAAAATTAAAATGTACTATTTACCAAATTATATCAGTGACAAGTCTTCGGGAGGCGATTGTTATTACATAGTTAGTAGAATAAGAAAAGTGCAAAACTAGTCCAATGATACAATATTAAAATAGCAGAATTGAGGATCAGGAGACCGCTTATAAACATACTTATATATTACTAAGTACATACATATTATATTATGGGTAAATTATACCCAAATACTGAACAAATAATACCACTCGTCACATAATATATATATACGAGCAGACGTGTCACCTTATGGTAAGCTACTACCGCCGCCCATGAACACTTGCAACTCACAAGTCAAGTCAAGTACAAGTCACAAGTGCGTTGCTGCCCTTGGAGTCAATCCCGCTCGAGTCAGAGGGAGGGGGGATTTGGGCTCCGGTAACTTCAATATTAACATCTGTATTTTTTAGTAATATTTGTCCTGGGTGGGAATTGAACTCACAACCTCTGCCAGGAAACCAACTACTAGACCGGTAGAAAGAAGTACTGTACTAATATAATTTATACTTACATGTTGTGTAAACCTTTTGTGGCAAACATTGCACTCGAACGGCTTAAGTTTGACGTGAGCTATGGCCGTGTGTTCCGAGAGCTCTTTGTTCGTTTGGTACCCCATACCACACACCTGAAATCAATATTGGCTTAACTGGCGCTGAGTCTAGGACTGGTAATATTTGTTTTTTTAACCTCCGACGCATTAATATCAATAAATAAATATAAAATAAATAATTATATGTTTAATTATATTAATAAATAAATATTTTTATTTTAAACATTATTTATATTTATTTTTATAATATAAATAAAATCCAAAATCTGCTAATATCAAAATGAAGTAATTAATTTAGTATTTTTTTTTTGTTTAAGATAAAAAGATAAAAAAGAAACCTTTTTAAGATCACTTTCTTGTCCGTCTGTCCGTGTGTCACCACCGATTTTAACGGACGGTACGGCTAGACCTAGCAAGTTGAAATTTATACCAAATACTGAAGTCTATGGTCCCTATTAGGTGTATAAAAATCAAGGTACGTACGATAAAAGAAACCTGAGTAAACACGATAAAAAGATATGGGCAAATTTAGATTTTTGCGAAAACTTGTAAGTACCAAACTTTACCTTAATTTTGAGCTTTTTTATTTTCTCTTTACCTGTGCTGTAAGACCTTGCTTTTAACCAAAATTGTCAATTCTAGGTCAACCGGAACCAATAGGTTTTGGGTCGACACCTGTATGGTAGTTCCTGTTGTACTAGAATCACGAAATTTGGCAAAAAAGAAATGTCTTACAGCACAAATAAAATAATAATTCCAAAAAATAAAAACAGTTGAACATTAGGATAAATTTTGGTACTTACAAATTTTCGCTAAAATCTACGTAAAATCTGGGTAGGTACGGAACCCTCGGCGCACGAGTTTGACTCGTACCTGACCGGTTTTTTTTATTTTACTAAAGTCAAACTTTCTGTTTTCTCTTGCACATCACCAATGTGTAGGTGGACTTAATCCCCAGGGCATTGGTGTACAACTTGTGCATGTTATTTCATATAAATAAGAAATAATGCAGATTTTTCTTAAGTAATTTAACCAACCAGGGTTCAATTATACGACTGTGACCATAATACCTTCATCATCAACAGACCATAATAGTCCACTGCTGGACACAGGCCTCTACTTACAAAGGAGGTTTTGGCCTAGTCAACCACGCTGGCCAGACAGGTTGGTATAGGGTTTGTGTCAAGTTTTCCTTCTCTTTGCAGTGGTGTTGTCCTGCGTAATGTGCTCCCTGAGTCGGCTCTTACAACACCCACGGGATGAATAGGGGTAGTGACTAGCCTTATTCTCAGTCCGTCACCACACGGATATAAATAATACCTTACCTCACATGAATAGGGAGCAGGTTGATCTTCTCCTGTACAAGCTAGTGGCTTCTCACACACCTGGCACCGCAACCCCTTTCTCCTACGAGTGTGTTCATCCCTGTAGTGTATAGAGTACTCGCAGCAGGAGAAGAAGATCTGATGACAAGTGCCGTCGGCGACCAGGTTCGATGGTTGGAGACATTCGAAGGGACCCCTGAAAAAGATATGCAATATTAGTACAACTAATGTATATTTATAATGTGTGTTTCTTTTTTTACGACATTACTATATACTAGCGTTTGCCCGCGGTTCTAGTCGCGTGGATGTCGGTTATAAAAGTGGTCTATGTTACTCGCTGATAATGTAGCGTTCAAATTGTGAAATAATTTTTAAAAAGGGTTTAGTGGTTAAGGCGTGAAAGTGTAACAAACAAATTCACTATCAAATCTATACTAATATTATAAAGCTGAAGAGTTTGTTTGTTTGTTTGTTTGAACGCGCTAATCTCTGGAACTACTGGTCCGATTTGAAAAATTCTTTCAGTGTTAGATAGCCCATTTATCGAGGAAGGCTATAGGCTATATATCATCACGCTAAGAGCAATAGGAGCGGAGCACCAATGATTAATGTTTCAAAAACGGAGAAAATTTATTACTATTGAGAGACGCAGACGATGTTGCGCGGGTCAGATAGTTTATAATATACTAGCTGACCCTGCAAACGTTGATTTGCTAAAAAAAAATTTTTTTTTAAATTTCTTAAAATCCGTTCTTAGCTGACCTCTACTCGGTGAAAAGAATATTCCTATCAAATTTCAAGTCTTTAGCTCTAATGGTTCCAGAGATATCGTGATGAGTGACTATATACGTGGAAATCTCTTATATATATATAGACTAGATTTTGCCAGTGGTTCCGACGGTGTAAATATCGAATATCGCGTCAAACCTATCTCCTTCCCCAAATTTCATCTAAATTGATTTAGCAGGTATTAATTCCCCATACAAACTTCCACCTCAACTTTTCACCCCCTAAAGGATTATTTCTAGGATAAAAACTATCCTATCTCCTTCCTAGACAATCAAAGTTTCTTCATTTCAAATTTCATCTAAATCGGTTTAGGATTATTGATTCCCCATGCAAACTTCCATCTCAACTTTTCACCCCCTTTTTTTTTTTTCCGTGCGGATATCCCCTCGGATACCACCTGTCGGTGGCATGTCGGACTCGAACCGACTAAAACCGCACGCCGTCTCGGGTACTAATAGCCGGGGAACCAGGTATACCCTAGAAAGGAAGTCCCTGGTGCCCCGACATACCTCAGGTCATCTACAGACGAGTAGACGACCCCCCCCCGTGTGGGAACCCCATATTCCCTGTGCTCCCTGGAAGCGAGCGCGCTTTGCAACGCGCTCGCCGCCACCCCGGAACTTTTCACCCCCTAAAGGATTATTTCTGGGATAAAAACTATCCTATCTCCTTTCCCGAGATTGAAACAATTCAATCTCTATACAAAAATTTCACCTAAATCGATTCAGTTCTTCAAGCTTGAGGTAACAAACAGACAGACAGACCCATTTTCGCATTTATAATATTAGTATGAATAAATGAGGAAGTATGGATGTCACTTACGTTATCGGTTCAGACTCTTTCTCTTTTTTAGCGAGAATTTGTTTCTCCACTTCTCTTTCCCTTTTAATAATTCTTTCTATTTTCTTCCTCTTGGCTTCATGCTCCTCTGCCTTGATGATGATGTAGCTGACTTCGTTGGAAGCAAGCGTCATGACGCTGGTAGGTTCCATTTCAGAAAGAACCTGTTCTGTCTTGAAGCGAATCAAATTTTCCTCTTTAACTTCAACTTTTACCTGGAATAATAAAGTTAAGAAGTATTAAGAACATCCATTTTTGTAAGAGTAGGGGCCAAATGAGCAGACGCTTCCGTTGTTGGTGAGTAACTATCACCACCTAGTGATCTTGAATACCAAGCCAGTAGGTTTAGTACAACACACACCAGGACACATCCACGAACCACGAACACTATGTTTGCCTAATCACAATCTCCACTCCCATACCTGGAGTTCCAAATCATTTCCTAACCAAGTTTGAACTTGATAATATACACGGTTGAAATGTTGATGAACAGCTGCACTTGTTGGTGGAATATTTGAAAGCTGCACAGGTTTATTAAATTTTGTAGACTTGACGTAATGCATATAACGAAGATGATCGAGACTTTTCACAGATTTCGGAACATTATAGACTGCCAATAAGGTTTGAGTTCCACTCTCTATTCTTATCTCTATTTTTATTTATAATCATTGATTTATCGATAGTTCATCAACTATATATGGCGCGTTTTCGACCGGAGGCACCGGTTGACCTGAAGTGATGCTGTGACCGCGCGCTCTCCGCCCTCTATCTCGACAACGGTTCACCGTATAAAATTTTTTTTAAATAAAAGTTGTAGAGAATTTTGTATTCTACAATATTGAAAATGAATACAAATACCAGAAACACATAGGAAATGAGATATTTCCAAATTTTTGTGACTTTTGACCTTGAAATTTAATGGTTGCTTACACCCTACCATATGTAGGTTTTGAGACAACTTTTAGGGTGTTAATATACAAGTATTTACAGACTTACAGCTGGGTATCTCGAATTCCGAGATTCTTACCTAATTTAAGCTTAAATGACTAGACTACTTAGTCGGCTCTTAAGACACCTACGGGATGAATTGGGGTGGTGACATTCCGTATTCTTAATCCGTCACTACACGGACGTGTGTAGTGTAAAGTGTAGGATAGTAGGATGTTAAAATATATCCTCTTACCGGCGCATCTTCTTTCAATGTCCATATAGTCGGATCAGCAGTTGCATATGCATCAATATGCTCAATCTTGACATGGTTCCTGAGAGCCACATCACTTGCGAACCCTTTGGGGCACAAACGACAATGCACAGCATCATTTTCTATCACTGGAATATATTCTTTCTGTAATGGAATTAGAAGTCAATTATTAAAATAAGGATAAAGGTAAGACAATATCTAACTGTAGCATAGCACTTCTTAATAGTCCACTGCTGGACATAAGCTTCTCCTTAGAAAGGAGGATTTGGCCTACTATACTATGCTGGCCAGACAGGTTGGTATAGCATTTATAATAAAGCCCTTTTCTTCTGAATTCGCTACAGATTTGACAATACATATTTCCGAGTTCTATTTGTTATATTATGTCTCGCAATTCGGTGCGCCTCTTGGCATAGGCCTCCTCCAGCTCTCTCCACTGAGCTCTATCCTCTGCTACTCTAGTCCAATAAGGTCCCAAAGTTAGGTGGATATCGTCTTTCCATCTAGTTTTCGGACGTCCCTTTCTTCTACAGTCCCCTCATGGGTAACATAAGGTGACTTGTTTGCTCCATTTATTTATTTTGGAACGTAGCATATGTCCTGTCCAACCCCATTTTAAATGATCTATGCGAGTTATTATATTTGCAACTTTAGTTTTTCTTCTTATTTCAGAATTTCTAATTTTATCACTAAGTCTGAGTCCCAACATGCTCCTTTCCATTGCCCTTTGTGTACTAGCCAGATTTTCCCTTTGCTTGTCTGTTATCGCCCATGATTCGCAGCCGTATGTCATGCGCGGGAGGATGCAGGTGTTGAAGGCCTTTTTCTTTATATGCATACCTAAGTTTTTGTTCTTCATTATTTCTTTTAGGGACCAGTATTTTTTCCATCCGCAAGCTATTCATTCCGCATTTACATCTATACAAATAAATAAAACTAAAGTCTGTTTGTAATGTCAAAATTTTATGCCTTAAAGCCAGTTTAATTTTTTTTTGTCTGCCTGTCTGTTTGTACCGAATAATCTTCTAAACGGACCGATTTTGATAGCATTTTACTACCAGGTAGCTGTCTATTTAAGGAGTAACTTAGGCTTTTTTTTCCTTTTACAAAAACCCTATAAATTTTGCCTGGTCCAGGAATTGAACCCACTATGGCAGCTCTTTTCAAATTCCAAGCGTATGAAGTCGCGGGTTCCAGCTGGTACTTATATAAATGTTTAAGTAAGTTTGTTTGTCATCCTTTCAAACCTAAACCAATAAACCGATTGAAAAAAATCTTTTACCAATGGAAAGCTACATTATGAGTGAGTTACATAGGCTACTTTTAACCGACATACATGCGGGCGAAGCCACAGGCAAAAGCTAGTATTAAATAATTAAAAAAAAATGTATCGATTTTAATATTTAATTTGGTTAGAGGGCTCGCTCTCTGGTGACGGATTAAGAATAGAGTGTAGTACCTATTGATGGGCCTGTTGGTCTAGTGGTTAGTGACCCTGGCTGCTAAACCGGAGGTCGTGGGTTCGATGGCACGGTTATTTGTTGTGTCTGAGTGTAATTTATCTAAAATATGTATCTATTTAAAAATATATATGTATGTTTATCAGCAGTCTGGTTACCATAGTACAGGCTCTGCCTAGTTTTGGATCAGACGGCCGTGTGTGAGATATATTATTATTATTATTCATCCGGTGGGTGTCACCAGAGCCAACTAAGGGAGCAAACTAGGCAGGACAACAGCACTGCAATAAGCAGGAAAACTTGAAACAACACAACAACAACTTGAATAGCAATCAGTCTGGCCAGCGTGGTATAGTAGGCCAAGACCTCCTTTCTAAGAAGAGGCCAAGTCCAGCAGTGGACTATTAAAGGCTGTTGATGATGATAAGGGCTCGGAACTTCTGACTGAAGCAAATTTTTGTTACAATACTACCTTGACTTGCTTGAACTATGGCTCGTTTATTTTCTTTCTCTCTGTTTACCTTCATCCTTCGTCTCTTCTCAAAACTATGAATTTCCTATGGAGGGTATTGTATTTAGTTATGGGTACCTTTGTTCATGTGGAATTTGATTGCATATGTTTGTTCAATTTGCAGAATTCATGAAAAATAAATGGTCTAACATGGTATGCGACTGCTGTCCATGAGGATGATTCTTGGACTGCAAATAGCCTAACTTACTCCTTATATAGACAGCTACCTGGTGTAAAATATTATCAAAATCAGTCTAACTGTTTTGAAGATTATCCAGAACAAACAGACAGACAAGAAATATTTAAACTGTTTTTACTTTTAGGTATCATGCAAATAACTGTGTGTTCATGAAAAAAAAACAATTGTTTTGACATTCCAAAGAGTCACTTCAATTTTATATATTTGTATAGATTAACATTTGTATGGGGTTGAAGTAAATGGACACAAAACATTTGTTATTTTAGTTTTAAATACATTAAACAACTGGCTAATGGGTATTACAAATGAGTATTACAGATTGCGAACCATAAATAATGAGAGACTGCAACAAATGGTGCTTAAATGATTGACTATGGCTTATGAAATGATCAACCTGTACCTGAGTATAACCACAACACACTGTTGTGATAACATAGCCCCCATATCAGAAAAGCAATAGTATAGGATTTCAAATGTATATAATCTATCAGAATCAGAATCAGAATCATTTATTTGTAAACATAGGTCAAATTACAATAGAGTGTGAGATGTTATGGATAGGCAAGTCCTCTATGTTTTGCCCAGGGGCGTACAAATATACACATTTTTACACATTTTAAATATCATAAATTTGTAGGATTATTTAAACTTCCACATTGTTAATAACGTCAATGATAATAATTAATAATCACATGCATGTCAAAATAAATACAAAATACAGTCAATTTTAATAAATGTCAAACAAATTAATTTAATGTCAATTCAAAATCATTAGGATAGTCGAGGTATTGTACAATTTTCTGAAGCAGTAATTATAGAATTGTCGTCCAAATAGTCCTTTAGTGAGTAATAGCACTTACTTATGAAGATTTTTAATACTTCTCTTTTAAAATTGGCCAGAGTTAGCGTTTTAATTTTTTCAGGTAATTTGTTGAATATTTTGGTGGCCATACAGAAGGTACTTTTATTCATTAGTGCAGTTTTGCCATATGTCACTTGGAGTTCCGACTTATTTTTATCTCGTAGTTTTCTGTAGTAACTTTTAGTTGCTAGTTTGTATGATGAGATGTTGGATTTCACGAACATATTTGTTTCGTATATGTACAGAGATGGCAAGGTAAGAATTTTTAGACATATGAAATACGGTCGACAACTGTCGGTGCTTTTTAGACCACACATAGCTCTGACACATCTTTTTTGGGCTTTGAATACAAGTTCTCTATCAACTGAATTGCCCCAGTATATTACGCCATATCTCAGTGTTGATGCAGCGTAACCGTGATAGGCCATTAGTACGGATTCTAGGCTTAGTATTTTTGATAGTTTATAAAGAACATAGGCAAATTTATTTATTTATCAAATATTGTTTATATTTTGCTTACAAAATTAAAGGCAGGCAACATAAACATTTTGCTTACAAAATTATTTGCTTAGTTTTTAATGAGTTAATGTAATATCTTAGACAAGTCATGAGTTCCACTTGAGGGTTCCTAAGTTATGATATAAAGTGTTGTACAGAAAACCACTTACCTTTATTCGAGCAGTGGGTATAACATTAACAAATCTCTCTTGAGTGTCCGACATGTTTATGAAAGTATCTGTGAAAACATGTTAAAAATCTTATAAACACTATTGATTACCTATTTACATATTACATATCGTTTTCTTATTACGTAACTTGGGGCTTCATAAATAGATTTAGAAATTTCTTGAAATTATAGCTAGGATCTATATGATACTTCGTAATGAATAAATCGACAATATTACATGACAAAAATAATTAGCAATTTAAATAAAAGACAACAATTTGTTGTTGTTTACCATGAGTTCAAAGAAGTGACATGAAGAAAATCATAGTAAAAACACAAAATACATAATAATTATTAAAAATTAATACATGCAGATAAATTCAAATAGAAACGAAAAAGCGGGAATATAAAATTGTCAAAAATAACTTTTTATAAAAAGAAAACCTTAGACTATGGCGTTGAGCTCTGAAAAAAGTTACAAGATGATGTGATTCACAGCTGCTGTAGTTATCCAGACTTGTGTTAATAAATTTAAGAGATCATCATTAATATCAAAAAAGGCACTTATTGAAGAAAATGCAAAATAATATTGAAATATTTACAAATAAGAATTCGATTTTTCACCCTGCTGAGAATAGATTGGCGTTTGTTTTTTTTAATTAAAAAAAAGAAGTCAGAAAAAGAAAAAATAAAAATATGGCGATTATGAAATGTCAAAACAGTCACGCTTACCACAAATGACCAGAAGGAAATAAATAGTATAAATGCCCTGAAAATAACACAATATTCTCTAAATTTACATAAATCTCAACAAGGTGTGGTTTTAATTATATTTGGCGACGCCCTTTCGTGTCATATATTTACGTCTTACGAGCATAGACTTTGATAAATAGTTCCATTTTCTAGTATAGCAACATTATCCAAAAGACTTGTATTCATGGCATTATGCACACGGAATGAGATCCAAATTTTAGTTATATAATAATATATAAATAAGTTAAATAAAATTAAAAATAATATTTATAAATTATATGTTCAAATGTTCTTGTTTAATTAGGTACTCGATTAAACATAAATAGTTATGAGTTTCTGTTTTGTCGATAATTGAGTTGTCAAGCAAATTTTAGTTATTTTAAACATTTAGTTGCTTAAAATGGCTACACCAAAAGCTATGACTATAAAAGAAGCCATAAAAAGATGGGAGGAAAAGTCTGGTCAACAGGCAGCAACTGCTACTGAAGTTAGTTTAATATTTCAATGGCCCCCAATTGAAAAAATGGATAACTCTTTGGCTTGTTTGACAAACTGCGAGTAAGTGTTCTAAAATGAACAAATCGTGCATTAACATAACAGCAGAGATAATTATATAAGAGTCCGTCTATAGACATGCATGTATAAATGTTAAATTGTTATGCATTTACATACAAATTTTGCTTTTTTGAAAGAATAGTCCTTTTTAGTTTTAGTTAATAGGTTTAAATTTTACTTTTTTTTATTTCCAGAAAATTAAGTTTGTCAACAAATATGATCGAAAAAGTAGCAGGATTGAATAGTCTAAAAAAAATTAGAGTTTTATCCCTCGGCCGAAATTATATAAAATCGTTTTCTGGAATGGTAAGCTATTAAATAAACCAAGCGTATCGTAACAAAAACTCGATAGATGATTAAGAATTTAGAATATTGGTTTATAACTGTTGCTTTAATTTTTTTGCGTTTAGTCACATATTTTAACACAAAAATATAGCAAAATTTTAGTGGTTAGCTCTTATTAGGTTAACTTTTCCCCGTAAGTTGTCCAAATTCAATGATTCTATTCTGTAAAACAGTATTTGAACAACAAATTGAATCGACCACTTCTATGGTCTACAACGTAATGCTTCTAAACTTTTTTTTTACATATTTTTGTACTTAGTTAGTCATAGATTTAGTAATGAGCTAGATATTTTATATTTATATATTTAGGAATGCCTTGGAGACACTTTAGAAGAGTTATGGATATCCTATAATCTACTAGAAAAATTGAAAGGCATCAATGTATTGAAAAACTTGAAAGTGTTATATATGAGCAACAATCTTGTGAAAGAATGGAGTGAATTTAATAAACTTCAGGTGAGTGTTATTCTGTCTTTTTTAATCAAAGATGAAAAAAAGTGGAATGGTTATGTATTGTTTATCTTACTTCTACTTCCTACTGTTGATATTTGTTAATTATGAAAAAAAAGAGCGTAGTTCCTAAAAGGGTGGCAACACGTTTACGACTCCTGAGTTGTAGACTTTCATGGGCAGTGTTAGTTAGTTTCCATTAGGTGACCCGTCTGCTTGTCTGCCCCCTCTTCCATAAGAAAAAAGTTATAAATGTACATCATGCAGTTCCTTTGCAGTTTCACTCATGTGTGTGGACGTTATTTCCCAAGTTTAGAGTCGAATCGAATACAATTTTAGAGTTCCAACTGTAGTAGAACCAAAAATATCCAGGTTTATTATTAATAACAGGCAAATATATTCTCTGTTAATCTAGGAGCTACCACATCTAGAAGATCTACTATTTGTAGGGAATCCCCTGTATGACGCATGTGAGTTAGATGCATGGAGATCTGAAGCTGCAAGGCGGTTACCTAACTTGAAAAAACTGGACGGTGAAACTGTCTTGCGCGAAGATGACCCTCCGCTGACGGTTGCTGATATGCAAGTAAGTAAAAAACAGAATATAATGTAGTTACAATACGTAATAATAACCAGGTCTCAAAAGTTCAAGACCCATCTAAATAAAGACTTAATTATAATGGTTTTAATACCGAAAACATATTCTTATGAAATTCCAAATTAAGTTTCTTATTGTTGATATTTGTAGTGTTATATTTTCGATTACAATTTAAAATAATTTACATTATTTCAGCCGGATGGCGGGGATGCAGTAGAAACCCTGGTTAGTGCAGAAACGAATGATTGAAGTAATTATGAAACTATGTATTATGTATATTATGAACTAGATTTAGCAAAATATTATATTATTCACAGAACATTACATGATTAATTGCTGCGCTATTTAAAGGGTTTCAAAATAAAATATTTATTATTACGTAATGACTTTTTTATTTCTAAAGTTTACAGGTCCATATTTGTTTGAGTCTTATAATCGAAAGTGGAGATGATAATTTTAGTTACTATTTTTTCAATATTAGACGATGCAAGACATAACCGACTGAATAATATCCATTTAAATACACTTTTGTTAAAAAACATACTAAACTCAAAGTTAGAAGTGAAATAAAAAGACTCGTATTCAAATCATAGACAAGACAGAGAAGACGCGGCAAAAGTGCACTAAGATTTTTGAATTTAAGGCGGGAAAATGACTATATTCGATTTATTACTGTTCATCCATCAGTCTATCAGTTATTTTTTCCTAATGCCCAATAATAACAACTGAAGTGTGTTTGGCCGAAGTGGATGGTTTTGGCGCGCAGTGGTTTTGCTTTTTACGGTATTTTTTTTCGTTATACTCAATTATTGTAAGATAACATGAAAATAATTTCATGGGCACTAAACATTTTAGGCTAAACAAATTTACTTATAGTTGTCTAAACCAAAACGGAGTAGTAAATACTTTGCTAGTGTACTTTTAACTCAAGAGAAAACCTTGACATTGTGTTACACGTATTGTTATTTCGAAATACTTTTGATTTTAAACGAATTACGAAAAACGAATTTAGCTCAAAACGTGACATATAATGGCGGGAAATAATATAATACCTATTGCATAGGTACTTATATTTCATATTAATTTGTAATAAGCGCGTTGGAAAAGTCATCTCGGCTCTTATTATAGCTATAGCGTCTGCCGTCTATATTTATTTGCAAAGCTAGGTGCCAATCTCTATACCGTTCGAACCGTGTATATTAATAACCATAGGTATAGACGAAGTGTCTCGTAAAGAATAAAGATGATATAAAATTTAAGCGCTAAATCGTAACAAACGTGCAAAGTAACTCATTTTCGCATTTATAATATGGACATCTTTAAAAAATATGTTAATTGTTTTCGCCATGTGTTTGAAAACCGTCCGCCATCTTGTTGACAATTGTAACATTTTTAAATATTTTTATTTTTCATTTTTTTTATTTTATCAATATACCTACCCATGTAGATGTCAGCTCGGAAACTGCGTCAGAAGGCGCGCATTTGTTACTACGAGCCGGAGGAGCCCAGTTTAGACGAATATCTATGTAAGTTTAACAGACTTTATTTTCTTATTTATTGTTAAGAATCTATAAATTAATATTTTTATACATGGGGATACAAAAGAGGTGGCAGGTTTCATATGTGACCGTAAATGAGAACCTGAATATACCTATAAGGAGTGATCGCGAATTACATCGAATCGAATAAATTACAAAATCGTGTTTTTTAAACTATAATTTTTTTTAGTCATTAATGATGATTATTTTCTCATTAATACTAAAAAAAGTAATGAGTAAGAAACTCACGCAGGAGCACTTACTCACTCACTCACAAGGGAGCAAACTACGCAGGACAACAGCACTGCAAAGAGAAGGAAACCTTGAAACAAACCCTATACCAAGCCGTCTGGCCAGCGTGGTATAGTAGGCCAAAGCCCCCTTTCTAAGGAGAGGCTATGTCCAGCAGTGGACTATTATAGGCTGTTGATGATGATGATGGTAAGAATCTCACATATGCTTCAGCACACGCCTCTTAGTATACGTAACAAAAGACACTACCGTATTTTTAGATATGGAAAAAGCCGTTAAGTCTGAATATCCTGATCAGGATAATCGGCTAAATTTACCAAATTATTGTATTATCATCGGTCCTTGATAAGGGTACGAAGTTTCAATTTAATTCGAAGTTTCGAAGTAGGTCAAAATCACATTCGAAGTTTCCGTTACATACCTACCTACTAAGCCAATAAAAGCGTGTTAAAAATACCCTGAAATGTATGTGGAAGGAATTATAGTTGAGACGAGACGATTTCAGATGACTGACAATTAAAATAATAATTGTATTATAACTTATTCTTCTCACAAAGTGTATTTTGAACAGTTATTGTTTTTCTGATACATATTTCCGATATTTATCAGAAAAGATAAATATTTGCACACCAATAATGTGGTAAAATGCAGCAGACAAATCTATATTTTGTACCACTTATAAGTGTACCTGCTGTTGCCAATATAATAGATATTAACTTTACATCCTTGCCTCGAATCAAAAGAATTGTATTAGATACAAGAAATGTAAGCTTATAAGAGTTTTTTATTTTTCAATTTGATTTTGCTTCTCTTTGTTTTGTAAGTGTCTTATAATAACTTTTAAGTTCACATTATTTTTTGTAAATTGTTATTGCACTTTTGTTGGTCCATGCTGTGGCCTACCTTTAAGTGGCGTAATGCTTAACTTTAAAATTCGTATGTTTATAAATACATTGTAATAGTGTACTCGCCGTTGGTGGCCTAATAAATAAATAAAACCTGTGTTTGCAAATAAATTGATTTTTAAATATTGTGTTTTCGTAGTCTGTGAGCGGTGCTCCGACTATGTGTTTGAATACTGCGCTATACATGGACCGCTGTTGATCATTCCGGATGATAAGGTAAATTTACATACTTCTACACACATTTTCTACGACAGTATATCTAACTGTAATTTTAGTTAAATTTACATAAAAGGAAAGCCTATTGTAGAGAGGAAGAATTAGCGGAAAAAGAATGACAAAACTGGAAAATTCCTATTGGAGCGAAAAGCATATTTTATTAAAGATTAAACTATCAGAAATTGATTGCAATAAAAATTATGACAAAATATTGTCAGCTATGTCTAGCAGTGGACTATTAAAAGCTGTTGATGATGATGATTGATTCTTAGTTAATTGCTAAGGTGCTAAAAATTTTTTTTAAAACATGAACGAAAATTGAAGCTGCTACGAAAAAAAGTTGAATGTTACAAAGGTGCGCAATAAACAACGCAATAAACAAACAGAATAAACTCCCGGAAAGCAAAATCGTACCATCAGATCACCCTTTTTTTTTGTAGAAAACTTGGTAAAGTAAATAACTCGCGTTCGGGACGTGAGAGCTGATTTAGATATGCTTGAAAAAAACGGTCACTTTTTGCAAACTCGACGGTTTGCAAAAAATTTACAACATTTTGATCTTAAAAATTAATTGTAGTTATAAGACTACAACACTGATAACATATCTAAATTTCAGCTTTCTACCACTTCCCGAACGCAAGTTATAAATTTACCAAGTTTTGCAAAAATCGTGATTTTTTTAAATTTCGTGTGATCTGATGGTCTGATTTTACTTACCGGGGGTTAATTAAAAATTAAAATAATCTCGAAAAGGCCCTTCCCTTTTCGAGATAATTTTTCCTTTTAAGATTTCACACGCAACTTTTCCTTTTAAGATGGGGTAGTAACACTTCCCCCCTCCCCAACATCCCTCCCTCCCCTAATTTGACATACTTCAATGGAAAGTCGTAAGACACCCTTAGTTTTGCTGTTGTATGAGTATGTGTATATATTTGGAACATTAATAATAGGACTGGTGCGTTTCAAATTTAAATATGTACTAGTATATGCTTTACGTACCGGCTTTAGTAACCATGTATCTAATATGGATAACTTTTACTTACTTTATATGGACACCATAGGTGGTGTTCTACTTGAATAAAGAGTAAAAAAAATCTGCGTTTTATTTTCCTTTTTATTTGTTACTAGCTGAGACCCGCGGTGTTACCCGCGTTTGTTGTTATAACCGCGGGCAACGCCGAGGGGCGAAGCTAGTCTAAAAAAAGTAGCCTAAGTTACCCCTTATGTCATCAGCCATCTGCCAGTGAAAGTCCCGTCGAAATCGGTCCAGCCGTTCCAGAGATTACCCGGAACAAACAGACAGACAGACAGACAAAAATTGTAAAAAATGTTATTTTGGCATATGTACCGTGTAAACATACATATGCATTTAGTAAAAAGCGGTTTTTTAATATTACAAACAGACACTCCAATTTTATTTATTTGTATAGAGTATAGATGCGATAATTTATATGTATGTGGACTAGTTTTACATCCAACCTAGAGGTGCTGGAGCGAGCCAAGTGCAGGAGAGAACTGATGGCTGTTATAGCGAAAAGGAAGGTGGCCTTCTTTGGACACATACAAAGGGGCCCGCAACATGAATTCCTGATGCTTCTGTTAGAAGGAAAAATACCAGGCAGGAGGACACCAGGTCGACCACGAAGGAAGTGGATAAATGACATCGTGGCCTGGACCGGACTGCGATATCGCCAACTAAAGGAGGCCGCTCTTGATCGAGAGGTGTACCGTCTGCTGACCTCCAAACTTCATTTTGAGGATGGCACCATGATGATGATAGATGCGATAAATAAAATATCAATTTCTATCATTAATCAGTTTGAAAGGCTTTATGTTGTTATGTACTAATGTATTCCTAGGTACCTTCCAAACCCAACTTCCCAAGCTTTGTCCCACGCGCCGCACTCACCATCCCGCATGTGTTCCTACACCTAGCACGATCCATCATACCAGGTATGTATTGCTTTATTCGTAACGTTGTTCCGAGGTTTCACAATCCACTTAAATTTACGAATCAAAACGGAAATCGAATTTACAGGAATTTATACTGATCACATTGCACTTTAAATGCTAAAGTAATGCTTGCCCAGACCCTTATAATCCCTATAATCGACTATGGTGATGTGTGCTACTTTGACCTGAATGCAGATCTGCTCAATAAGCTAGACCGCCTTCTCAACAATTGCATTCGATTCGTTTTCAATTTACGCAAATATGATCACGTGTCTCAGCATCGCTCCCATTTGGGGTGGCTTCCAATTCGCCAACGCAGAGAGACACGGGCATTAACTACCCTATATACTTTACTTTTGTCTCCTAGTTCTCCTTCCTACTTAACTACTCAACTTCAATATTTAGGGGCAAACCATGATAAAAACCTTAAATCTTCAAGCAACCTCCTTCTTCACTGTCCCACTCACCGCTCTGACTTCGTACATTCTACCTTTCTGGTACAATCCGTCCTGTTATGGAACGCACTGCCTCGCGAGATTAGGATGGCAAAAACTCGGCAAACTTTTAAATACCTGTTGCGGAAACATCTCTTAAACTCCTTAGCAGATCTACCTTGATGCCTCTCTCTTCTAGAATTTATTGTGTGTATGTATATATATATATATATATATATGTATATGTATATATTTATAATATATATAATATGTATAATTTTATGTATGTATAAATGTATATTATTATGTAAACATAAATACTTATGTATTGTGTGTATCTCTTTTATTAAAATATATTCTAATGCAATTTATTTAAGTTCCCTGTGCATATGATATTCTATTTATACTATATTTTTTTTCTTTTAAATCACATTTTGAATTTCTGTGCATCTACCATTTTTTTTAACTCTGCATCGCCCTAAGGTCGACTGGTAGAAAATGCCTACGGCATTAAGTCCGCCTGTGTCACATTTGTGCATAAAGTATAAATAAATAAATAAAAATAAATAAATGTTCATAAAATGTGGTAATTTACTTTTCATGCGTTGTGACAGAACCAATTGCTTTGCCACCATAGGAATTAAGGTATCTGTGTAACCGTATTTCTGGGAGCAGAAGCACAAGATACTTTAAAAATTAGAGCAATAAAGTTCATTTCCATATCTATCTATATATTCATTTTAAATTGGTTCATCTACGCTTCAATAACTCAAAAAGTTCTGCCGAATGGACTCAAAATTATGGACATGATATACAAACCTCTTCAAATATTGTTTTTATATATTTTTCGCTTTAGTTTTGTTCCACAATATACCACAGCGAAGCATGGCGGGGCACAGCTGGTTAAATACATGATTATTTACCTATGAGGCCTATAAATAGTAAAAATTAATTCATTGCTCCACAACTTCTCATTCACTACTTTCTTCTAATGTACTCGTTCATCATATTGTCCATCCTTTTTTCTTTTTCTGTGCGGAAATCCCCTCGGATCCACCCACCGGTGGTTATGTCGGACTCGAAAACTCGAAAAACCGCACGCCGTCTCGGGTACCAGGTTTACGGTAATCCCTGATACCCCCTACGTACCTCTGGCTATCTACAGCGTGTAGATGACCCCCTCCTGTGTGGGCACCTCTTTGTCCCCTTTGGGCTCCCGAAGGGGCGAGCCGACTCCGCAGCGCGTCTCGCCATCACCCCGGCCTGTTTCTGCTAGGGTGACAAATGGCCTTACCTACCGCCCTCACATCACATCACATCACATCAACAGCCTTTAATAGTCCACTGCTGGACATAGGCCTCTCCTTAGAAAGGAGGTTTTGGCCTACTATACCACGCTGGCCAGACGGGTTGGTATAGGGTTTGTGTCAAGTTTTCCGTCTTTTTGCAGTGCTGGTGTCCTGCGTTGTTTTGCGCCCTTAGTCGGCTCTTACGACACCCACGGGATGAATGGGGGTAGTGACATTCCGTATTCTTAATCCGTCACCACACGGACTCCGTCACCACACGGACCACCGCCCTCAGGCCTGCGCTTATGGTGAACGGAGGTCGTTCTGCGACCTCCGGCGTCTGGCTGGCCAGGTGATATCTAAACCTCTCCCTTTCCCGCTCGGCCAGCTACTTAGCATAACGTGCTCGCAGAAGGCATCTCGTCCATCCTAGTCCTATGTCACATCCTAACTTTTAAACTAATGTATTCTCTAAATAATTAAATTTACGGGACTAACCTGAGCGCGTTATTTCCCATAAACATACGTTTTTCATCTATCTCAACATTTTTTTCGTTATACAATTATATTGTTTTGTTTTTTTGAAGTGAAAACTTCTTTAGGCGCGTTGGGCATTATTGAACAACAAACAAAATAATGTATTTTTTGAGATGGGAGAAAACCATTCAACTCGCGACACTTACGAGAGTTAAGTGGTTAAAATATAACTATATTTAATATAAACAAAGGTTGTGCATTTACGTGCAACATAGATATAAGGCAATACATGTAAGGGACGTCGTAACGAATACTGAAAAAGTGTATTCAGACTATCATTCACAGTCAAAAATCATTGGAAAATTAAACGCCTTATGCAATCAGCTGTCAAGGGTTAAGGTCATTCCCCGTAGGTGTCGCACAAAAGTTATAACTACATTTGTATTCCGTACATTCAGTCTACGCACACTAACTTAACTTGGCGGGCGGGGGGGAGGACCTGGGAGGTTGTTTGATTAATTACATTGCAGGTTTTGACACCGTTTACTTATTGTGATATCATTTTTAACCAAACAAATGGAAAATTATAAAAAAAAACGAGTTTGCTTGAGACCACACAGCTGAAGTAAAACTTTTTTAAAGAAATGAGAGAAAGAAAATGCGTGCTCGCGCCTCTCTCTCTCTTGCCTCTACCGTAATATAAGAAACGTAAATCTCCCTCTTTCTATTACTAACTTATATCTCCCTCTCAACTTCCGTTGGCCTCGCCGATCACACTTTTCGTAACGCTCTCGTCACGCATTCACTACCTTACTCCCCTAGTCAAGCTTACGTAAAGAAGTTTTACTTCAAAAATATGAATTTTTCGGCAGAAAAAAAACTGTTTCTGTTTCTTTTATGCTATGGGAGAGCAAACCAGCAGACAAGTCGTCGCCTGATGTGACCAGCGACGCCCAAAAAAGTAGCCTCTGTCGTTCTAGGTCCCCTTTTTCTTAAATTCATCGAACTTATTTTAGCTTACAAAGGTCTTTTACTTTTGCATTTATAAAATTAAAGTAGATTTACTGGTATGCTTGTTTGCTTACATAGCACTTACCTGCGATGCAAAAACGATGTGTAATTATGTTTTAGGAGCGGGCATAGGAGTGTTCAGTACGCTAACATTGCCTCGCGGCGTTCGCTTCGGTCCGTATCGCGGCCTGCGTACCGACTCAGTGGACTCAATGTATTGTTGGCAGGTAATATAATTAATAACTCAATTGTTTTTTTATCAAATAAACAGCTTTACTCAGATCGCTGAACTTTAGTTTAGTTTATAATTTTTACCAACCACCAAAATTGTTCCTACCTTCCAATTGTAAGTACATACTATTGGTCCCGTGATCAAACAAGAACTTTATCCTCCAATTGAGCATGGTGGCACACAATAACCATGCAGGACAGTTTTCAAAAGATCACCATAATTTATTAAATTATTACTTACGGCAATAAGCTCTTTCAACGATGAAGTAAGGTTGGTAAGAAACACAACAATAAACCTTATCTAAACTAAAAACATCGGTTCGCTGACAGAAAAGAGTACTAAACACTTTTCTTTTAAACGGAATTAGGATAATATTGTGCCGTCTAGTACTGGAAAAGTCATATGAATTTGGAGACATTATTTAAATTATTAAAAAAACATTATTTTAGGTATGTACCTAATTTGTAATTTTTTTTAATGACAGATATATGACCGTAATAACAAACGATCTCATGTAGTGGACGCGGCTGACGCAAATCGCTCCAACTGGATGCGATATGTGAACTGTTCACGGCACTGGAGTGAGCAGAACCTTGTTGCTTACCAGTACCAAGGGCAATTGTACTATAGGTAACCTCTTTTCTTAATAATCTTAAATAATTCTTACTGTAAATTAACGCCATCTAGTGAAGATAGACCAAACTAAGTGGAAACTACTGAGCCAGAACTACGCAATAACGATTATAATTAGCATAAGCGCCGATCAGTATACCGTACAAGTATAAGAGCAATTTTTTATCATTTTTTCAATAAATTTCATTTAATTATTTTATATGAAGCTAAACTTTACAGAAGTACTAGCTGACCCGGCAAACGTTGTTTTGCCATATACATTTTTTCAAAAAAAATAAAAAATAAGGGTATGAAAAATAGATGTTGGCCGATTCTCAAACCTACCCGATGTGCACACAAAATTTCATAAAAATAGGTCCAGCCGTTTCGGAGGAGTATGGAACATTATGACACGAGAATTTTATACAAGATTTGTTTCTGTTTGTAGATGGAAATTTTAAATCCCTTAGGTTTTTAAATATTTGAGTTGTAATTTTTATAACATGCCTTTGTCTTACCGAAGCTATGATGGTAAGATCAAAATAAAAATTTCAAATATTTTTGTTTTCTGTTCGTCATCAACAGCCTTTAGTTGTTCACTGCTGGACATAGGCCTCTTCTCAGAAAGGTGCCTTTGGCCTTCTATACCACTCTCGCCAGACGAGTTGGTATAGGGTTTGTGTCAAGTTTTCCTTTTCTTTATTCTTATTTGTTAGTATATCTAACGCAAGTGTCTTTTTAAATTGCAGGGATATTTAAAATAGAATACTTAATGTTTCAGAACGATTAAAATAATCCCTCGTTTCACGGAGCTGCTCGTGTTCTACGGCAGTGAGTTCGCCAACATATTGCATGTCAACCTTGGAGCTTACAACGCACCCAAGGGATATGCTAGCAAATTTGGTATGTTTTTTTCTTACAGTATAACAAAAAATCTTTTTAAATATGTGTAGATAATATTTCTGACATTCCTATCTTATTCCTACCTGATTCAGGCGCTCCTGTTCCAAAGAAACCCACACCACCCACGGAGCCAAAAACTGAAAACATAATTTCAAGCAATCATAATAAATGTGGAAAAACAAAGACCAAGTTTGAAAAATCGAAAAAGGACACTAAAATAGCCCCTGTTGAAAATGATACATTAAACACTCAGTCAGATAAAACAAAGTGTAGTTTACATAAGTTAAGTGATATTTCTGACAATAATGACATTATTGCAAAACAAATATCTCAAAGTAAAATCAATTTGAACCTTAATGTTAAAAAACCTAAATTAGACCTTGCAGATAAAGCTGAAGAAGCTCGTGATTTAAATTTAGTTAATATTAATAAAAATAATAACAAATCTGACCACAATGATACTAAAAAAGAAATATCTCAAAGCAATTTTAGTGTAAATGTAAGTAATTCGGTCATAAAGGTTAAACCATATTCATGCGATAGTTGTCGAAAATGTTTTAGTAGCAAAACATATTTAGGACAGCATCTTCGTATACACACTGGTGAAAACCCATATCAGTGTACTAAATGTAATAAATGTTTCATCCTAAAGGGGCATTTAGATAGACATATTCGTACACACACGGGTGAGAAACCATATCAGTGTGATATATGTAATAAGCGTTTCAGTCAAAGCAGTAGTTTGAGTCTACACATTCGTACACACACTGGTAAGAAACCATATCAGTGTGATACATGTAATAAGCGTTTTAGTATAAGTAGTCATTTGAGTCTACACATTCGTAGACACACTGGTGAGAAACCATATCAGTGTGATATATGTAATAAGCGTTTTAGTATAAGTAGTAATTTGAGTCGACACATTCGTACACACACTGGTGAGAAACCATATCAGTGCAATATATGTAATAAGCGTTTCAGTACAAGTAGTGATTTGAGTCGACACATTCGTACACACACTGGTGAGAAACCATATCAGTGCAATATGTGTAATAAGCGTTTCAGTCGAAGCAGTAGTTTAAGTCTACACTTTCGTACACACACTGGTGAGAAACCATATCAGTGTGATATATGTAATAAGCGTTTCAGTCAAAGTATTCATTTGAGTCTACACATTCGTACACACACTGGTGAGAAACCATATTAGTGTAGTATATGTAAGAAATGTTTCAATCATAATTTAAAAAATTTAAAAATCTGGGATTTGTAATTTGTCATAGTATATAGCATTCTACTAGTCAAGCTCTTTCATTACCCATATTGAAGGAGTTCTGAAAAAATATATATTTTCCCATTTTATGATCGGCTCGATTTTTATTAAACATAGGAGTAGCTAAGAACACTCCCGACTAATTCACGTTTCAAACAAAAAAAAAAACAAAATCAAAAGTGGTTCATCCGTTCGGGAGCTACGATGGCAAAGACAGACACACACACACACACAGAGACACGTCAAACTTATAACACCCTGTCGCTCTTGCGTCGGGAATCAAAAATAGTAATTGAAATAAACAAATTCGTATATACAAAGATAAAAAAGTATTGTAAATAAAATAACTGTGCATAGATATCATGTACATACTACATATTTAATACTACTGCTCGGTCGCGTTGTAAATCGTTTTTTTCTTTTCTTTTTTTTAAAGGTTTCCTAACATCCGAAATTAGTAGTATACCCGTTAACCCCTCCCGCTGAGCTAAATTGCTTGTGTAGCTTGTGTGCTTGTGGAGTGGGTTCACGTCGGTAGTGTACTGGTCAGGATTCGAACCCACGACCAATTGATCGCAAGTCTAATGCCTTAACCACTAGGCTACAGCCGCTTAAATATGTTAATATGTATGTGTTATATATATATATAGTTATAGTTAACAGTATGACGGGCCTGTTGGTCTAGTGGTTACTGATCCTGACTGCTAAGCCGGAGGTGGTGGGTTCGATTCCCACCCAGGACAAATTGTGTGATCAGCACGATCATTTTTGTTCTGTGTTTTGGTGTAATTAATTGGCCGTGGTGGCGCGAAGGATAAGAAAAAAAAATGACGGTGATGCGTTGAACAATTTTGCTCGGCTGGTTCTAAATTTACGCGATATAGTAGACTGTATTTAAGTAGGTTAGGAATTAGGATAGATAGGTAAACGCTTTACTCACGGTTTTTCACTGCTGAATTCTCGTACTTGTGCGCGCGCGCGTGGCCACGTATTTTTCGTGTTCGACCCAATAGCGGGTGTCTAATAGCGCGGTCTGAGCTTGACTGGTGCGCTAGCGGCGAGCGATTGAGCGTCCGAAGAAGGAATTGGAGCGGGAATATATATACATACATAGGTACAATACAGTTCTATGACATCTATGTCTTACGCGGGAACTAATACGTATTTGTACAATCTAAACGGCGCAACCATCCCCCCCCCCCGCTTGAAGGCTTCCCTTCAAAGGAACAAACTGGAATATGCCAAACCAATACAATGAAAAATGTATCAAGCGGTAGCGGATGCGTGAAATTAATAAATCTAATCTTAAGCTATCTACAACTAACAACAACAAAATATGTAGTTAACTTTTAATTTGGTAGCGGTGTAAAGTTATTATCATCATTAAAAAAAATACAGCATGGTATTAAATTGCATCGTAAATATAATAATAATATTTTTACACACAACGCCATCTAGTTTTAAACTAAGCAGAGCTTGTACTATGTTAGTTAGAATGACCTATATAGAATACTAATATACCTTATATTAATACCTAATATACTGATAGAATACTTCAATACTTTTTTGTTGTAAATACATAGATATCATACATAAAAAACACCCAAACGCCATGTACTGATGCTGCTTAACCAAACTAGGCGGAGTGCCTGTATTTTGGGGATGTATTATTTGGGAAAATGTTTGTATGATCTGCAAATATTTGTTTCGGGGTTTGGGGCGTTTTCTATGTATAGCATGTATGTATTTACAACAAAAAAGTATTGAAGTATTCTATCAGTGAATCTAGCTTTCATCGTTCAAGTTCCGCTTAGTTTGAAACTAGATGGCGTTGTGTGTCAGATTTCCGAAATATTACTTTTTAATACGATACTTTTTAATTTTACTACAAAATGTTTATTTTATATACTTTATGATGGATTTGTGATTCAATCTTAATTTATTTTCTTTTAGAATTTTATAGCATCTAGTTTCATTATAGCGATAGAACAATTTTTTATGTTCACGCGATACTTGTACCTTAGTATACATTTTAATGAAGGTTTTTGATTTAAGTTTAAAAATAGCGTTTACTTAGTTTTGATAAAGGTACAATTTTTATATTAAGGTATAAAACTAATTATCTATAATAACTTTAACTTTAACTTAGTACCTTTTTTAAAGTAGGGTAGTATTTGAATACTGTTTTTTTTTTTAAATAACTTTAAGAGTTGTTACTATTAATTTATAATTATTTTAATTTCTTTATGTTTAAGCCTGTTGGTTTTATATTATTGTTATAACTTAATTTTTATGAATATTGAAGCTTAAAATGTATGAATTGGTATAACTTACATTTAACGCTGCCAAGTACATCGATTTTAATCTATTTTAATAATACGGTTGTGTCAATCCTTAAACCATAAGACACAAAGACCACTGCCTCTATTTTGTACCACACTACAAAAGTATTATTTAATATTTTTAATGTAATAAATATATTTTTGGAAATTCTCTTTTTATTTTTTTGTTCCGTTATTATTAGGTCATCAGTAGTGTCATTTTTGAAGTGAAACTACTTTAGCACCGTTGTGATTTGAAAATTCAATGAAACGAAAAAGCGACAGTAAAAAGAGACAAACATATTTAAAAATAGGATTTAGCCTGTGAGAGAATGAGATAGATTACAAGTATACAGTGTTTTCTCTGATCTTCGTCTCCTCTATGCTATTACGTGTCTTTGCGCCTGCGTACAACGAAGCCTTCAGAAAATGTGTCATAAACAAAGTGGTGTATCATTCACGTGTTTTATTTTCTTGCATTCACGTATTTAATTTTTTTATTAATTTATGTTAATTATTTAACATATCTGTGTTAATTTGACCATTAATTTTTATCTATATAAGTTATATAAAATTAAATTTATTACGAAAACCATATACCAACTAGTGATGTGCCGGATCGTTAACAAAGTATATCCGCGGATACGGATCCGAATACGGATATTTGGTGTCAAGATCCGCGGATACGGATATGGATACGGATCTTAAGTTTCTTACTCAATCAGAGCCCGTGACCTTGATAGTTGCCGTCACTTGACGCTTTGCCGTTGTTATTTAAATATTTCATTATTTTAATAAGCTAATACAAAGATGTTTGATTGATCTCATTATAAAGATAGCTCTTTCAGTACCTACGACCTGCCTAGTTGATTTAGTGTAGTACGATAAATGATTGCAATACAACGGTGCATAATATTTGTTTTAAGAAATAAAAAAGCCGTGTGGTGTCGTGAGACACCCGATAGGAACGAAGTTGTGACGATCGCGTAAAACTGATTTGACACGATTTTAATTACAACGCCATCTATGAAAGCGGCTATTACCTACATATTAAAAACAATTAAAACAATTTATACATTGGTAAAATCTCCTTGCGAAATGATTTCCTATCTATTCGATAGATGGCGCTGAATGTCTGACAAGATGACACGAAAATAAAGAGCAAAAAGCCAACATCACGTGGTATTCCCAGGCGGTCACCCATCCAAGTACTAACCACGCCCGATGTTGCTTAACTTCGGTGATCGGACGAGAACCGGTGTATTAAACAAGGTATGGACGTTGGCGAACGTTAAAGCAAATTTAATGTATGGTATCCACAGTTAGACGTCAATTTATATTAAAAGTGTCGTGACAAATTTTCGTACGAATTTTTTCCGTCTAGTTAGAATTTTTTCTTTCACAACGCGCGATAAGGAACTTCGTTCCAAAAAGTAATCTGAACAGAATTCAATAGTTTTTCATAGCTACCTAATAACCATTACTCAGGGTTATTTTAAATTTACTGAAAACCTCTGAAGTGCATGTTAGTAAAATTAAAAACAACAACTTTTCTTCTGGACTAACACCGAAAGTTGGCCAAAAAAAAAGTTGCTGTTTATAGTGTTACAAACACATACCTAAGAGTTTTACAGTGAATACAAAATCACCTATATAGAATTTCATCTTTGTAATATGTATTGAAAGATCCGCCAAAAAAGTCACGGATACGGATACGGTTACGGATCTCTCTTCTCCCTTGGATATCCGCGGATACGGATTCGGATATCCGGCACATCACTAATACCAACCCATCTGGCCAGCGTGGTGTAGTAGGCCAAAACCTCTTTTCTAAAGAGAGCCCTATGTCCAGTAGTGAACTGTTAAAAGGCTGTTGATGTGATGATGATGTGTGTGATTGATTTTATTAACATTAATAAATTATTTGTATTTCTGCCGTCTGTGAATTGCACACACACTTTTTTGTCACTCATTCATCATTCTGCATAATATTTGGCCACATCCTGAAAAATAATTCTTTCGTTGCGTTCCACAGGTAGGTACAGCGAACCAAGAAAAGGCCGCAACGCAATTATATCTCGTTAAGATGTAACTGTCCATGGTCGGCGGCTACTCATCATCAGGTGGCCCTATGTAAATATATTGCCAGAGTAAATAAAGTGACGGCCAACAAGAATCGCTCGCACGCTTATTTTAAAATCAAATATCGCGCGCTTCCGCTGCTTCCTGTCACATATTTCTGTTTCTTTTTTTTTACGAAATCGATCCGGACCACAGATTGAAAGAAAGTAAGACGAAAGATGTTACAAACCACAGAACAGAAAATAAATGGCTACCTATCTCTTAACATTACGATCAGCAGCCTTTAATAGTACACTGCTTGACATAGTTAAAGTCACGTTACATACTTTATATCTATATCTATACAAATAAATAAAATTGGAGTGTCTGTTTGTAATATTAAAATAACCGCTTTTTACTAAATGCATATGTATGTTCACACGTTACATATGCCAAAATAACATTTTTTAAATTTTTTGTCTTTCTGTCTGTCTGTCTCTTTGTTCCGTGTAATCTTTGGAACGACTGGACCGATTTCGACGGGACTTTCACTGGCATATAGCTGATGACATAAGGAGTAACTTAGGCTACTTTCTTTTAGACTAGCTTCGCCCCGCGGCGTTGCCCGCGGTTATAACACCGTGGGTCCCAGCTAGTAAATAAATAAAAACGATTAAATATAATAGCGAAGGCTTGGCGTTCTTAAGGTTAATGAATTGTGTGATCGGTACTCATAAGGATAATAAGGATGGAAAGTGACTACCACCACTGATGAACACCTGTCATAAACAACAATTTGTAGTTTACTACTAAATAATAATATTAAATTTATTAACATATGAAAAGTGGTTCCTCAATCAATTTTTGTGTTCTGATTTTGTTTTGTAATACAGCTGAGTTTATACTACCGTAACAATAAAGGGTTTTGCTACTCGTGCCTCTAATGCCGCTATTCATAAACTAATTTAATTAATGAATGTACTTGTCTACGACACAGCGTGCGCTGGCGCGCCTATACATAAAGTATATATTTATTCATATATATAACATCAGCAGCAGACGCGCGGGCCGCGCGCACCCACCGACACTCCTCGGACGATCGTGAGGCGAAGCGTATGTCGCGCGCTCATATAAAATATTTGTATCATATTAAACATTGTAAACTTCCTCTAAATATAATAGACCAGTACAATATACAGTCCACTTGCTTATTTTCGATACTAACAACTTCATCGCCTCCAGTACTCGTATACCAATTTTACGTTGATGCATGTACCTATTTAAAAAACTTATTATTATACAATTTGCATGCCAGTTAAGGTAGATTAAGGAGAACGATATCAAATGTAATGTTGACACCACTGTATACCCTTGATCAGCAAATAAATATTATTATTATCTAATATTCCAGAAAAATTAACATGAAATGACAAAAAGTCTCATTGATTATTTAGTTTGTTAACTTTGTACGCTACCTAGAGCGAAAAAAGTTGACAAACTAGCAAAATCTGAAATGGTAAAATATTTATTAAAAATCGCAATATTTCCGGAAAATAATTACACAAGTTCTTGATGACCATGTTTATTTTTAAATTACTAAATTATTAAGTTAACACAAACAAGTGGTCATTGTTCTCATAGGCAACGAAAACAGGTTTGATACTTGCAGTAATCCTGCCAGCCCTATTTTTACTATCGTTTCTTGCGCATATCTCGCCTTTACTTTTAGGTGTTTGGATTTGTTTAAAAAAAAAATCTAAGACCAGGCCGACATTGAAGAAAAATGAAAAACATATTCGAATAGCCCACTAACAGGCTCATCGGTAGATGCAGGTTATCCTTTATTTACGCCATGTTATTTTAGGTATCAAATGTATTATACTAAATCCGAACGTGCTTACAACGCAAAATAGTATTGGTGAATCTACTAAACGTAACGTCACTAAAGTCGCTAATTGTTAGTGATGCCAACGCCGGGGTTTTCTCCCCAAATTTAGGAGGAAAAAATCTATAAGGGCAGTTTTTAAGAGGGGTTAAATTTGTTGCAGTATTTTAAGGGATAAAAATTAATTTGTATTTTAAACAAATTAATCAGATTAAATGATTCCAATTTTAATATATGGTATGTATATTATATTGCAATGAATAAACACTTGGGGAGTTTTGGAGCAAATTTGGTGGTTTTTAAAATTGCTTTAGGGGGAACGTTTTTAAACAGTTGGCAACACTGGCAATTTGACAGATATAAGTTTTGACCAATTTATTGATTAATTAATTAAACAAATAGTGTGTAAAGCGCCTGTAAACTACATAAGTTTTCAGATAATAATAATATTTAATATAGATTTTTATTTAAATGTATCCTCCATACCCTCTCTATTATTGCCCCAAGTGGTACAAATCTATAATAACACTATATTCCTTAGCGTATGATTGAACTGTCGAATAAATAAATATGGAAAAGCTGTCGATGTGCAGAATATGTCTCGCCCAAGATGTACGTATGCATTTAATTGGAACAACACATCTTCACAAATTTTACGAAGCTTTAACGACGATGCCAGTAAGTAGTTTTCTATCTGTTTTGTTTCTCTTTAATTACAGTAAATGTGTGTTTATGTATGTATATATATATATTTACTAGCTGTACTCGCTTCAAGAGAAATGAGTATCAATCATCATCACATCACATCAACAGCCTTTAAGTCCACTGCTAGACATAGGCCTCTCCTCAGAAAGGAGGTTTTGGCCAACTACTTGGTTTGTGTCAAGTTTTCCTTCTCTCTGCAGTGCTATTGCCCTGCGTAGTTTGCTCCCTTAGTCGCCTCTTACAACACCCACAGGATGAATAGAGGTGGTGATACTCTGTATTCTTAATCCGTCACCACACGGACAGGTTGCATGTAATTAAAGGTAATCGCTGTGTGAAAGTGCTGACAGAAGGCGTAGTGGCACCGCACCGCTTCCTACTACTTGCTAAGGCTATTTCCCCAGGCTGTTGATGAACCTATGTGAGAACATCATCTGTATAAGCACAAAATAATTGTTTTTCTTTCTTTCACAAAATAGATGAAAATTTGTGATCATAATTCAGTTTAACCTTTTATAAAAAAAGGTTAAACTGACTTTAAATAATACTAACAAAGAGCACTAAAAACCTAGCAGTAATTACAGTTGGTTTGCTGTCATTTTTTAAAGAGTTCCGTTGTCTGTCTCCGAAACTCATCATCAGATCTATATGAAATTTAAATGGGACCATTTAGGAAAAAACCACTTTCGAACAAAAGAAGAATTGTGCAAATACGTCTATACATGACAAAGTTATGCACGAACATAGATAAAAAAAATATAAACATCCGAATAGAAAACCTCCTTTTCGAAGTCAGTTAAAAATAATTTTGCATTCTAATTGATGGTGCTCTGGTGACAGGCGTCGACTGTTAACATTTTAAAAGGCGTTTTTATTTCAGTTTGAGACAGAAGACGGCAGACCAATTCAGGTTTGTTACATCTGCTATGCAAGGCTCAAAAACTGTTACCAGCTTAAGGAAAGGTGTCTGAGGAGTGAGGCCCTGTTTACTCAGATGCTGGGTAACAATATGGTGAGTTATTATTTTTACCGGACTGCATAGGAAGGGTTATGTTGTACATTTGTTTAAAATTTCTTTATTATATTTTCCAAATGGCTGGATAGACTTTGACAGTTAAGGTATTGTGTTATCCGTCTCAAATACCCATAATGGCTTTTTAAAATGTAATATATTTAATTAAATTTATTTAGGTTTATGTATGTATGTGTGTTTATATATTGTGTATGTCTCTGGACCTAAATTATGTTAAATTTAATATTTTATTTTGCACCTACCGCATCATATTTGTACATCACCTGAAGGTTGACTGGGACAGAAGGCCTAATGGCATTAAGTCTGCCTTTGTACAACATGTGCATTAACTTTAAAATAAATAAATGAATAAAAACAAAATGTCGGATTTTTTGTAATAGTAAAAATTAGTAATAAGTTCATTATTTAAAAAAATAATAGTCAAACCTATCGAGTAGGGTATAAACACTTTGTCTTCCATTTAAAATTGTTTTATTTACAGGTGCAATTACAAGAAAGCTCCAGTAATCAAGGGTTTAGTATAGCGCCTATAACACTGGCTTCTATGTATGAGGCAGAAGCATCTGAAGGTACGGTATATTATTGTTATTTTTTTTGTAAATTTATTTTGTGCCTTTTTTTTCTTAAGGGGTAATTTAATTGTTAAATTATATCAAAGTGTAATAACAAAAATTGATTTTGGGAGCAACGTCTGCCAACAAACAGCTGTGCAGTTTGGCAACAGTAATATTTTGTTGTATTTTTTTAAAGATAACTCCCGCACTAGGAATAAATGTTGTGTCAAGGAACCCCAGAATCAGAACAACAATTCCACAATTTCATATGGGGATCGAACCCACAACACCCCGGGCAGTAGGAAGCGGCGAGGTGACCGCTTAAACCACTACGCCACTGCTGCAGTAATTCATTATTGTAATATGTTTTCGAATTAAGTAAACATTTATTATTATCTTAATAAAAACAATCACCGGTGTTAAGCATTCCCTCTCTCTGTTTCTTTGCAGAGAGTAGTCTTTCTTGTTAAAGACAGCTCGCGCAAAAAGACTCCTTTGTCGCGGGGACTTTACAAACATACATGAAACGGACACACTTTGTGGATCACACAAAGTGTTTTTCCGTGTGGGGATATCGAACCCACAACACTCAGTGCAGTAAGAAGCATCGAGGTGACCACTCCACCATTCGAGAAGTCATTGTCTAATGTTATCAAATAATATTTGCAGATGACGCAGCTTTAACACAAAAAGTTGGCAAAATAGATGCAAATTCAAAATGCCCGGATTCGGAAGGTGAAATACCTCTTGGTCTCGTGAAGAGAGAACCGGATAATGTCTGGATAAGTAAGTATATATTCTACTCGTTTTCTTCTTCCATTCTCTATCACTCGTCAGTTCACTGTTTACTCCCATCATCATCATCCTTCTCCGTGTGGATTTAGACGGATCAAGAATACGCAATGTCACCATGGGGTGGTGACATTGCGTATTCTTGATCCGTCTATCCGTAACCTCACTCACTCAGTGAAAGGCAACGAATGAATTGCTTAACACCGGTTTTCTGTGAGAATCGTGTTCGTAAGACTCAGTGCATAATTAACTTTATTCTGTTATAAGCGTAGTTACCATGATTATGTTCCCAGTGTATTAAATTAATCATTCAAAGTCATACAGTTTTTATTTTTTTTAATTTAAATTACCACTGCGACCTAACAATATAATATAATATCATTTATTATAAAATAAAGACTACATTTTTATGATTAAATTACAAATGTAGTTTTCAGATTTTTCCCTGTACTTGATGTTACTTACTTGGTCCGTGTGGTGACGGATTAAGAATACGGAGTGTCACCACCCCAATTCATCCCGTGGGTGTCGTAAGTACCGACTAAGGGAGCAAACTACGCAGGACAACAGCACTGCAATGAGAAGGAAAACTTGACACAAACCCTATATAGGTTCCGTTCCGGCAATTAAACCGAAGACATATAATTAAAAATATAGCATAGCCACAGCATTAAAAGCAACATTCTACAATTTTGTGCATAATGTTTCAAATTCATACATTTTATCATGGTCCTTAAATTTGATCACACTTTCTTTAATATATCCTGTGTCACAGGGGTCTTTACAAACATACATGAAATGGACATAAAAACACCCAGACTCAGAACAATAATTTGTGAATCACACAAAAGTGTAGAATCATCATCATCAACAGCCCTTATTAGTCCACTGCTGGACATAAGCCTCTCCTTAGAAAAGAGGTTTCGGCCTACTATACTACGCTGGCCAGACGGGTTGGTATAGGGTTTGTGTCAAGTTTTCCTTCTTTTTGCATTGCTGTTGTTTTGCACACTTTAATACTCTGTCTTTATTTTTGCAGATGTATCCAGGGAAAGTCTAGAGGATGATAGCATTAATCAACACATTCAGGATCACATATCTGTAGAGATTATAAAAAATGAATCGGACGATTATGAAACAAGTAAGTTTATTTGCGTATGTTTTTTGCGCGTGTCTGGTATATTTGTTTGTACATTTCTTTATTACCCCTTATCTTCCAAATGGCTGTGTGCATTTCGACAGTTAAGGTAGTGTTTTTTCTGTCTCAAAAACCCAAGTGTAGACGGATTTTGGTAGGAAAAAAAAACAAAATGGTGGATTATTAGGGCAAAATAGTAATGCGTTAATAAAAAAATAACCAAACCCTCCTGTCTATTTCACTAGGCCCGTGACGTTGTCCCATGATGGCTCACGCGATACATATATTTTAGTTTCAGAAGTTATATATCTCACACGGCCATCTGATCCCAAACTAGGCAGAGCCTGTACAATGGTAACCAGACCGCTGATAAACATACTTATATATTTTTAAATACATACGTATTATATATAAATTACACCCAGACATAGAACAAATGAGCGTGCTCATCACACAATATTTGTGGGTGAGTGGGAATCGAACCCACGACCTCCGGCTTAGCAGTCAGGGTCACTAACCACTAGACCAACAGGTCGTTCTTTCATTACTATTACACCATGGAACTACTAATTAAAATGTATACGAGTAGGGTATCAAAATAAAATAAAAAATGAAAAGGTGCATACAATAAATATAAGTTAAAATGGTAAATATTTAAATTTAATAAGGAATAATAAATTTGTTTTAATAGCGTAAAAATTGGGCCCTCTTTTTGTCAAACCTCGTGTTTTTTCGATCTTTTTAGTGCATTACTTTAAAATTGTCATTATGTAGTCGGATTTTTGTTTTTTTTTTAATTATTACCTGTTTATTATGAGAAGGACAAAAGAGTAGACGGGTACCTGATGGTAAGCGACTACCGCCGCCCATGGACACATTAAACTTAAGAATCTCGTTCCCGCCTTTTAAGCCCCCCCCCCGGAATCAGTTTTGTTTTAACGTTCACAATTTTTTTAGGTGACGCAGTACCTGAGAGTACTAGTCCAACTACGCAGGTGGGATACGAAGACACAACTAAAAACAAACTGAAGATTATTCCACCAACAGACGCTCTGTTGGACAGAAAAGTTATTTCAGAAACACCCTGTACCATGAAAAAGCCATATACATGCTCTACTTGCCATAAGTGTTTTAGCCGGCAATATTATTTAAAAACCCATCTTTGTTCAAGTATCCGTGGGCCATATAAATGTGATGTATGTAATAAATGTTTCAACAGGAAGGATATTTTAACTAAACATACTCTCATCCACACGGGCGAGAGGCCATATCAATGTAATGTATGTATGAAATTATTTCAACAAAAGGGTTATTTAAAAACACATATTCGTACACATACTGGTGAGAATCCGTTCTCTTGTGGCCTATGTAGTAAACGGTTTAATTCTAAGAGTAACTTAAATAAACATATCCGCATACACAATGGTGTCAAGCCATATCAATGTGATATTTGTAAAAAAGCTTTTAGTACCAACAGTGATTTGAACAAACATAATCGTATACACACTGGAGAGAAACCATATCAGTGTGATATATGTAAACATCATTTTAATACAAATAGTTATTTAAAGAAACACATCCGCATGCACACCGGTGAGAAGCCATATCAGTGTGAAATATGTCAAAAATCTTTTACCTGCGATAGTTCTTTGAACAGACATATTTTGACACACAGTGATGATAAACCATTTCAGTGTGATGTATGTAAAAAATGTTTTAATTGTGAGAGCTTTTTAAAAAGACATAGTCTCACACACACAAATAAAAAGTCATATCAGTGTGATATATGTTTTAATCGCTTTAATTGTAAAAGTTCTTTAAAAACACACTATCGTTTACACACTGGTCAGAAACCATACAAATGTGACATATGTAAGAAATCTTTTAATGGTAAAAGTGATTTAAACAAACACGTTCGCAATCATACTGATGTCAAGCCGTTTCAGTGTGAAGTATGTCAAAAATATTTTAGCTATGAAAGTTCATTGGTAAGACATAAATTGTTACACACAGATGATAAGTCATATCAATGTGATGTATGTCAGAAATGTTTTATTAGTAATATTATATTGAGGAAACACATTCGCGTGCACACTGGTGAAGAGCCATATCAGTGTGATGTATGTAAAAAAGGTTTCTTCAGAAAGTGTCATATAAGTAGGCACATTCGTATACATACCGGTGATAAACCATATCAGTATAACGATGCAAAAAAGGCTTTACATTTACGAGTACTTTAAAGAAATACGTTCTTACACACACTGGTGAATTACCGTATGAGTGTTTTTAACCCCCGACGTAAAAGTATAAGTTTGACGTGCATGTGTGTGTCTGTCTGGGGCATCGTAGCTCCCGAACGGATGAACCGATTTTGAGTTTGTTTTTTTTTGTTTGAAAGGTGAATTAGTCGGGAGTGTTCTTAGCTATGTTTGATGAAAATCGGTACAAGATGACTGCCGCCACAATATAGCCACTTATAATTTTTTTCACAATTCAAAATGGGTATCAAATTTCAAATCTAAGATGTCGGGGATCGTCGTATCGTGTGTCGGGGTTTTTTTATTCTTTTATTTATACTCGTAATCTGTTCATGTATGTAAAATACGTTTCAATTGTAACGATAATTTAAGTAAGCATATTCGTATACACACTGATGAAAAACCATTTAAATGTGAATTATATAACAAATCTTATATATAAAATTCTCGTGTCACAATGTTCGTTCCCGTACTCCTCCGAAACGGCTTGACCGATTCTCATGAAATTTTGTGTGCACATCGGGTATGTCTGAGAATCGGCCAACATCTATTTTTCATACCCCTAAATGGTAAGGGTGACCCATCCCTAATTTTGTTTTGTTTTGCAATACAACGTTTGCCGGGTCAGCTAGTAGTTCATATAAATGTTGATTTACAAAAGCATTATCACAACGGCAAGAAGCCGTTTCAGTGTTTGGTGTGTTAAAAATAGCACTTTTAAAAAATCGCGTTCATTCTGTTGAGACTATTGAGGCTGGAATGGTTACCGAGGCTACCAGCAAGGCTAGTTCGGTTATTGAGGTTACCAGCGCACCTAGTCCCATTCAAGCTACCCGCGCACCTAGTCCCATTAAAGTTACCCGCGCACCTAGTCCTAGTCCCATTCAAGCTACCCGCGCATCTAGTCCCATTGAAGGTACCCGCGCACCTAGTCTCATTGAAGCTACCCGCGCACCTAGTCTCATTGAAGCTACCCGCGCACCTAGTCCCATTGAAGCTACCCGCGCACCTAGTCCCATTGAAGCTAGCTTGGTTACTAACGCTAGTCAGATTATCGAGGCTAACTCTATTCTCGAGGCTAGCTATCTTATTGAGTCTATTCAGGCTCACAAATCTACTGAAATTACATAGGCTAGCAAGACTCATGGCTGAAGTGTCATAAAGAATGGCTGAAAACCATTCATAGTGATTTATCTAAGAGATTTTAATCGTAATTTTTACACTGGTGATATATTTATTGTAGCTTACTAAGATTCTTATATTTCTACTTACTGTGACTTAAATAAACATTAGTTTTGTTTATAAATGTGGTTCTGTGGGAGATTAGTACCTGCTAGTGAAGTACTTTTTCGGACAAGGATACAGATTTTTTTTTCTCCCCCCAGATATCTGCGGACAAGGACACTAAGGGGCCATTCATTAATTACGTAAGGATGATTTTGACGATTTTTGACCCCTCCTACTCCCATGTAAGGATACATAAGATTTCCCTAAACCCCAGCCCTCTTCTTACGTAAGCTTCAATCTCTGTTTTTCTAAATAATAAAACGTTGTTAGAAAAGGATGAGTTACACTAAAACTTACAGTTTGACGTAAATTAAAGATTTTTATTTTTTTGCAGAAAATTTAGGTTATACTTTATATTGCTGTCAGATGTAGATTATTTTTATATTATTAAATAACGATCTAGTCTTTGGAATATTATTATTATAATTAAAAGTTAGTTTTTAAATAATCTTAAACTGAACAAACATAATTAAGTTAAACAATCTTTAAATGAATAACACTTTTGTGGGTTAGATCCCCACATGGGACGACACTTTGTGTGATTCACAAATTGTTGTTCTGAGTCTGGGTGTTCTTTGTGTCCGTTTCGTGTATGTTTGTAAAGTTCCCCGCGACACAGGATATAATCCTAATGCGAGAGTTGTCTTTTAAAAAAAATGGTCGGTAAGTTTTAAATTACTCTTAAAGAAAATATTTTTACAGTAAAAGCTAATACGCGGGAAGAATTCACTATAATATAATAATTATTTATGACATTAAAATTGATGAAAATGAACATATTTAAGATTTTAAGAAACAAAAAAAATTATATAAGATAATATGAAAATCGACATGCATATTATGGCATGAAGTTAAGTTAAGTTAAGACGCTTAAAAGTTCGATCACAATCCAGTTCCGATCAACTCTCGATCTCACAACTATCATAAAAGATATTTTCGTAGTAAAGTATTAAACATCCAACGTTGACTGTAATGTGATTATATCGTATTGTAACATAAAATTGAATCCGTAATCTGCTAGTCTAAGTAATAATTTAGTATTTTACCACGGAAATACTAAACTAAATCGTGACCGAACTTTATTAAGAGAGTTGACCTGGCTGATTCTACATAATTAAAAAAATATAAATAATCAAACCTTTAATTGTGTATTAGAATTGACATGTATTTTATAATAATTATGACATAAATAATTAATTAATAAATATCAATGTGATACATCAAAAAAAAAAGTTTTTATTCATCCTATCAGTTTTCGTAATTTTTATAGGGTTCCGTACCTCAAAAGGAAAAAACGGTACCCTTATAGGATCACTTTGTTGTCCGTCCGTCCGTCCGTCTGTCTGTCAAGATCCTTTATCTCGGGAACGCGTGGAGGTATCGAGTCGGAATTAAAACCATATACTCAGCCCTAAAGTCAATTGTAGCTGTAAAAATTTAAACTTCTAAGTTAACTTAAAAAAAGAAACGGCCCTTTATGCCGCAAAAAATGCATGTTTCGACACTGTCAAAGGAATCAAAATTCATAGGGTACTTCCCGTTAACTATGAAATTTGGCAAGTAAAATCACATCACATCGACAGCCTAATAGTCCACTGCTGGACATAAGCCTCTCCTTAGAAAGGAGGTTTTGGCCTACTATACCACGCTGGCCAGACGGGTTGGTATAGGGTTTATGTCAAGTTTTCCTTCTCTCTGCAGTGCTGTTGTTCTGCGTAGTTTGCTCCCTTAGTCGGCTCTTACGACACCCACGGGATGAATACGGGTGGTGACACTCCGTATTCTTAATTGGTCACCACACGGACCAAGTAAGTAACATCAAGTACAGGGGAAAATCTGAAAACTACATTTGTAATTTAATCATAAAAATATAGTGTTTATTTTATAATAAATGATATTATATTATATTGTTAAGTAACACTGGTACTTAACAATATAATATAATATCAGTAATTTAAATTAAAAAAATACCGACAGGTTCACAGATTAAGGTAATATTACTTTGATTAATTAATTTAACACACTTGGAACACAATCATGGTAACTACGCTAATAAAAGAATTAAGTTAATTATGCACTGAGTCTTACGAACACGATTCTCACAGAAAACCGGTGTTAAGCAATTCATTCGTTGCCTTTTACTGAGTGAGTGAGGTTACCGGAGCCCAAATCCCCCCTCTCCAAGGTCGGCAACGCACTTGTGACTTTTGAGTTGCAGGTGTCCATGGCCGGCGGTAGTTGCTTACCATCAGGTGACCCGTCACCTCGTTTGCCTCCTTATACCATAAAAAATCGGTTGTCTGTAAAGTCTGTTTACTGACGATAGTTGAACGTGACAACGTCATAAGAAAATACTGACGGAATGGTTGCATTTTTCAAAAATGTATTATTGTATACGAGTAGTAGCTGTCCACGCGGACGCATCGCTCACTCAAGTTCCTACTTGAGAGAGACAGATGTCGAATGCTGCCGAACGCGGAGGCCTATTGTGCCTCTTTGTCACTCGTTCCGCGCTCTCGCTTGCACTTCACGCCTTAAATGGAACGCCTCAGAGCGAGGTAACGCCGCATGAGTCATGTTTTTTCGTGCGTGCAGCCGGCTCCATCGAATTATAAGACGTTGTTACGTCAAAAAAAAGATCAGCCACAGGGGCGGCGACTCACGCGCGGTTCGCCACAGTGTGTTGCGGGCCTTCGCACCGTAACGCGGTCTGCGGAAGCCTCGTATTGCTCTTGCTGTGGCGGGGCCCTCCGTGCGGGGAAATCCTCGGAAGTCTTCGGGCGCTGCGGAGATGTTGCTTGGTCGACGTGCGGGTGAATCCTGAGAGCGCGCCGATCTGCTGGTTTTCACAACGTCCCGTAGGGGGCGTGTGGTGGCTGGTTCGGGGCTTCGGCCCCCTGCCAGCGATTTCTACCGCTACCCCTGAATAGGGGTAGGTCGTGGGCTTGTATTTGTGGTGGTCCGTTGCGTTGTGGAGGGGTTACTTCAGTCTTCACGCCGCCCCGGCGGTCAAGCCCGAGCCAGGTGAGACCCCAGGCGATACCTGGGGAGGCCCAGCTCCGGGCGACCAGCGACAGAGGCGGCGACTTACGTGTAACCCCTCTGGTGTCTAGTCCGGGAGTGGCGCCTCGCACCGCTGTGCAGTCTGCGGGGCGCTGTCTTCTTTCCATTGTTGCGGCGGTCATCGCCGCCCCCACACGATGTACCTACTTGGGCCAAGTAGGCGCAGGTGCTCGCGGGCCGGGGGTGGCTGCAGCAACACTGTAACAATGTAATTTTTTAAGTTAAAAATTTGTTAAAAGGAACGTTTTTATTATTTAAGTAGGGCCGCGCCGCGGCGCCGCATTTGGCCGCCCATGGGGGCTTCCTATGAGGCGCGGCGGGGCCCTTAATGGGTTGATTGTGGGACGGTGTCTGTACCCGGGAGGGGACCACTGTCTTTGTCGGGATCGTCCGTAAGGAGGTCGCGCGGGAACTTCTTTTTGTCGGGTGGTCGAGCGTGCCAAGGCGCCAAGTCCCGGATGTGTTCCCAGGAGGACGCGTCGGCACGCTCGAACATCGCGACGGTGAGACGGCGTATGTGGGCGTCCAGGCTCTCAATCTTGAGGTCCCTCTGGATGACATCGTTTCTCACGTAGCGAGGAGCCTGCATTACGTCACGCAGTTCCAGCGACTGTTGTGCGCGTAACAGGCGGCGGCTCGACTCGCTCGTGAGAGCGCGCCCTGTGTTGCGAGCCTTTTTATAGCCATAAAATAGTCGATGTCGGCTCAGATCCCACAATATATATTTAAAGTACGTAATCAATAATCGAGTTACAATTTAAGTTATTAAACACAATTTAAGTAATAAAAGGTTTTGGAAACTGAATTTCGGGAAAAGCTTGGCAAAACAGGGAGATTCGATTTTTCAACTATTTAAAATATGTACCTACAAATTTTTACGGAACCCTCGGTGGGCGAGTCCGACTTGCACTTGTCCCGATTTTTTTCTTTTTAAATTCAACTGTTCTAAGAAGGATTTTTGTCTAGCGGCGAAGATTACAAAATTGATACCCACAACGGAAAAAGTGTTTGTGTGATCCACAAATTATTGGCACGAAGTTTTTTATCGCGCGTTTACACACTCGGAGCGGAAGAATGTGTAACAAGACTTTTTTTCGACACTTCAGTTGGCGCGTTCACATCTTTTTCATATTTCATATTAAAGTTAATAGGGGAGAGTAACCCATATTGAACAGGCGCTTAAATTGGCTTACTTATGTATTTCTACCAAAATGGCACTATTTGGTATAGTATATTGGTATTTTTATTTTTTATCATCATCAACAGCCTTTAACAGTCCACTGCTAGACATAGGTCTCTCTTTAGAAGGAGGTTTTGGCCTACCATACCACGCTGGCCAGACGGGTTGGTATAGGGTTTGTGTCAAGTTTTCCTTCTCTTTGCAGTGCTGTTGCCCTGCGCAGTTTGCTCCCTTAGTAGGCTCTTACGACACCCACGGGATGAACAGGTGCTCCTTTTTTTGTTGCTAGTGTAAAAAAATAGTGCCATTTTGGTAGAAATACAGAAATGGTCCAATTTAAGCGCCGGTTCAATATTGGTTACTCTCCCCTATATTTTCGGTAGAGCTTGTATCTATATTTTTCTTTCTTTTTTTCTTTTCTTTTCTTAGAAAAGACAACTCCCGCATTAGGAATACATCCCGTGTCGCGGGGGACTTTACAAACATACATGAAACGGACACAAAGAACACCCAGACTCAGAACAACAATTTGTGGATCACCCAAAGTGTCGTCCCATGTGGGGTTTGAACCCACAACACTCGGCGTAGTAGGAAGCGGCGTGGCGACCGCTTAAACCACTACGCCATCCGTGCAGTCATATAATATATCACACAAGCGGACTTAATAACCGTTGTCCTTATATAACGAACGTCTACCGAAAAGCGACAGGAACTTCGTTCCTACCGCCGCCGTTTTTGTTCTGAGTCTTTGTGTCTTGTATGACTTTCATGAATGTTTGTATGTCTGTTTCATGAAAGTCCCTCTTGACACATATAATCCTTGTTTTAAATGTCTGTTTTTAGATTAAGAAGCAATTTTATTGATTCAAGATACCTTCTTGTCTGTTTGAAGTCGGTTCCAAACCAAATAGGTACTTGATAGACTTGAGATTACAAATATATGTAAGTTTTTAACCGACCTCAAAAACACACAATAAAGAGGAAAAATAAAGAGGAGATAACCTCCCTTCGGCTGTTTCTTTTTTGATCTACCTCCTGATCAAAAAAGAAACAGCCACCTGATCTTTTGTTCTCCTCTTTTTCTTTTTTGATCTTCCTCGTACTCCTTCCTAAATCGCCAGCAACGCGTTTGTGACTCCTAAGTTGCGGACTTTCATGGGCGGCGATAGTCACTTTCCATCAGGTGACCCGTCTGCTCGTCTGCCCTCTCTAACATAAAAAAAATTACAAAAGAGGTTATCAATTTGTATATTTTATATGTGTTTACAATTTGTATATATTTTTTTGTAATTATAAGTGTATTCTCCAGAGGTGGTCCCATTACCACCAAATCATAATCTGATTTTTTCCTACTAGGCACTCTGGCACTTGTCTTGATCACGTTATGTTAAAAACACAAAAAGAAGCTCTAGTACTGGTCATTACATCGGCAATAACTGATCATCAAGCTGTACTGTTGAGTGTACATCAGAAACATACCAGAACATTTGCTCAAGTTACAAATGCCAAAGTGGACAGAGCTGGTTTTAGATCTGACCTGCAAAAAATGGATTGGCAACCTATATATAGCTCTAAGGACGCCAGTTTTGCCTTGGAGTTTTTTGTTACATCAATTCAAAGCTTCATTCGTAACAACTCTGTGGTCTCAAAGCTGTCGAGACGAAATAAAGTAATCAAGCCTTGGATTACTCCAGGTTTAGTACGATGCATGAGGCATAGAGATAGGCTTCATAATAAATCACGTCACTTCCCCAGTAACATAACTCTAAAGTTGACCTATACTAGATATAGGAACTTCTGTAATAATATACTAAAAAAGGTGAAAAGGGCTTACGAAAAAACACTACTAGACAAGACTGGTAAAGATAATAAAAAAATCTGGGATGCCATAAAGAAAATCACAAATAGAACCAAACCCAACTCATCAGCAACGGAACTTATAAATCCTGCCCATAAGGGGAAATCGATTGAGAAAGTGAATGAGTTCTTTATAGCAGCGGGCAAAGAATTAGCTCAAAACACTACACGTTGTTCAAATCCCTCTCATCACACTTTTGATAAACCTCAACGAAAGACAAGCAATTGTAATTCCTTTGTATTATTTGATACAGATGAAACAGAAGTAAATCAACTGATTCTAAATCTAAAAAGCATATGCGCAACAGGGTGGGACTCAATATCAAATTGTCTTCTTAAAGATGTAAGACCGCTCATAGTCCCCCCTTTGACGCACATATTTAATACTTGTCTACATGAGGGCCAGTTTCCGGCTATGCTAAAGAAAGCGATTGTACTTCCTATCTATAAGTCAGGGCAGAGAGACCGTGTCACAAACTATAGGCCCATTTCTATTTTACCGTCACTTTCCAAGATCTTAGAGAAAATTATAAACAATAGATTACTAAACTACTTGGAAATGAATAACCTAATCTCCAACAACCAGTTTGGTTTTAGAGCTGGCAAATCTACAAGTGACGCAGTACATGCATTACAAGACTATGTGGTCCGCAATATGGATGCGGGCAATAAAACCATAGGTATATTCCTGGATTTGGCAAAAGCTTTTGACACGGTCTCTACGCCGCTGCTCCTTCAAAAACTTGAAGATCTAGGCATAAGAGGAACCCAATTAAAATTGTTTACTGATTATCTATCAAATCGTTTTCAATGTGTGAAAATAAGTGATATGTGTAGCACTGACTTACCTATTACTCACGGTGTGCCTCAGGGCAGTATCCTTGGACCTAGCCTTTTTCTGGTATATATAAATGGACTTTGTAATTTAGTCTTACCGAGTGGTAAAATTATTGCGTATGCCGATGACACAGTCTTGTTGTTTTCCGAAGATACTTGGGAAAAAGTATTCAAAGCAGCTCAATATGGTTTGAACATTGTTACACATTGGCTTCAGAGCAATTCCTTGTCTCTAAACAGGAACAAAACCAGGTATGTTACATTTACAATGCGTAATTTAAATATGCCCTCGGGTGTGCACTATTTAACAGCTCACAGCTGTTGTAATGATATAGACTGTCCTTGTCCTAATTTAGTAGCAACAAACTCCGTGAAGTACTTGGGAGTCGTCATCGATAATAACCTGTCCTTCAAACTACATATCGATTTAATCGTGTCCAGATTGCGAAAACTCACTTTTGTTTTCAAAAATCTTAGACATGTGGCTAAGCAAGAAATGATGAGGCAGATTTATTTGGCGCTGGGACAGTCACTTATACTGTACTGTATAACTGTTTGGGGTGGGGGTAGCCAAAACAACCATGAAACCATTGGAAATAACTCAAAGGACCATACTCAAGGTCAGTTCTTTCCGACCATTCCGGTACCCTACGTATCACCTATATCAGTTATCCGAGGTTCTAACGGTCCGACAGTTGTTTATAGTGCATACCTTAATGAAACAGCATTGTTTACTGGATCCCATAAGCTGTACTGAAACTAAAAGACGACAAACCATTCCAAATCTTGTTCGACCTCTCTTTAAACATGTCTATGTAAGGAAATATTTTTGTTTTCTTGGCCCTTATCTATATACCAAAATTAATAACATTTTAACATTATACAACCTCAATAAAAAACAGTGCCAGAATAAAATATTCGCATTTTTACATAAATTATCGTATGATGAAACTGAAAATCTCCTAAATGTGCCACAGTAACCGTTCTACTCACCCTCTCACACTCACACTTTCACATCTTCACTCCACTCACAGAGAGGACAAATAATACAAATATTCCTATTTCTTGAGCTTCGATCTGCAGTGATATTTGTATAGTAATCTGATATTAGTGTTTATTTATTATTTTTTAAAACTAGTGTAAAATTTTTGTTAAAATAAATGGTTTAGGTATAGTTAGGTGATGTAATCAGGGAAAAGCGCTGATGTCTGGGATACAGATTTCTTATCTAGTCCAGGCACAGATGCCCCAATTTAAATGTATTATGTACCCACTGTAATATTTGTAAAACCATGTACTGTACAAAAACACTGTTTATGGAATAAATTATTATTATTATTTTTGTAGTCTTAATTTTTCTCAGCTCAAGGCTGGTTTCAACTGTATTTACGGGCCAAAACCAAGTAAATACAGTGAGGTGTGTGTCTTTGTTATGTAGATGTAGATGGTGGTTGCTGTGTGTGTTGTGCTGTTCCGTTCTCTTCAATATCCATGAACTTTCTGACTGTTCGGCAAGTGTTCAATATTGCTGCTTTCTGTAGGTTAAAATACACGGATTCATTTAAATTGATTAATTTAAGGCTATGGTGAAGATGTTTAGGTATAACTCCTGTTGTAGATAGAACTATGGGTACTATGTAAACTTTCTCCTGTCTCCAGATTCGTATTATTTCTTCTTTTAGTTCTGTGTATTTGCTAATTTTTTCTGTGATGGTTTTCTGTAGATTGTGTGTATTCGGTACTGCAATATCAATTAGGTAGGTGGTTTTGTTAATTTTGTCTTGTAGGGTTATGTCTGGTCTGTTATAGTGGATGGTTCTATCTGTGAGGATGGCGCGGTCATAGTAAAGTTTGTGTGAGCTACTTTCTAATACAGATTGAGGAGTATAATTGTAGTAAGGTGTGTTTGTGTTTTGTATAAGATGATGTTTGAGTGCTAATTTTTGGTGGATGATGTTAGTTATTTGGTTATGTCTATGTGTATAATCCGTCCAGTAATGTGCTGAATGGTTTCAGATTGAATGTGGCATTTTCGGCACTTATCATCTGTAACGGTTGCATCTTTGATTATATATTTTCTATAATTTTTCGTATTAACTATTTGGTCTTGTATAGCTATTATAAATCCCTCTGTTTCTGGAAATAATAATAATAATAATAATAGCCTTTTATTTCCCATAACAAGTAACTCAACATTTGGTAGATTTTTATAACAACAAACTAATTTCACTTCACTTGTGGAATTTACATAGGTATATCTTTTTATTTATTTTTATTTATTTATTTGATTCTTACTTTATTTCATTTTCTCTATTTCATTTTTAATTTTTAAAGGGGAACCCACTTCTGGGTGAAGGCCTCCTCCATTTCTGACCATAGGTTTCTGTTTTTGGCTAGTCTCGTCCAGTTTGGCCCAGCAAGGGCCACGATATCGTCGCGCCATCGTCGTTTTGGCCTGCCGCGTGGTCTAACTGCATCTCGTGGGTACCAGTGCAGGACTCTCTCACTCCATCGTCCATCGGTTGTTCTCGCTATGTGTCCAGCCCATCTCCATTTCAATCTGCATAATACCTCAGCGGCATCTATGACTTTAGTTATTTTTCTTATGTCGGTGTTTCGTTTTCGATCGCTTAGCTTAAAACCTAGCAGGCTTCTTTCTGTCGCAGACTGGAATACTTTAATTTTATGTATTATTTCTTTTGTAAGCGCCCAGCTTTGGCAGCCGTACAGTAAAGTAGGTAAAACCACAGTATCCATTGCTTTTTTCTTTAGTTTGACAGGAAGTTTCGATTTAAATACTTCTTTGAGCGACCAATACTTAGCCCAAGCTTTCTTTACGCGACTTTCAACTTCTCTTTTCGTCTGATCATTGAAGCATATAATTTGTCCCAAGTATGTATATTCATCAACATACTGTACTTCTCTTGATTGTATAACCAAAGGGATCTTCTCTCTATTGGTCATAACGCAGGTCTTATTAGGATTCATATGTAATCCGCACTTTTGACTCTCTATGTTCAACGTCTTCAGTAGGTACTCCAAGTCTTCATATCCTTGCGCCATCAGAACAATATCGTCGGCGAATCGTAGATGGTTAATGTATTCGCCGTTTATGTTAATGCCTATTTTTTCCCAGTTTAGTTTTCTGAATATATGCTCCAAGAGTGCAGTGAACAAGTTAGGAGAGATTGGATCACCTTGTCGTACTCCTCTTCTCATTCGAAATGGTTTTCCTTTCCGTTCCAGTTTCACAACTGCCCAACTGTTTTTATATATTTCTCTGAGAACTTCAATATATGTTTCATTTATTCCCTGTTCTTTCAGTGCATTCCATAAAGGGTCATGTAATATTGTGTCGAACGCTTTAGAGTAATCGACGAAAGCGATGTATAACGTTTTATTGTATTCTTCATATTTTTCAATGATCTGTGTTAGGGTAAATATGTGGTCAACGGTAGAGTACCTTTGACGAAAGCCTGCTTGTTCTCGGGGCTGATTGAATTCTAGTTGTTTAATGATTCTTTTAAGTAGGACAGCAGTAAATACCTTGTAAATTGTTTGTTGTAGGCTAATCGGTCTATAGTTTGAAATATCATGTGGATCGCCTTTCTTGTAGAGAAGAGAAATTATAGATGTGTTCCATTCCTTGGGTATGACTCGGTTATGCAATATTTCATTAAATAATTTTGTAATAAGAGGAGTCAAAGGTTCTTTGATAGCTCGTAGAACTTCATTTGTAATACCGTCCTCTCCTGGGCTTTTGTTGGACTTCAAATGATTTATCACCGAGGCAATCTCGCTGTTCAAAAAAGGTGGTAAATCTTCAATATTACAATTTTGCTCTTCAATACAGTCGTTATAATCTGTAAATTTGTCATCATATAGCTGTTGGTAGAAGTCTGTCGCTATAGAGATTACTTCACTTCTGTTTGATGTTTTCTGTGAGTTGTTATTTTTAAGCGACATAATCCATTTCTTACCATTATTCAATTTTTTCTTGGCTCTCTTAAACGAAGCTCTTTTCTCAATCTCTTCCTCTATTACACTGTATCTGTACATTTTTCTGTCGTGTGTTAGTTGTTTTTTTACTAGTTTATATAGCGCGCTTAGTTTATTTTTCTCGGATCTTGATCTATTTAATTTATTCTTTAGTCTATTTCTCTCGCCTATTAGTCGTATTATATATTCGTTTATTGGTGTCTGCTTTTTCATGTCTTTCAGTGGAAGTTTTTCTACAGATTGCTTTATGCAAGAGCTTAGTCTTTCGTAAGATATTTGTGTATCGCTCGTTATTTGTAATGCTTTCGATAGATCTTTAAAAGCTTTATTTATAAATTCTTGCTCTATTTGGTCTAAGTCGCATGCTATACGTCTTGTGCCGAATTTTTTGCGTGATATTTTGTTACATTGTCCAATATATAGCTTTGCTCTCACCAACCTGTGATCACTCGGAAAAGTTGTGTTGATAATTTGTATGTTTCGTATGGTGTTCTTATCTCTTGCCAAAACGAAATCAATCTCGTTCTTATTTTTGCCATCGGGGGAGAGCCAGGTCCACCTACGTTTACATTTTTTCTTAAAATAAGTGTTCATTATGTGTAACTTTTGTTCGAAACAAAAATTGACAAGAAGAGCTCCGTGTTCGCTTCTTTCACCATATCCCCATGGTCCCATTATGGTTTTATCATCATAGGTGGGCTGGCCAATCTTTGCATTAAAGTCTCCCATAATTAGTGTAAGTTTACCAGTGTTCTCCATTACTTTTCTTAGGTCGTTATAGAAGGCTTCAATTTCATCGTCTATGCTTTTCTCCGTTGGAGCATAACATTGAATTAGATGCAAATGTAGATTGTTAAATTGTAGATCCAACCGTATAACTCTATCCGAAATGGCGTAAATGTTGATAATATTTAGTTTCCATTTTTTATTTATTAAAAAACCAACGCCATTTCTTCCAGGTTTTTCTCCAAAATAAATAAAAATGTACTTTTCATGCTCTATTATTTCTTTTCCCGCTTTCTTAATTTCGGATAAACCGATCACGTCCCATTTTAGGTTATCGAGCATATATTCTAGCTCCAAATATCTAGTTTTATTCACTAAAGATCTCACGTTGAAAGTACAGATATTAAATAAGGTAAGATTTTCCTTTTTGTTCTTATATTTTTGGTTTTCAGGAACAGGAGGGTTTTGGTCATCTTCCCCCACGGTGACCAACCGGCTTGGGGTGCATTTTTTTGTTGGTTTGTATGAAGTTATGATATTTGTTCTATTTTGGTTCCTGGTGCCGGTGGTCTTTATAAGTTTTTTGGGATCTCAGAGAGTGAAGCAGATCTGCCTCGTTCAATGTAGTTCAGTATGTTGGGTTTTAAGATTTCTCTTCCCTTCATTGATGTAGTAGCTGGGTTGTCCTTTAAGTCTATTTTTTTTTGTGATGAAGAGTTCGGTGAGTCCAGACCGTCTCTTTTCCTTTTGTCTCTGTTTATTCCTGGTGGTTTCTTAACTATTATCTTATCATGCCTTAAAAAGGCTATGTTTCCTTTTTTTCTTTCTTCTTCCACTTGTACTTGTAATTTCTTCCGTTTTTCTAGCACTTCTTTGGTGTAGTCTTCTTTCACATAAATACCTTGAGGAAGCTTTGACTTATTTTTCAGAATCAGGTGTTTTTTCCAAAGGGACGTGATGGAGACTACGATAGGCCGGTTTTTAACAGTTTCCTTGTTGCCAATTCTGTATATATTGCTAATTTCCTGGCTACTTAGGTGCGTCCCTGTTTCTAGAATCGTGTCCTTGAGGTAGTCTACCAGTTCCGCTTCTGTTTTGCCAATCTCCTCAAAGCCAAAAAAGACCAGGTTGTATTTCTTTTTCTCTCTTTCCATGACATTAAGTTTTTGCTCCAGTGTAGATATTTTGTCTTTGAGCATAGTATTTTCCTCTGTTAATAACTTTAGTTTCTCATCTAATGCCTCCATAACGTTTTTCGTCACCGACTCTGTTATTAGTTTAGCTTGTTGATTCAATTTCTCATCCAATCTTGATAGCAACAACTCCATACTTTTTTCCATTTTGTTTGGTTTTACAATGCTGGTAGGATTTAGATTGTCGTTGCTGGCAACACTGACTCCGTATGTCAGTCAAATGACGTTGGTTGGTTGTCAAAGTGAAGTATGTTGATTATGTTGGCAGCACTACTATGACATGCAATAATTTTCACTTTTAGGTTAAGTTGTTGCCTGATTATTTGTAGTTTTTTGTTCACTAATGGTTGTTTAGCACTTTGTTCACTTTCTTGTTTCGTTTTTTGTTGTCTAGTCAAATCCCTCTCATCACACTTTTGATAAACCTCAACGAAAGACAAGCAATTGTAATTCCTTTGTATTATTTGATACAGATGAAACAGAAGTAAATCAACTGATTCTAAATCTAAAAAGCATATGCGCAACAGGGTGGGACTCAATATCAAATTGTCTTCTTAAAGATGTAAGACCGCTCATAGTCCCCCCTTTGACGCACATATTTAATACTTGTCTACATGAGGGCCAGTTTCCGGCTATGCTAAAGAAAGCGATTGTACTTCCTATCTATAAGTCAGGGCAGAGAGACCGTGTCACAAACTATAGGCCCATTTCTATTTTACCGTCACTTTCCAAGATCTTAGAGAAAATTATAAACAATAGATTACTAAACTACTTGGAAATGAATAACCTAATCTCCAACAACCAGTTTGGTTTTAGAGCTGGCAAATCTACAAGTGACGCAGTACATGCATTACAAGACTATGTGGTCCGCAATATGGATGCGGGCAATAAAACCATAGGTATATTCCTGGATTTGGCAAAAGCTTTTGACACGGTCTCTACGCCGCTGCTCCTTCAAAAACTTGAAGATCTAGGCATAAGAGGAACCCAATTAAAATTGTTTACTGATTATCTATCAAATCGTTTTCAATGTGTGAAAATAAGTGATATGTGTAGCACTGACTTACCTATTACTCACGGTGTGCCTCAGGGCAGTATCCTTGGACCTAGCCTTTTTCTGGTATATATAAATGGACTTTGTAATTTAGTCTTACCGAGTGGTAAAATTATTGCGTATGCCGATGACACAGTCTTGTTGTTTTCCGAAGATACTTGGGAAAAAGTATTCAAAGCAGCTCAATATGGTTTGAACATTGTTACACATTGGCTTCAGAGCAATTCCTTGTCTCTAAACAGGAACAAAACCAGGTATGTTACATTTACAATGCGTAATTTAAATATGCCCTCGGGTGTGCACTATTTAACAGCTCACAGCTGTTGTAATGATATAGACTGTCCTTGTCCTAATTTAGTAGCAACAAACTCCGTGAAGTACTTGGGAGTCGTCATCGATAATAACCTGTCCTTCAAACTACATATCGATTTAATCGTGTCCAGATTGCGAAAACTCACTTTTGTTTTCAAAAATCTTAGACATGTGGCTAAGCAAGAAATGATGAGGCAGATTTATTTGGCGCTGGGACAGTCACTTATACTGTACTGTATAACTGTTTGGGGTGGGGTAGCCAAAACAACCATGAAACCATTGGAAATAACTCAAAGGACCATACTCAAGGTCAGTTCTTTCCGACCATTCCGGTACCCTACGTATCACCTATATCAGTTATCCGAGGTTCTAACGGTCCGACAGTTGTTTATAGTGCATACCTTAATGAAACAGCATTGTTTACTGGATCCCATAAGCTGTACTGAAACTAAAAGACGACAAACCATTCCAAATCTTGTTCGACCTCTCTTTAAACATGTCTATGTAAGGAAATATTTTTGTTTTCTTGGCCCTTATCTATATACCAAAATTAATAACATTTTAACATTATACAACCTCAATAAAAAACAGTGCCAGAATAAAATATTCGCATTTTTACATAAATTATCGTATGATGAAACTGAAAATCTCCTAAATGTGCCACAGTAACCGTTCTACTCACCCTCTCACACTCACACTTTCACATCTTCACTCCACTCACAGAGAGGACAAATAATACAAATATTCCTATTTCTTGAGCTTCGATCTGCAGTGATATTTGTATAGTAATCTGATATTAGTGTTTATTTATTATTTTTTAAAACTAGTGTAAAATTTTTGTTAAAATAAATGGTTTAGGTATAGTTAGGTGATGTAATCAGGGAAAAGCGCTGATGTCTGGGATACAGATTTCTTATCTAGTCCAGGCACAGATGCCCCAATTTAAATGTATTATGTACCCACTGTAATATTTGTAAAACCATGTACTGTACAAAAACACTGTTTATGGAATAAATTATTATTATTATTTTTGTAGTCTTAATTTTTCTCAGCTCAAGGCTGGTTTCAACTGTATTTACGGGCCAAAACCAAGTAAATACAGTGAGGTGTGTGTCTTTGTTATGTAGATGTAGATGGTGGTTGCTGTGTGTGTTGTGCTGTTCCGTTCTCTTCAATATCCATGAACTTTCTGACTGTTCGGCAAGTGTTCAATATTGCTGCTTTCTGTAGGTTAAAATACACGGATTCATTTAAATTGATTAATTTAAGGCTATGGTGAAGATGTTTAGGTATAACTCCTGTTGTAGATAGAACTATGGGTACTATGTAAACTTTCTCCTGTCTCCAGATTCGTATTATTTCTTCTTTTAGTTCTGTGTATTTGCTAATTTTTTCTGTGATGGTTTTCTGTAGATTGTGTGTATTCGGTACTGCAATATCAATTAGGTAGGTGGTTTTGTTAATTTTGTCTTGTAGGGTTATGTCTGGTCTGTTATAGTGGATGGTTCTATCTGTGAGGATGGCGCGGTCATAGTAAAGTTTGTGTGAGCTACTTTCTAATACAGATTGAGGAGTATAATTGTAGTAAGGTGTGTTTGTGTTTTGTATAAGATGATGTTTGAGTGCTAATTTTTGGTGGATGATGTTAGTTATTTGGTTATGTCTATGTGTATAATCCGTCCAGTAATGTGCTGAATGGTTTCAGATTGAATGTGGCATTTTCGGCACTTATCATCTGTAACGGTTGCATCTTTGATTATATATTTTCTATAATTTTTCGTATTAACTATTTGGTCTTGTATAGCTATTATAAATCCCTCTGTTTCTGGAAATAGGTTACCAATTTTAAGCCATGAATTTGACGCTATTGTATCAATGTGGGGTTGCTCTAAATCATGAGGGTGTCTTCCATGTAGTACCTTTTTTTTCCAGTTTTCTATTTTGTCTGCCTGTGGGTCTATGTTATTAGGGTTGTGTATTCCAGTGTGATCATTTAAGTTTAGTGGTGTGAAATTGTAGTCGTTTAGAGTTATGGCTTTATGGATGTTACTTGTGTGTGATTTTGTGCGAAAGAATGTCTTTAGATTATAAACTTGTTTTTGCCAAAGATGATAAATATCTATTAAACCCCTGCCACCATTTTCTCTTTTGATAGTAAGTCTTTCTATGGCGGATTTAGGGTGTAGGTTGTTGTGTTTGGTTAATGTAGTGCGTGTAGTTCGTTCTATTTGCTCTATGTCAGTTTTTGTCCATTTTATAATGCCAAATGAGTAGGTTAGTACTGGAATAGCGTATGTGTTTAATGCTTTTATCAGATTTTTAGCAGAAAGTTGGGTTTTGCATAAAGTGTTAGTTCGACTTTTATATTCAGTAGCTAATATTTGTTTGATTGAGGTGTGATCTAGCCCTTTAAGTTGTTTATAACCTAAATATTTGTATAAATCTGTTGACTCCATAGCTGCTATCGTACTTGACTCATCCACTGCGTAGTCCCCAGGGCGTATTTTCCCTCTGATTATGTGTAACGTTTTACACTTATCCAGTCCAAATTCCATATTTATATCTTTACTAAACTTTGTTGTATTTTGTAATAGTTTTGTCATTTCTTTGTCGGATTTTGCATACAGTTTAATATCGTCCATGTATATGAGATGAGAAATAATAGTTTCTTCTGTAGAATTCCTCAGACGATATCCTGCCTGACATCGCTGCAGCAAATGAGACAAGGGATTCAAGGCAAGACAGAACCACAAGGGGCTCAAGGAATCACCTTGATATATACCTTTTTTTATAGAGATTTGTCGGGTCGTGACTGTTCTATCATTCATATTTAGATGTAATGTGGTTTTCCAATGGCTCATAATATCGCGCATAAAATCTGTGATTTTAGGGTTAATTTTATAGATGTGTAAAATTTTTAAAAGCCAAGAATGTGGGATGCTGTCAAACGCTTTCTTATAGTCTATGTAAGTGCAGTGTAAGTTTCTGTTTTTTGTAGTAGCATGTTTATGGATAGTAGAGTCTATGATCAGCTGCTCCTTGCATCCCATGTGTCCCCGCCTGCATCCTTTTTGTTCTTCTGCTATTATGTGATTGTGTTCAATGTGCATATTAATTTTGTGGGCTATTGCTGATGTAAGAATTTTATATATAGTAGGTAAGCATGTGATGGGTCTGTATTGAGAAGGCTGTGGTGAGTGTGCGGTTTTTGGCAGCATATATGTTATACCCATACCTATAAATTCAGGTATATTCTGTTTCCCCAGAATTATATATGTTAAGTTTTTGGCTATAGGTTTGTGAAATAATGTTATCTTTTTGTACCAGTAATTATGTATTTTATCTATGCCAGGAGATTTCCAGTTGTGTAGTTTACCTGTTACGTGTGCAATATCGTCTTCTGTAATACAATCAAATTCCATGTCTTCTATTGAATTCCATTTATTTTCTTCTTCTGTTATCCAGTCTGCTTTATCATTGTGTTGTACCGGTTCTTCCCAAATACCTGACCAAAATGTTTCAAGTTGTGTCTGTGTAGGAATGTCTATGTTTTCGGGTCTAGTTGTAGCAGTTTGTGGTTTCGATAGGTTTCTATAAAATGATTTTTCATTGAGGGTGAATAACATGTTGTCATTTTTACGCAGTTGTGCTTTTTTATATCTTTTCAGTCGATGTACTTTAAGTGCTAATTTTTGTTTTAATGTGTCTAGGTATTCTTCGGGTTTTCTATTATTATTTTCGTGTCTAGTGTGAGTGCATTGTCTTCTAAAAATTTGTTCTACTCTCTTAACTATTTTGTTTGACCTGTTGTTGTTGATATATTGGGTAAGTCTGCCGCAATCTGCTCTAAGTTGTTCAATGTCTTTTTCTAGTCTTATTTGCCATGGAGGTTTACTGTTCTTTCTTTGTATATTTCTAGGGTGATCTATTATTTTATAATTTAGTTCTTCACTTATAACTAACGCTGTGCAGTATATTAAGGTATGAATATCTGTTAATTGTGTATCTTCGGATAAAAATTGGTGTAGTATGTTATGATTAAAAACGTGTGTTAATTCACTAAGTTTCCTACTGTACTTTAATTTAGGCAATTTTGGTCGAGTGATTGGATCCATTCTAGAATATAACGCTAATGCTGTTCTAAATTTTTCTTGTATTTTTTGTATATTATCTGATGAGGGGTTAAAATTTTGCATAATCTCTATATCATTCTCAAGGGTTAAAGTTATAGTCTCAGGTTGTGTGGATATGTGTGAAGATTGTGTGATTGTGTGTGGTTGTGACTGTGTAGGTAATGCTGTTGTTACTGATTGAGTATTGTGAAGTTGAGGATTCGAATTATTTTCTATATACTCGTAGATGTGTTCATTTTGCTGTAGTTGCATTCGTATTTCTTCTTTTAATATGTGTAGTGTTTCCTCGGTTAGTAGTTTATTTCTAACAATTGTTCTTCTTTGATCGGCAATTCGTTGTTCAGTAACGTTGATATCGGGATAGTGTCGTGTAAAAAGTTCGTGTAATTGTTTCCTATATGTTGTCATGTCTGTCTCTAATTTAGTGATTTGGTAGTACGTACGCATGATGAATAGGTTCACTTCTTTACTCCACCTCATGCGTACTCTAGGTTTTCCACTCTTAGTGGACGCAGGTAAAAAGGCATTCACCTCCTGCGTAACAGCTAAGGTTGGATTCGGTGTTTCGTGTGAATCTTCATCCACGAAAGACACCGGTGTAGGTCTGTACGAGCTAGTTGAGGGACTATATGGTTCAGTTACTGATAGCGATGTCAAAGAATTTAAGCTAATATTGTCATTGTCAGTCTGTCTGTCAGTTTGGTTATTAATATTATTATTTCTAATTGAGTCCCGGCGACCCCCGGGTAGCGGCCTTAAATTATACTTATTGGTTTTATTTTGCATTTTTTATCATTTCGTTCCCACGAGTAGCTGGGGACATACGGTCCACCGCGGCATAGCCCCGCATTCACCACGGCAAGGGTACTTTAAACTGAAGGTCCCCCTTTCTTCAGAGTTCGAATATTATCGACTAAGCTCCCCCTTAGCCACGCAGCCCTTGGCATATTCTGTTCCACCTTGGCTTGGGTTTTCCCTCCTTACATTCCTACCTCCCTGCTTAACTACCTATCTATTGTCTACCAGCCTACCTATCCATTAACTTATCCACCTATCTACCCATTTAATTAACCGTCTATTTTGTCGCTCTACTGCCTGCCTACTCTAATCCCTACCTACCAGTGCCACGTTAGCCACGCCAGTAATTTCTCTTTCGTGTGTCCGCCCCCCACGTGATCAGATGGTCGATCAGGACGTGTGGTTGGATTTTTAGGGGGCTTATTATTATTATTATTATTATTATAATATACAACAATATTCTATATTCTGATGATGAGATCCTAGAGAAATCAAGGGCAACCATCCAATTTCACCCGACAACGTGTTTTGGCTTGTATCTCTAACTATATAGGTATTTGCGTTTAGTAGTCGTTATGACATGTTGCTCAGATGCTGATGAAAGGATCCTTGACCTTTAGGAGTTAGAAAATATTCTACTAATCTAAACATGTATTTTTTTTTCTCTTTATTGAACATTTATAATACATATTTTTTCATGCTTAAAGTCTGCCAAACTGTAAAAACAGTTTGTCGGCAGTAGTTCTCGTTTACGGATACATAATAATATAAATGTAGGTATTTTAATACAAAATTTGTTAACATTTCCAATTATTGTGTCAAGTACTCGTACACTAGTAGACTATGTCTCAAAAGTAATGAAACGGGTAATGCGGGTATTCGCTATTTGTTATGGACATAACGAGAGATAATGTTTGTGAAGTTTATTTTTAAATTGAGATTTTGTCTGTACCTGTTTTACAAAATCTGAAGGCAATTCATTGAGTAGAAACGGTACCATATCACTTCTTGTTCGTTTACCGAAGTAGTTCGTGATCTTTGGAACGACAAGTTTCCTCTTTTTGGCTAGACGGGTTGGGTACATATGTTCACGTTGTATTTTGTGCTCTTGGTTGTTATATTGTGTAACTAAAATGTTTAACTTGAGTATAAGGTGGACCGGAAGTAACTTACAAATTTTAAATAGTTTACAGTAATCGTTTTTTACGCCTTGTTTTGTTTTTCTATCAATAAGTAATTTTAGCAACCTTATCTGCAAGTTGTTAGGTTCGGTCCGTTTGTGTGCTTGTTTGCTCTCTTATCTATAAAAATCCTTTTTTTACGTTGTCGAACATTTCTTTAACAAAAATATACTTCCGTATCAGGAATATATCCTGTGTCGCAAGGGGACTTCCTAAACATACATGAAACGGACGTAAAGAACACACAGACTCAGAACAACAAATTGACTCAGAAAAACAAAACACACAGTGTTTATCCATGTGGGGATCGAACCCACAATATTCAGTGCAGTAGGAAGCGGTGAGGTGACCGCTCATACCACTACGCTGTCCGTGCAGTGCAATTAAAACAAAACAAAAATATTTTATCTATAAGTATGTATTTAATTTTTATCACAGATGATAAGGTAAAATTATCTAAATTTTACCTTATAATCTATACTAATATTATAAAGCTGAAGAGTTTGTTTGTTTGTTTGTTTGTTTGTTTGTTTGAACGCGCTAATCTCAAGAACTACTGGTCCGATTTGAAAAATTCTTTCAGAGTTAGATAGCCCATTTATCGAGGAAGGCTATAGGCTATATATCATCACGCTAACAGCAATAGGAGCGGAGCACCAATGAATAATGTTTAAAAAACGGAGAAAATTTATTACTATTGAGAGACGCAGACGAAGTTGCGCGGGTTAGCTAGTCTGTGATAAAACAATTGTAAATAATGTTGCTATCTTTTTTCCACAGGCGTTATCAGGTAATCCTTTAACAAAAAAGAATTTTGAAAATCCGTCTATATCTGACGCAGTCATGCCCAAATATATATAAAAAAAATACAAACATCCGAATTGATAAATACCTCCTTTGAAGTCGGTTATAAATATGAAAGCAACATAACTGACGGATAAAACGCTGACTGCCAAATCAGAGGTGTCGACTACCACCCAGGACTAATTAAATAATTGTTTGATCGAAACTATCATTTGTTCTGTGTTTGGGTGTAATTTATATGTATACGAGTATATTTAGAAATATATAAGTATGTTTATCAGCACTCTGGTTACGATAGTATTGGTTCTGCTTAGTTTTAAATCAGCCGGACGCGTGTAACATGTCCCAAGTTATTACTATACAAGTTGACACGCGCAGCTTCGAGTCTCATGGATGGCGTAGTGGTTTAAGCGGTCACGCCGCTTACTACTACGCTGAGTGTTGTGGATCCGATCCCCACATGGGACGACACTTTGTGTGATCCACAAATTGTCGAAATCCAAATCCACAAGGAAATTATGGTTAGATAAAAGACTAAAACAACATCACAATAAACTAACTTAATATAATAGCACACCATACCTATATTATTTTCTTTATTGTTGCTATTTTTTCGGAGAAAATGTCTATGTCTATTTTATTACAAATAGCGTTATATTTTCCTAGGATATAGGATAGTATATCGTAATTTATATTCCTCAAATAACAATATCCAATCCTAAGATACCGCAAACGTTATAATATAAAGCAAGGCATACTTACTTCCATTGTAGTTACCCTTGAAACTGTAGGTGAGTCAAGGTTGACTCAACTGGAATGGATGTTCTAATGGTTTCTTATTTCGTACTTAATTTGTCCTCTCTGTATTTTAAGATAATGTTATCTTCAGTGTTCGTTACTTCTAAATGAAAATAAAAGGTACAAAAACATTTATTTGCTATTTTAATAAATCCAATTCAATCAATATGTTAACTTACACTAAAAACACGGCTTTAAAAAAAACCTCACTTGAGATTAATGGACAGAGGGGGGAGGTCAATCAAGCTATACATCATGAAATGTCAGGGACAGGGGGGTCCGAAAAAGCTAAAATCTGACCTGACGTAATTAATGAACGCTCTCTCAATAGACAGATCGCAGTCCCCGACGAACACTATGGTAATCGCTATTACGATAGAATCAGGTTTATTAAATATTCGTTATCTACACACCCTATTACAATAATTGAGTTTTTTTTAAGATCGGGCGATGAATACTTTTGGATTTATCCATTCAATAATGATCTTTATGTTTTTGTTCAACGTATAACATAAGTGAAAAATTTACACGATCAATAACGCAAAAACCTATTACCAAATCTCAAAAGTCAACATTTTAGAGTAAGCGGCTATTACCATATTGTTCGAGGGAAAAATGACAGAATCAGAATTTATACATAGGTACCGAAATGGTTATAACACCTAAAAATGATCATCGAATAAGCATGTAATTTATGTTTACCGTAACAACATTAAAGTCAGTTATATCATCGAATACGATTGCAATGTCATTTTACGAATATAAAGTATATTCATATTTACCAAGGAACAATATCATAATGAACGATTACTACAGCAACACCGATTTGTGATTACAGTCGAACACTATCGTAAAGTTAGTTTGCGTTAATTTTTTCAATAGCTTATTTCAGTAATGGACATTTTCACAATTTTCTTACTGATAAAGAAAATTTGTGATAAAAATTTAGTAAAAATCTAGTGCAAAAAATATTTCCTTATTTTTGATAAAAGAATCTTCTTTTTAGTCTTGATAGTATTCAAGATATTCAGTTTTTATTTGCGCCTGTAAAATTGTTATTTTCCTATTACGATTTTGTTCGTCGGGGACTGCGAGATATTTATAGATTGTGCAATCACGAAAATTGTTGTGAAATAAATGTTAGTAACTAGGTGGTATATTAAATTTGTTTCTTCCATGAGGAAAATAGAATACACAGTAGGCTTATTATGGGTTTATATAGAAAAAAAAGATAAATAAATAAGACTTCAAAAATCGGATACAAATTTTTTTTGGTTTAAAATTATTACCTATTAGAATGCCCATTACAAAAGTCTAACACTTTTTGTTTTGAATATATCTGTAATTTTTTTTGTTTGAGTTTATGTCCTTCATATTACCGATGGTATAAACTTGTAGCGCCACATATACATGGTTCAGAGTGATTCAGTCGTATCGCGCCGTGACTCAACTCTATCGACCGCATGAAGTGGGCATGCGGGTTGTGTAATATCTACTCTGAACAGATATGACTTGTCTAATCAATAGCACGTACCAATACGTACGTGGGCAAAAATTGCAAATGATCGTATATAAATAGAAGCTCTAAACGGGTTGTAAACAAGAAAATTTCAGCGCCACGGTGCCATCTGTTATTGGTGAACTTTGAACACCAAAAATTTAATTATGTTTTGTAACAATTACCAAAAACATTATTTGTTTTAAAATATTACCCTGATCGGTGGATCACTTGGCTCGCAGGTCGATGAAGAACGCAGTTAACTGCGCGTCATAGTGTGAAATGCATCACATTGAACATCGACGTTTCGAACGCACATTGCGGTCCTCGGATAACCTCCAGGACCACTCCTGTCTGAGAGCTGGCTGTATAACATACATTTCACATTGCGTGCCGAGCGCATTTGACGGTTCTGCGACTTGTCTGCAAACTAATGTTCTGCGTCTCGTCGTATAGTCCGTTTAAATATTAAAATTGTAATAATCATGCGATAGTGTGATAGAGGACATGTTTTAACGAAAAACGTGGTGCTGCTTGCGCGACGCCTCTCCGTAATATCACTATGGAGGTGGCTAGTGCTTGCGGCGCTCTCGACTTTTCGAGTGTCAACGAGAAAGTTGAGCGTACACAATTATACGTACCGTTATTTTGTTTAAACAATGTCTCTATCGAAACTTACGTATAGTATTATTACAATGTCTGAATATATAACAGGTAGATTCGAATCTGTGGAGCGCCTTAGCGACGAGGTGTATTTATGTTTTTTGTAACGTAAACAACTCTTCCGTTACTGTAGTGCTAACAGATTTTCAATTTGCTTCGTTTATATCGCTAGTCTCAGATTAGGAAGGATCACCCGCCGAATTTAAGCATATTAGTAAGCGGAGGAAAAGAAACTAACCAGGATTTCCTTAGTAGCGGCGAGCGAAGAGGAAAGAAGCCCAGCACTGAATCCTGTCGTTGTTCCGGCGACGGGAGATGTGGTGTTCGGGAGGTTCCGTTTTCTTGCCGTAGTCATTTCTGTACAAGTTCTTCTTGAACGGGGCCGTTTACCCACAGAGGGTGCTAGGCCCGTAGCGACGAAGGACTGCGGTAAGAGGAACTCTCCTTAGAGTCGGGTTGCTTGAGAGTGCAGCCCTAAGCGGGTGGTAAACTCCATCTAAGGCTAAATATCACTGCGAGACCGATAGCAAACAAGTACCGTGAGGGAAAGTTGAAAAGAACTTTGAAGAGAGAGTTCAAGAGTACGTGAAACCGTTCAGGGGTAAACCTGCGAAGCTCGAATGAACGAACGAAGAGATTCAGCGTCGTCGGCGGTGACTGTGAACACGCGACTTGATGTTAACAACCAAGGTTGCAAAACACAAAGCGTGTTTATCGAGGTCAGCTGAAGGCGTGCACTTCTCTTTTAGTAAATACATCGCGACCCGTTCGATGGCGATCTAAGCACCTTTACGTAAGTATCATGTCCTTTGCGGGGCCGGTCCGTATTGGTAGCCGATCGATCTTTGGACGGTAAGATAAAGAAACGCGCACGCGTCTAAGCGCGTCCGGCTGGGCACAGACAACGTCGTTTACAACGTATCACCTGAGCGTGGTCGAGGTAACAGCGACGGTGTCGCGGCTGCCGTGCAGTCTCGGACTGTGCGCGTTTCTGTCTGCGATGATTCAGTTTCGGGTACTCGCAGGACCCGTCTTGAAACACGGACCAAGGAGTCTAGCATGTATGCGAGTCATTGAGATTGTAAAACTGAAAGGCGCAACGAAAGTAAAGGCACGTATTAAACGTGCTCAGGGAGGATGGAGCGTCGGTTTCGGTCGGCCTCTCGCACTCTCGAGGCGTCTCATTTCCAAACTGTGATGCAGGCGCGCTCTGAGCATAAATGCTGGGACCCGAAAGATGGTGAACTATGCCTGGTCAGGTCGAAGTCCGGGGAAACCTGGATGGAGGACCGCAGCGATTCTGACGTGCAAATCGATCGTCGGAACTGGGTATAGGGGCGAAAGACTAATCGAACCATCTAGTAGCTGGTTCCGTCCGAAGTTTCCCTCAGGATAGCTGGCGTCGATTTGAACAGTCTCATCCGGTAAAGCGAATGATTAGAGGTATTGGGGACGAAACGACCTCAACCTATTCTCAAACTTTAAATGGGTGAGGTCCCCGGCTTGCTTGATCGATGAAGCCGGGGGTCTGATGACGATGCCTAGTGGACCAATTTTGGTAAGCAGAACTGGCGCTGTGGGATGAACCAAACGTAGTGTTAAGGCGCCCAAAAAACGCTCACAGCAACCGAAAAGATGTTAAACACCCGAGACAACAGGACGGTCGCCATGGAAGTCGGCATCCGCTAAAGAGTGTGCAACGACTCACCTGTCATAAAGGTGTATTGCTCTGAAAATGGATGGCGCTACAGCGTTTTGCCTATACACTACCGTTACGGGCATGTGCGACGTTCATTGTGACGTCATTAAGCCGTAACGAGTAGGACGTGCGCAACGGAGAGCGCGGAAGGGTCTGGGCGTGAGCCTGCCTGGAGCCTCCGTTGGTGCAGATCTTGGTGGTAGTAGCAAATACTCCAGTGAGGCCCTGGAGGACTGATGTGGAGAAGGGTTTCGCGTAAACAGTAGTTGCTCGCGAGTTAGTCGATCCTAAGCTCTAGGAGAAATCCGATGTCAATGTGGTGTGTTTTTCTTATGTATGTAAATCAAGGACAAATAACACCCTGTGAGCGAAAGGGAATCCGGTTCTTATTCCGGAACCCGGCAGCGGAACCGTTTCAATAATCGTCCTCTCGATTTATCGAGTGTTTGACGGGGTAACCCAAATTGACCTGAAGACGCCGCTGAGTTATCTGGGAGGAGTTTTCTTTTCTGCCTGAGCGTTCGAGTTCCATGGAATTCTATAATGGAGAGATATGGTTCGGAACGCGAAGAGCACCGCTTTTGCCGCGGTGTCCGGATTGACTCAACGGACCTTGAAAATTCAGGTGAGGGATGTACGTGGAGATGTCGCGCCGGCTCGTACCCATATCCGCAGCAGGTCTCCAAGGTGAAGAGCCTCTAGTCGATAGAATAATGTAGGTAAGGGAAGTCGGCAAATTAGATCCGTAACTTCGGAATAAGGATTGGCTCTGAGGACCGGGGTGTGTCGACTTGGATAGGGAAATGGATGGAGTCAGTGTATGGTTGATACATTCTCGCCTCTTAGGGCGTAAATGTTGAGCTATACCGCGGCAACCTCCGTGGATCTACCAAGAGTAAGGGCAGCGTTGATCTCGTATAATGCGCGATTGATGCAGTTCTGTTTGACCACCGTATAACGGTCAGCTCAGAACTGGCACGGACAAGGGGAATCCGACTGTCTAATTAAAACAAAGCATTGCGATGGCTCTCGCGGGTGTTGACGCAATGTGATTTCTGCCCAGTGCTTCGAATGTCAACGTGAAGAAATTCATATAAGCGCGGGTAAACGGCGGGAGTAACTATGACTCTTCTAAAGTAGCCAAATGCCTCGTCACCTAATAAGTGACGCGCATGAATGGATTAACGAGATTCCCACTGTCCCTATCTACTATCTAGCGAAACCACAGCCAAGGGAACGGGCTTGGAAAAATCAGCGGGGAAAGAAGACCCTGTTGAGCTTGACTCTAGTCTGGTATTGTGAGGAGACGTGAGAGGTGTAGCATAAGTGGGAGATTGCGCAAGCGATCGTCGCTGAAAAACCACTACTCTCATAGTTTCGTTACTTACTCGGTTGAGCGGAACCGCTGCGCGGTGGATATTATTGCAATATCGCCGCCTCGGTTTTTAGTTTCAAGCGTGACGAGTGGCGATGTGTCGGTAACGCACTTCGTTCATAGCTCTCGTGTGATCCGGTTCGAGGACAGTGCCAGGTGGGGAGTTTGACTGGGGCGGTACACCTGTCAAAGAATAACGCAGGTGTCCTAAGGTCAGCTCAGCGAGGACAGAAACCTCGCGTAGAGTAAAAGGACAAAAGCTGACTTGATCCAGATGTTCAGTACGCATAAGGACTGCGAAAGCAAGGCCTATCGATCCTTTTATATAAAGAGTTTTTAGTAAAAGGTGTCAGAAAAGTTACCACAGGGATAATTGGTTTGTGGCAGCCAAGCGGTGTTAGCGACGTTGCTTTTTGATCCTTCGATGTCGGCTCTTCCTATCATTGTGGAGGGAATCACAAAGTGTTGGATTGTTCACCCGTTAATAGGGAACGTGAGCTGGGTTTAGACCGTCGTGAGACAGGTTAGTTTTACCCTACTGATGGCGCGTCCTTGCGATAGTAATACTGTTTTATTTCATAAACGCAACGACGGTATCGGATATTTGGTGTTGCACTCGGCCGAGCGGCCGGTGGTGCGAAGCTAGCATCCGTGAGATAATCTCTGACCGCCTCTCAAGAGAGAAACTCATCTAGGCAAATTCGGCAAGGATATGTTCGTGGAGATCCGAGGGTCGGGAGGCTCTAAACAATGTGACCATTAGTAGTTGCGCTTCACTGCGTGAGGCGTGACGTCGAAGCCAGTTTAGATCGCGGAGATCAGCGCTGTTCGCATACGGGCGTGCGTTAAGGCTCCGAAGGTCTGAATGTAACTCAGTTCGATGTCGGATCTCGGGATAGTCTGTAGACTACTTTCGTTCCTGGCGGGGTGTCGTAAGCGACAGAGTGGTTACGCTACGATTCGCTGAGACTTAGCCTTGTGCCAGGTGGTCCGTTATACAACACATAATACACGAACAACTCTACATTTACAGACGCCGTTAACACACGAAGTAGTTGTACACCTTTTTTTTTTATCCGTGCGGAAATCCCCCTCGGATACCACTCTCGGTGGCATGTCGGACTCGAACCGACTAAAACCGCACGCCGTCTCGGGTACTAATAGCCGGTAACCCGGTATACCCTAGAAAGGAAGTCCCTGGTGCAGTAGTTTTACACCGTTTTTTTTTTTTTTTTTTAAACTACTGCAATAAACTTGCGGTTTATGCAACTTAATTTACATACCTGAAGATTATTTATATAATATTATAATATAATTTGCCTAACACTACTACACCTTTGATGGCAAATAACTCAGGTACTTACGTTACTAAGACATTATAAACCCTTTTAAAAAAAACGTTGAACCGACTTCAAACAACACCGACAAAGAGCACTAAAAATAAAAAATAATTACAAATCTAAGTAAAAAACTATAATAAGTACCCTCAATGTAACAGGTAACATTATAATACCAATAGTCCCTTTTAGACGAATTGAGAACCTCCTCTTTTGTGTTTTGGAAGTCGGTTAAAAAGACAGGTGAGTGACGTTCGACTGAATTACATTAGATATACAGTAGATATTCTACAGTTTCTATCGGACCCGGCACTCCCACTTCCACAAAATCAAATATTTAGAAGAATAAACCTTCAATATGGAAACCATTACTTGCTTATAACGTAAAGATAATATACCTACATTGATTAGAATATAAAGCAACTAGTATGGTACTAAAATTTAACCAAGAATCTTAGGGTTTGGGGTTCAACAGATTATTATAAGTTATTTGCTTTTTGTACAAATTTAAAAAGACATTATTATTAAAAAGCAGACATTATTGTAGCAGGACAAAAAAAACAATATTGTGTTTTAAATTTAGTTGAGAATGATTTGTTCTCACGAACAATTCTCATAGTTTATGGATTGTCTACAGGACTTGGCACTTAGATTGGCATTTCGATTCTTTAGTCGTTGAAGTAGAGAATCACATCATAATTTTCCAGAGAGTTGTCACACTTTTAAACGTCATCATCATTTTATATCAGTGACCTAACATTCAAAAATCACCGTTTATTGTCAGTGAGTATATATATATATATATACAGTGAAGAACAGAAATAATTGATGAACAATTTTTTTAACAGAAACAGTGTAACCAAATAAACAGCGAATTCAAAAGCTGAAAACATATATAAAATAGCATAGCAGCAACATCTAATAAAACTACAATAACTTTTACAGATGAAATACTAAATAAATCCTCTAAAACTAACTAGAACTAATGTAAGAGTGAAAAAAAGTGACCGTTTTCTTATTTTAATTTTTACCACAGCAATTACAACAATTCAAGCAAATAGTGCCATCTATGGCACAGGTACGGAACTACTTCACTACATTCTTAACTAATAAATTAATAAACCACCGGCACAACTGCGTAAATAATACCGATTTACGCCGCCAGAGGGAACCACTATTACTAATATTGATCAACAAAACCGAGTACGACTGTGTGTGGTTCTTCTCGTAGACCCCAGCTAGAATATCAGGGTGACCTCTCCACGCCACGTTTGTTTAAGTGGTTTTCTGCGCCGCCTGCTACTACAGACGGGTCACTGGGTTGGTAGTTCCCGGACTGTTCGTCCGGCGGGGAGCGTGGCCAATGAGGTCAAGCCAGTGCGGGTGGGTCCAGTAGGGATTGTCACGAAGACTAAGTCTTGCGGCAGGCCATGCCTGTCCGGCGGTCGACGATGATAGGGCGCGAGCTCCCGCAGATGGCTTGTGCTCAGATGGGAACAGGTTTGTGCTCAGACGTCTCACGAAGTCGTCCAGGCTCTCCACGCGCAGATCCCTGGATATCGTCCGGTTCCGCAAAAAGCGAGGTGCGTAGTGCGAGCGACTGCTGCGCACGCAACCGGCGGCGGTTCGTTTCGGATACGAACCAGGCCGGAGCACCATATGTGAGTCTGGTGCGAATGTCAACTCAAACTCTTTTTTTCATAAAATTTTCAAAATTGTTTGAAATCGTCTTTTATGTAGACTCTAAAGTCATGGATCATCATGCCTTGTACACACCGAGAATCGCACGAAGCGGTAATCGGGACGATAGCGAGTACGACTGATGATATTCATTATCCACTATGCCTCAATAAATATTACCAACTGCTACACGCAAACATCCCTCAATACCTTTTTTTCTCTGTGCGGAAATCCTCTTGGATACCACCGGTGGTTATTTCGGACTCGAACCGACTAAAAACCGCACGCTCGGCTATCAATAACCGGGGAACCAGCTGTACCCTAGGAAGGAAATCCCTGGTACCCACAGCGTATCTGTATAAGAAATATACTTTCCTTACATTGGCTTTCTTTCTCACCTACTATTCTTTTTTTTGCAACGCCCGCATTAGGAATTGTGTCGCGTGGAACTTTACAAATAGACATGAAACGGACACAAAGAACACCCAGACTCAAAACAACAATTTGTGGATACACAAAGTGTCGTCCCATGTGGGGATTAGACATGGAAATTATTCCCCAAGGAGCATCAAATATTTATGTAAACTAAGTATATATTAAATACTTCTAAGCTATTTATAAGCTAAATATTACTAAGCTGAGATAAAGTAATATATATTGATAAGACCTACTTTTAGTTATCTTTAATATCTTCTTTTTTAGACTGCACAGATGGTGTACTAGTTTAAGCGGTCACCTCTGAGGGTTCGATCCCATCATGTGACAACACTTTGTGTAATCTGTAAATTGTTGTTCGAGTCTGGGTATTCTTTGTGTTGATTTGAATGAATTTTGTAAAGTCCCCTGCGACACAGGATATATTAATAGTAGGGGAGTTGAAAAAAACATAAATAAAAATATATGTTTTTCTATTAATAAATAAATAAAAAAAAAACTATATATATATATATTAGACTTGCAACGAATAGTATATTCGGCAGTATACCGAATACCGAATATTCGGCGAGGCCCCTGACCGAATAGCCGAATATTAGGCAAAAGTATTCGGCTGGATTTTAGCGCCAAAAACTTGTACAGACGTGAATTAAATTATGTCCTGTTTTATGTACCAATGACTACTTAATAAATGATTATAAAAGAAATGAGAACCTTACCCTTCTAAATTTTGATTACCACAATAATTCAAATACATAGAATCCTCCAATTCAGAAGATGATTATGTACCTGTGTTATGCATCAATGACTACTTAAATGATTATAACAGAAATGAAAATATGAATATATACGTAATCAACCTTTTTTCATTTTACCAATTATTTCTCAATGACAAAATATATTATTTAAGTATTCGGTATTCGGCCGAATAATATGTAGATATTCGGTATTCGGCCGAATATAATAAAAGCAGCCGAATATGCCGAATACCGAATAGTAACCGAATATTCGTTGCAAGTCTAATATATATATATATATAAATAAAATAAACTGAACAGAAGAGTTCCCCAAACCTTATAAACTTACCCATGTTTTATTTTTTTTAGGTGCCCAGTTGACAGCAATAAACTTGGGTACTATTTTGTGTTGCAGTAATATCATAGTAAAGGAGGAGTAGTATCTTAATGAGGGAAATATAATAGTCTATGTGTGGTGGGTGTCGTAAGAGACGACTAAGGGAGCAAACTACGCAGGACAACAGCACTGCATAGAGAAGGAAAACTTGAAACAAACCCTATACCAACCGGCCTGGCCAGCATGGTTTAGTAGGCCTATACCTCCTTTCTAAGGAGAGGCCTATGTCCAGCAGTGGACTGTTAAAGGCTGTTCATGATGATGATAATAGTCTAATCCTTCTGGTATACAGACGTAAATAGCTGTATAAAGTGAGAAAATAAATAGGCGCTTTAAATATTATTGTGCTCTACTCTTAAGCTAGGGCCGGCGCTGATCGTGACAACTCAGTATTTACACTTTTTGTCATCAGTATTACTGACCGGTTTAATAGTCAAAGTCTCGTACATTTCCTGAAGATGAGTGTTGGTAATCAAATACATTTAATTTTTTATATCTTTTGCGAGACAAATTCTACAAACCAATAATTTGTCCATGGTTCCGGTTCTTAGGTTAATAACTTATATGTATATATATTTGCGCTTATTTTGTAATGTTGACATGATATTGAAGTTTATTAAAATAATTTATTTTTTAAGTCTCAAATAACAGTAAACAAACAAAATATTGTGACAGAAAACCAATGTTGCCATTTTGTTAACGTGACAACTGCTGATACTAATTTGGACTTTTGGAGTAGAAATGTCCATTATAGTAAGTAATGTTCGTTCATTATCATAATGCTTGGTGCGATGCTATATGTGTGGGCAACTCATAAGCCAGCCACAGATGTTATAGTTTACCGGAGAGGTACCACCAGTGCAGGTGTCTCTGAGCAGGTAGACCGTAGACCGTAAAACTAAAGCTCGCCACACGCTTCGGTTTGATTATAATATAAATATTGAATATCGAAATTGCTACGGTCGCCTGTACAGGCTACAAAAACTGCACAGGTGGTTGCCGTATACGATTAGGTCTATCTGCATAGGTAGACTTCGTCGGTAAACCCTAACGTGTGAGGCCGGCTTAAAACAAACACTACGGACCGTTGCCATATACATTCCAGCTTCGGTAGCGAGCGTGCTACGGGAGCAGCCGCCGAGCGCCAGATCCCCAATATTGGTAGTAGGTTTACTACTTGATGAAATAACAGTTCTGACTGTAAACTTTCTACGATATGATGATCCTACTCTTAAATTATTATGTAAATGCATGCCTGAAGATGAATTTGACTCACAAAATTATTTATGATTTTTTAATGTGTAAGATAAATGAGTGTATGCCAAACGATTTTCCACGAAATTATGCTATGTATTGTATTAAGAGCCATAATTCAGTCACCCACAAGTTCCTCGCTCTCTGTCTCTTCACATATTTAGGTACTTGCCCCGTGGCAATCAAATCATCATACTAGATTCTTAGCCACAGTATAACCCACATATTAATTATTATTATTTAACGGGAATTAACGCGATCTCTTTTTTAGGGTATTACATACCTCTGGTTTGCCTGACGTTTCGACCAGGTTGCACCGGCCGTGGTCACAGGCTGGACAGGAAGTCAAAGTCGTTAATTCCCGTTAAATAATATTAATTATCATGGAACGCGAAAGTTTAAAAGTTGGTAACCCACATATTAAATTACCGAGTTATCTCAGCCTAGCAGCATACGCAGTAAGAAAAATTCGAGACTTGACTGATGTTGAGACAGTACGACTTGTTTACCTCATTTATTTTCATAGCATAATGTCGTACGGTATTCTATTGTGGGTCTGTAGGGAAATTATTTTTGTACTGCAAAAGAGAGCGATTCCAGCAGTTTATAATTTAGGCAATCGTTGTTCATTGGGGCAGAAATTTAAAGAAACAAAATATTGGGCTAGGGTGCTTTTATTATTTTCTTATTTTATATTTTTTATGTTTTCTTCACTTTCTCTTTTATTCAATCTTTTTTCTTACTCTTGTTTTCTCTGCAGCCTTTTACCTTTTAGTCCTTAATAACGGACATACTGGCACACATCAAAACAATGTTTAATGATGCCATTGTATCTATATGTCAATTGCAAAAGATTGGCCATAAGTTTGCCCTTTCTTCTCATAAGGATCAACTACTTGGAAACAAGCAGTTGTAAATCGGCCCAGACATGTCATAGATTTTTTATAAGTTGAATTGTTTTTTTTTTGAATTTATAAGTTTAAATTTATTTTGCCTCCTATTTGACAATACAGTTTGTTGCTATTGTGTGTGTTGATCTATGACTTTAGAGTCTACACAAGAGACGATTTCAATTTTTTTGACGTGACAACGTTTTATAATTCGATGGAGCCGGCTGCACGGACGAAAAAACATGACTCATGCGGCGTTACCTCGCTCTGAAGCGTTCCATTTAAGGCTTGAAGTGCAAGCGAGAGCGCGCAACGAGCGACAAAGAGGCACAATCGGCCTCCGCGTTCGGCAGCGTTTGACATCTCTCTCTCTCCTACTTGAGTGAGCGATGCGTGCGCGTGGACAGCTGCTATACAATAATACATTTACATGTTTTCGTAAAATGCAACCTTTCCATCAGTATTTTCTTATGACGTTGTCACGTTCAACTATCGTCAGTAAACCGACTTTACAGACAACCGATTTTTTTTTTTATGATATTAAGATATTTTAAGTTTGATCAATGTGTGTGTTATTTAAACTCTACAGGTACTATTCTTACACTTGTTAAGTACAAAGGCGTTGTTTTCTCACAATATGTTTATTGTATCAAAAACCAAGCCGCAAAAAAAAATACAATTTCAAAAACGCATCTCGTACATTGATTTGATGACAATGATGACGAAAGAGTGGTACAATATCGTTTTCACGGTTAAAAATGCATTCAGTTGTAAAAAATATCATAATATTATATAGTAGTATATAATATAATAACCATTAATTCTATATCTTCTACTTTTTATTATCTTTATCTAGACCAGTGATTTATCGATTTTTGGTAGTTTCTTTAGCAATGTTTATGGCAGTCAAAATATCAAAACTAATATTTTATTAGGATCAATGTTGTGAAGGTTTAATAGTGTCAGTGTCAGTGAAGTGATTTTGTAAATAATATTCCTTTTTATAACTCCAAACTAAATCATTTCTATCTAATATCTCATTAGGATTGACGCAAATACACTTTATGCCCAGATATAGAGCTTATAGCAGATTAGTACTTATTAATTATAGATATTCTCTCTGTGTATATATTATTATTATTTTTGTCTATCTAAACAAATCGACCGATAATAATATCAATTATTGCAACTCATAGAAACAATTTAAGGACCCGATGCGGAAAGAAACTTTATCGCCGTTGGGAGGTTTGCACTGGATGTAAAACACGTCAGTATCATTTATTTATTTATTTTTAATGGAAGAACAAACGAGCGGACGGGTTACCTGATGGAAAGTGACTACCGCCGCCCATGAACGCCTGCAACTCAGGAGTTACAAGCGCATTGCCGGACTTTAAGGAAAGAGTACGCTCTTTTCTTGAAGGTCGTATCGGTCCCGAAATACCGCAGATGACAACTTGTTCCACAGGCAAAAAGTGTCTTGAACAGTGCACAATGGAGGAGTTCCAATTATCAAAGTGATGGAGATGAAAATCTGGTGGCAACAGCAAAAAAGTTAGCCATCTTGTAGAAAAACATCAACTAATGCAGTCCCGTTTCCGCATTTAGATTTATAGGTGGTTTATTATGCTATTATTCTATAGGCTAACTATTTCAAATAGCTCATCTATGTAGCTTTAGGGATAGATGGTCTGTAGCCATCCTTGTGGGGACAGTTTAAGAAAATGGAGTGTCACCACTATTCAATCTGTGGGTGTAAGAGTTGAATAAGTGAGCAAACTATGGAGAACAAAACAGCACTGGAAAGAGAAGGAACACTTAACAAACCCCATACCAACCCATCTGGCCAACATAGTATGTTGTGGTCAAAACCTCATTTCTAAGGATAGCCTACGTCCAGCGGTGGACTATTGAAGGCTGTTGATTATGATGAGGGTTCCTACAATTATATAAAAGTAGGTTTTGCCCACATCTTATATATACAGACTAGCTGGTACCTACAACTTTGTTCGCATGGAATTTGAAAAGTGCTGCCTTAGTGGGTTCGTTTCCCGGACAAGGCAAATTTTAAAGAGTTTTTCTGAAAGCGAAAATAGCCTGAGTTACTCCTTATATAGACAACCTGATAGTAAAATATTATACAAATCGGTCCAGCCGTTTAGAAGATTACAGACAGATGAAAAAAATGAATTGGTTTTTAGGCATAGGTATGGTGCAAATAACCGTGCAAGCATGAAAGAAACCCATTATTATGACATTATAAACAAACACTTAAATTTCATTTATTTGTATAGAGTATAGATTTCTGTCATTTTTTTATTTCAGTTTATCCATGGCATGATAATTCTTTTGAGCACCAGTGGCATTTAAATAGAGGAATTTAACAACCAGCAGTATGGAACATATCTTCAAACACTATATTGATGTTGACGTCAAAATGGAATTTGCTGGAATGGTTAAAATAGAACCGTTAAACTCACATGGTATGAATTTCTTCTTTAACACGCTTTTATTAGCTTTATATGTGTATGTGTGTGTATGTAACAGAATCTTCGAACGTGACTTATACCGATTTCCAAACGTCAAATTAAATTTAAGGTTTGTGCACTTATCAAGGACCGATGACAAAAATTTAAATAATTTAAACAGCAAACATAGTATAGGACGCCCACAGGCCAGGTGGAGTGGCAGGAGCTGGATGCGAGAAGCCCAAAATCGATCTAAGGCGTGCAATAGGAGAAGCCTATGCCCAGCAGTGGACTAGTAAAGGCTGTTGATGATGAACAGTGTAGGGGGATAAACGAGCAGTTGGGTCACTTGATGGTAAATTACTACCCTCATAGATATCTGCAAAAGTCACAACTCGGCCTCCTTATCTAGATTCAGGAAAAGCAGAGGGTTTGGGATCCGGTAACCTCACTCTCTCGGTGAAAGAATTGCTTAACTCTGGTTTTCGATAAGGCCGTGGTATTACTCCGGTCAAGCATCTAAATACATTCGAATATAATATTTTACAGATGAAGAATCGATAGAAGAAGTGGTAACCGATTGTTCTAACTATATATATGATATACCGATAGAGAAAATAAAGAAGGAACCGCCTGATAACCTAAGTAAGTATAATTATAATAAAAAGCCGTGTGGTGTCGTGGGAAGTTGTGACGATCGAGTAAAACTGATTTTAATTACAACGCCATCTATGAAAGTGGCTATAACCTACATATTTTTCAGTTGGTTTCTAATTAAAACAATTTATACATTGGTAAAATCTCCTTGAGAAATGATTTCCTATCTATTCGATAGATGGCGCTGAATGAATTACATAAAAAGTGTCGTTACAACTTTTCGTGAGATTTTTTTCCGTCTAGCCCCCTTAACGCGCGATAAGGAACTTCGTTCCAATAATACTTATTATTATTTATTTAGAACTGACAGCAGATTACAATAAATCAAATGGGTTTGATAATGTCTGCATTAGTAAAACACTGTGGCGCAGTCAGTAACGCCCACCTTTGGATGTGATGCAAACATTCCATTACTTTCTACCACATTTAAACTCTAAAAACTAAGCATGTGGAGTATAACGAGGTGTGTGTGTGTGAGTGTGTGTGTTTGTGTGAGAGTGTGTGAGTGTGAGTGTGTGTATTGTGTGTTCAGGTATGAAGCTACAAGTACAAAGTGGCGTCAAATCCAGTAGGCTAGGCTTTCTCTTTAGTTCAATACTCAAGCGAGTCACGTCCTACCTAGATTTGATCCCGGGCTGAATGGGTCGGACTGGTTTAGTCCACGTTCAACCACCACAATTTCTACCCCCGTCCATATTGAACCCCCAAGGTTAAAACACGTATTTCTATAGATTGCATGATATTCAACTGGCAGTTGTTAGGTATCTAAAAATGAAATTAAATAAAAGCGAGAGCAAAAGTGTATTTTTTATTTCTTTTACAAATATTAGTAGCCATTTCAAAAAAGTAATCGTGTTTTGATAAACATTGATGATGAAGCCGTTTCACCAAAAGCTAAATTAATTGACACAGTAAAACACTATTAAACTAAAATGGACTCAATTTCTTCAGACAAAAATCTACCGTATGACTCGAACGACTAAAACCACACAGTATACCATCATGAAGACTTCATATATGTACCCTAGAAGGAAAATCCCTGTAAAAGTATGTCTTATGTTATGTAATAATGACTACATAACTTACTGGAATTTAATATTTAGATTAAATATTCCTTAAATTCGTTTCGCTAGATCCAGTGAGTATTAATTGAGACCCGCTAGTTACAGTGAAACGGAATTGTAGTCCGCTGGTCCTATTGATACTGGCTCGTCCACGGTGCCATGATGTCATAGTGTTTTTTTTTTTTTTTTGTTTTTTAAAAAGACAACTCCCGCATTAGGAATACATTCCTATATCGCGGGGGACTTTACAAACATACATGAAACGGACACAAAGAACACCCAGACTCAGAACAACAATTTGTGGATCACACAAAGGGTCGTCCCATGTGGGGTTTGAACCCACAACACTCGGCGTAGTAGGAAGCGGCGAGGTGACCGCTTAAACCACTACGTCATCCGTGCAGTCAACAATTAATAAGGAATAATTTAATAATAATATAATAATTATATAAAATAATAATATAATAATTTAAAAGATGCATAACCATCATGTTGCGTTGGTGCCAGAATATTGATTGGATCTTTTTAAAGTTACTTCAAACAGACTAGGAGGGATTATTGCTATTATAATGTTAACTGTTATACTGAGGGTATTTATTATAGTTTTTTTTTACTTCAATTTGTAATTATTTTTTAATTTTTAGTGCTCTTTGTCAGTATTGTTTGAAATCGGTTCAACTTTTTTTTAAAGATTTATTTGGAGAATGGAGCCGTTTGAAGACGTTTTATTCATTAAAGAAATTTTTGAGTTGGGTTGTTTTAAATTTTATTTGTATACTCTTCAGATAATCAATCAGAAACGGATGGACCCATGCATCAACTTGTGGATGTCGTGATCGTGAAAATGGAAAGTAATGATCAGGATACTGGTAAGTCAACCTTTGGAACCTTCTAGAAGAGGCTTCGGCTCATTCTCATCTCAAAGGCTGGCAACCCACTGACTCTTTAAGTTGCAGGTGTTCATTAGTCGGTAGTCATTAACCAACAGCTAACCCGTGCGCTCGTTTGCACCAAAGATTGTTTTTACTGTTATTTGTAAAGGGCTGGGTTGTCTATGTCCTTATAAGAAAGAATGTTTTTTGTTCATCATATAATATGGAGAGGGAGAGGCCTATGTCCAGCAGTGGACTGCGATAGGCTGATGATGATGATGATGATGGTATAATATAGTAGTTTCCATCAGAATTGCTGTTTAACAAAACAAACAAACAAACAAGTTTGTTGAAACATCAAAGTTACATTTTGACAAGTGCTCTGCCTCCTTAAGTAGGTCGATTAACCTGTATCTTAGGAGTCAGTGCCTTCCTTACTTAGAGGTACAATGGTTTTACAATAAAAATTATGATAATGGAATGTATTTGTAGAAGTGCGTGTGTATGTCAGCGTGTGCGAGTGTGTGTGTGTGTATGTGTATATCTGTATGTGTGGGTGGATTTATGCGTAACCGATGCCTAACCCAATATGCTTGTTATATCCAAAAACAATATTTCATTTTAATTTTATGACGTCACGTTTTCTGTTTAAGATAAGAACTATAATTAAATGTAAGTATTGGAATCAATGGGAATGTGTGACTTTTCGACCAGTTTGCGCTCGCCGCAGTCTCATTTAAAAAGTATTCTACCAAATACTCAATAAAATCAATTTTTCATCACTTAGGTACCTTCGAGCCTGAACAACCAACATCCAACAAATCTCAAGAACAGGAACACAAAGAGGCCAAACCAGAAGACTCCGAACCAAATGATATCAAAAGTAATGTTAAACGTAAAACCTTTGTCAAGAAACTAAATGAAAAAAGCAAAGACAATTTAAAAAGTAAAACTGACAGTATTGACAAGCCTTTCAAATGTGACAGCTGTCAAAAGTGTTTTAAATACAAGTCTTTTTTAATAAGACATATTCCTACTCACGCAACGGAAGAGACTTTTGAGTGTAATAAATGCCAGAAGAGCTTTAGTGCAAAGACCCATTTAGATAATCATATGCGCATACACTCTTTTGATAAACCATTCCAATGTAATATATGTCAAAAAGGTTTCATACAAAGGAATTTATTAAAAGCACACATTCGTAAACACACTGGGGAAAAACCACACAAGTGTACCACATGTGACAAATGTTTTTCAATTAAAAGTATGTTAACGGAACACATTCGAATACACACTGGCGAAAAACCCCACCAGTGTCATATATGCAAGAAATGTTTCATTCAAAAAAGTAAATTGACTACACACATTCGTATACACACTGGTGAAAAACCATTCGAATGTGACGTATGTAACAAGCGTTTTGTTCAAAAGAGTAAGTTAAATGTCCATATTCGTATACACACTGGTGAAAAACCCTTTGAATGTAGCGTCTGTAATAAATGTTTCTCACGTAGGGCGAATTTAAGGGGACACATGCGCTTGCACAGTGGTGAAAAACCATTTCAATGTAATATTTGCGACAAAAGTTTCCTAGATAAGACTTATTATACAATACATATGCGTAAACACACTGGTGAGAGGCCGTATCGGTGTCATTTATGTGATGCTAGTTTTATTCAAAGCAGTGAATTAAAAAAACATTCTCTTACACACACCGGTGAGAAACCATATCAGTGTAACGAGTGCCAAAAATGGTTTGTTCACAAAAGTGAATTCACGAAACATTATCGGACACACACCGGTGAAAAACCTTACGAGTGTACTGAATGTCGTAAATGTTTCAGTTATAGCAGTCACTTAAACACACATATGCGTATACACACAGGTGTAAAACCGTTCGCATGTAATATGTGTACAAAAAGTTTCTCATATAAAAGTTATTTGGCGACACATATGCGTTCACATATGGCGCAGAAACCACATCAGTGTCATTTATGTACAAGAAGTTTTATATTTAATAGTCAACTAGTTGCACACATTCGTACACACACTGGTGAAACACCGTATGTGTGTACAGTATGTAAAAAGGGTTTCGTTGACAAGAGTCATTTAACTGGACATATGCTAACACACTCTAGTGAAAAACGTTACGTGTGCGAAATATGTAAGAAATGTTTTATACATAAAAGCAAATTGGCGATACACATGCTTACACACACTGGTGTAAAACCATTTAAGTGTAGTGTGTGTAAAAAACAGTTTTCGGATAATAGCAATTTGATAAGTCATATGCGTATACACACTGGTGAGAAACCTTATCATTGCAATGTGTGTACAAAAAGTTTTACACGCAAGGATAATTTAAGAAGACATGCGTCTACGCATAACGGTTAGTCATAACTCTACACAGTGTGCCAGTTTCGAGCAATATTTCTTAAACTTTTCCAATATTTATGAAATGGTGACATTAGAAAAGGAGTTATATGCTCAGAATATATGCATACCCGCAAATGAGCACGCATACCCACACACACACACACCTCAAAAATTAATAATGTTTTGTTATTGTGCTTTGTTGTTGTGCGTTGTTTGTAAATGTATTAATGTTATAATTATGTGGGTATTAGAAAAATAATAAAAGGAATAATGAAGTAAATCTAGGACATAAACACACACATAATACGCATTAACACACGCGCGCTCACACACACACACACACACACACACACACATAAACACACACGTATAATCATGCATGAAAACTTTTAAAATTTCAAACTATTGTATGGTAAAGAGGTCAATCGAATTTCATAGATTTATTTATCAGTACTTTTAATCATAAATAACAAAGGTAATACAAGATCATGTAAAGAATTTGTAAATCTGCGTACCTTTAAGGGTCTTATATCCCTGAAGGTTTTTTCCTTTTTTTAATATTTTCTCACATTTTACACCAGGCCGTCTGATCCCAAACTAGGCAGAGCCTGTACTATGGTAACCAGACTGCTGATAAACACACATATATTTCTAAATATTTACAAATTATAGATAAAGTACACCCAGCCACAGAACAAATGACCGTGCTCATTATATTTGCCCTAGGGGGGAATCAAACCTACGACCACTGGCGTAGCAGTCAGGGTCACTAACCACTAGACCAGGCAATAAATAATGAATAGTCTCAAATATTAAAATATTTTATTAAAATGTTCTAGATTAATTCTATGTCACAAAGTGTAACGGACGGTACATAATAAATCTTATACTCACGTGTTTCTGTGAATATAAATTACAGGTGGTCATGGGCGGAGGTAGTCGCTTACCACCAGGTGACCCATCTGCTCGTTTGCTCCCAAGATCATTAAAAAATTCAAATTATCAGACAGCAAGTGCTGTAACACATTTCACCAAATAATTGTGTAATCAACAGCCTTTACTAGTCCACTGCTGGACATAGGCCTCTCCTTAGAAAGGAGGTTTTGGCATACTATACCACGCTGGCTAGACGGATTGGTATAGGGTTTGTTTCAAGTTTTCCTTCTCTCTGCAGTCCTGCGTAGTTTACTCTCGTAGTGGCTCTTACGACACACGGGATGAATAGGGGTGGTGACACTCTGTATTCTTCATCCGTCGTCACACGGATTATTTGTTGTTATTTGTTCTGTGTCTATAAGTATGATTTTAATGAACTATTATTAGACGTAACGTATAATAGTTTTGAAACAATAATAATTTTGTAAATGTGTGAGTGAAGAAACGGATTAAAATTAAACAATTAACACACGTAAACGTATAATATGTAATAAAGTTTCAAATATCACAAATATTCGACAAAGAAATAGAGAGTTCATTTAACCGCGCAATTCCATTAATAGTTCTAATAATAATGCAGGTTGGCACGAAACAATGAGTTTTACCCCTACTAGCTGAGATCCGCGGTGTTACCCGCGTTTGTTGTTATAACCGCGGGCAACGCCGCGGGGCGAAGCTAGTCTAAAAAAGTAGCCTAAATTACTCCTTATGTCATGAGCTATCTGCCAGTGAAAGTCCCGTCGAAATCGGTCCAGCCGTTCCAGAGATTACCCGGAACAAACAGACAGACAGACAAAAATTGTAAAAAATGTTATTTTGGCATATGTACCGTGTAAACATACATATGCATTTAGTAAAAAGCGGTTATTTTAATATTACAAACAGACACTCCAATTTAATCTATTTGTATAGATACATAAGATTGAGAATAGATTGTCGCGCCGTTATATTGTTTACATTTAAAACCAACTCGTATTTCTCGGCAACGCAAAGTTCTCACAACGAATAAAAGTTAATAGAATTAACCTTCTAGTGGTCTAACGAGTATTTTAAATGCCATAGACACAAAGAATGGACAAAGCGGTTGTGCAATCAATTCGTCTCTTTTCTGCAAGCCTTAAATCAGAATATTAGAAAGAGACAACTGCTATCCTCACATTCGCTTTCTCCTACTTTTCGATCTGTATTTACTACACAGCTGAATACGGAACGCGTAGTCCATTCTCTATGTCTAAGATCAATACAGGCACGTTTAGCTTGACAAGACTACAACGAAGTGATCTAACCGAATAGAAGAGTAACCCAGAACCTTGAATAATCAAAAACCGTTCAAACATTTAAAGACACTGATACAGTACCTAATAATTGAGTATTGTTGGACAATTAATTAGACTATTCAGTACTAGCTGGTGCCAGCGATTTCGTTCGCGTGAAATTTGAAAAGCGCTCCCTCAATGTATTCGATTCCCGGACCAATTAAAAATTTTATAGGGTTTTTCTGAAAGAAACTATAGCCTAAGTTACTCCTTATACAGACAGCTACTTGGTAGTAAAATATTATCAAAATCGGTCTTGCCGTTTTGAAGATTACCCGGCACAAACAGACATAGACAAAAAAATATTTAAACTGGTTTTTAGGCATAGGTACTATGTAAATAACCTTGTAAGCATGAAAAAAAACCTATTATTTTGACATTACAAACAGTTCAATTTTATTTATTTGTGTAGCTTGTTTGAACGTCTTTAAGTGTGTTTAGTCTTTTTAGTGGTCAGGAGGTATATTATTCCAAACAGACGAACCCTAACACGTACCTAACAATGACAAACTTACGTGAATAACGCACACAATTACACCTGGCTAGGTATTTCTTTTGTGGTGTTTACTAAACGAAATGAATTAAATTACAACCCAGTACCAATGCGTTTAAGATCAATTGGTTGTTTATTTATACTTTATTGTACACACTGAACACATACATATATCTAAGTAACAAGGAAATGTCATGTACAAAGGCGAGCTTCACCCAAAACTGAGTTTTCTAGTTTGTTGGTTCTAACCTCAATTCCAATACCGATTTTGATACATTACTCTAAGGCTCAGGGCTCTCTGACCGTCCGCAGACCGACGCGTGTCCGCCGCCGGTAGCGTACGGAAATGCTCAGCGCTGGGTTCTTAGGAACGTCGACGGATGAGGACAGTACGACGCCGCTTTGTCGGTCGCATATCACAGAACCCCGCGCCCAAATAAACCAATTTGCAATATGCCGTTTTAAATACCTGTTTTGTCAATAGTGGGAATCGTGCCCCTGGCCTGGTGGTCAGGATTGACCCTCGACAAACATGCCCGTTAAAAATGTTAGAAGAACAGGTTGATTCATCATCATCATCATCATCAAAAGACTTTAATAGTCCACTGCTGGACATAGGCCTCTCCTTAGAAAGGAGATTGATTAGAGATACAAACTTAGCCACGAGCTAGCTTCTAAGTTGTTGAAAACTGTTTTTTCTAATATTATAACTGCCTTGGGGATGCAGTGGTAGCGTATGCGACTGCTGTGAAAAGGTCTCGGATTCGATTCCCGTGTCGGACCAAATGTTTGTATGATCTACCAATATTTGTTTCGGAGTTTAGGTGTTTTCTATGTATATATAGGTATTTACATAAAAGTATATAAGTAATCTGTCTAGCTTTCATAGTACAAGCTCTGCTTAATTTGTAACTAGATGGCGTGTCAGATGTCCGAATATATTATTATTACTAGCTGAGAATAGTGTGTTGCCCGCGTTTGTTGTTATAACCGCGGGCAACGCCGCTGGGCGAAGCTAGTCTAAAAAAAGTAGCCTAAGTTACTCCTTATGTCATCAGCTATCTGCCAGTGAAAGTCCCGTTGAAATCGGTCCAGCCAACAAACCGACAGACAAAAATTGACAAAAATGTTATTTTGGCATATGTACCGTGTAAACATACATATGCATTTAGTAAAAAGCGGTTATTTTAATATTACAAACAGACACTCCAATTTTATTTATTTGTATAGATAACTCCTGCAGAGTATAAGATGTGGTTATTAAATAAGATAATTCAGATATGTATGAGATAGAATAAATGTTTATGAATGGATAAATTGTTTTTTTCTATTATGAAAACCCCAACGCACATTGGAACTGGCCCTTTCCAAAAGGCCAACTCGTGACAAGTAAGGACTTAAAAAAAGACAACTCCGTGGATTGTTTCGGTGTTTCTTCCCAGAGTGAGTCTTAGGAAATGTAAACGCCTTCTAGCTGTAAAGTCCGACTTGTACAAATATCTAAAAAGACTTACTTGCAAAAATAAATAAAATTTATTTATATATTTGTGCTGAGAAGGCAATAAAACGATTATAAATTCACAGAATACAACTGAGTGGTTAGGTGCTTGAGGATTTTCTTGAAGTAAATCACCTTTTAAAGATTTGTATAGCTGTTATTTATTTATTTATTTTATGTCAGAGGGGGCAGAAGAGCAGACGGGTCACCTGATGGAAAGTGAGAATCGCCGCCCATGAACGTCTGCAACTCTGGAGTCCCAAACGCGTTGCCGGCCTTTTAGGAAGGAGTACGCTCTTTTCTTGAAAATATATCTTGTATATAAAATTCTCGTGTCACAATGTTAGTTACATACTCCTCCGAAACGGCTGGACCGATTTTTATAAAATTTAGTGTGCATATCGGGTATGTCTAAGAATCGGCTGACATCTATTTTTCATACCCCTAAATGATGAGGGTGACAAACGCCTAAATTTTTCAGACCTAGAAATAATATATATACAACGTTTGCCGGTTCAGCTAGTTATAAATAATTTAAAAAAATGAATACTAGAGAATCTTCATAAATAGCTAAGAAAAAATGTTCAAGATGTGATAGTGACAACTATCAAGCACTTACTAATTGAATGTCACATGTATAATAAAGAAAGACTAGAAGTTAGTCTACCTAAGAATTTAAGAGATTGTTTAAACAATGTAGAAAAGACTGTAAAATTCCTAAAACTAATTAATCACTATAATTTAATTTAATATTGTGAACCTACAGAGGTCGCTAATGACCTTAGATGTTTGAGCGACCTTAAATAAAAAGACAAAAAAAAAAATTTCATAAATCTTTTATTTCGAACGAAAAATGTAATAAATTTATAATAATGTTATATAAATATTTACGAAGTATATATTAAATATTTCGTATAAATTCGATCAGTATCACTAAATTTACGGCATAATAAAATACTAGAGATCGTTTGTTGGTCATTTCTCGTCTTGTCATTATATATGTACAAGACAGAGCTGTCATTGTAATAAGACAGGTCAACATATACTGGACCCTTATAGTTTTATGACTTCACATCAACAGCTTTTAATAGACCATTGCTGGACATAGACCTCTCCTTAGAAAGGAGGTTTTGGCCTTCTTTACCACGCTGGTCAGACGGGTTAGTATAGGGTTTGTGTCAAGCTTTCCTTCTTTTTGCAGTGCTGGTGTCGGCTCTTACGACACCCAAGGGATGAATTGGGGTAGTGACATTCCGTATTCTTAATCCGTCACTACACGGACTGCCAGGATACAATTTGTAATAAAATACTAAGTTTTCCAGGATGAAAATTAGCCTATGTTCTATTCAAGGTTATAATTTATCTCTGCTCCAAGCTCTCCATGCGTGGTGGAATAACAAGCATCAGTCCAAGTGCTCGTGTTTTTATAATAGAAGTAAGTAATAGTAAACATGTTACCATGTAACATAAGGAAATGTGGATTTAGAATAGATAAACCTGACTACCCGCATTTCCTTTTTCTTTTTTGGTATGGGGGGGCAAACGAGCAGACGGGTAGCCGCCCATGGACACCCGCAACTCAAAAGTCACAAGTGCGTTACCGCCCTTGGAGTCCCTCCCGCTCGAGTCAGCGGGAGGGGCTCCGGTCACCTCACACACTCAAAGTCAGCGAAAGAATTGCTTAACACCGTTTTTCTGTGGCTTTATGAAAAAGGGGGGCTAAATTCAAGCTGGAAAGCCGTAAAATCTACAGGGCACGGAGGCAGATGCTCCTAGAAAGGTATGGATAATAGAAGAGGCGTAGAAGGACATCAGAGAAAGAGAGCACAACTATACAGGTATAGGTAGTTTGCATGAAAATTATTGTATGAAATTTGGAATCTTGGAATTCATCTGATGATGTAGCCAGGAGATGGATAGTGCAAAACTTTTAATTTAGCAGTTTTAAGCTTTCTTTTTAATCTCCAAAAGCAGAGGAAATTAATGTTAAAATCAAAAGAGAGTTAAAATCTAAAATCAAAAGAGTATACATACTCTTTTGATGTCAAATCTGATCTGTTTGGTTTATAATACATAGAGGTTTAAATTACTTTAAATTTGGAATGTCTGTTTTATTTGTTCAGACTAAATTGTCATATTCTTGGTCACTATTGTTGTCATAGCTTGAAGGAGTACATGTGTATTTTTCTATAAATTATATCCATAAGTAAATTTAAAAAAATGTAAAGTTCAAAATAGTTTACGAGTCTAGTGCCTTTTTGGTTTGAAAGTGATCCCATTGGCCACATCCACCGTTCAACAATTAAAGTATACTTGAACAGGTTTTACTTTAGCGATAAAATAAGTGGTACGTTTTATTCTACTAGATAAACGTAAACTAAAATTCATCAAAACTGGTTCCGCAGCATTTAACCGCAACAGAAAGACAGTTATTATTCTTGGTATAGGTCTCCCCGTACACTATTTCCACTATAATTCTACCCTCTATGTATAGAAAGGTGATTTGCCAAATTATAATCCGTTATAAAGCATTTGTTACATAAATTACACTTATATTGTTTTTCACGGTGGTAATTGGTATGGTGACGTCTTAAATAACCCCAGAACAAAATGGTGCCTTCGCCTTTGCTGTGACGTAGCTTGATTTCGCTACTGCTCACCTACCCAGTAGGTACCTGCTGTTGTATGATCTGTGCTGCATCTACAGTAAATATATCGTTGTATTGATATTCGTAAAAACAGTTTCAAAGCGGAAGTTAAGTTTCTAAGCCGTTAGCGAAGAAAGTAGGTAGATTGTAAATTAATATTATATAAAAGGCGCTTATAATTTGTCTATTAGCTTGTTCTGCTGGTGGCAATGGAACATAACCGTAAAGAAATGTGTTGTAAAAAAAAAACAAGTCACGACCCCCGCTAAACCACTCGGGCTTCGGGCTTCGGGCTTCGGGCTACTGCCCAGTCTGTGGAGTGGGAAAGAATATGGATTTTTCAAAATAGGATTTTCTGTGTAAGTTTAGTTTTGTTTTATTTTGTACTATTTATATGGCTTATGTACTTGTTTTTATGAAGCCACCTGTATTTTCTGTTTGTGATCTTTTTTGTTCAAATCTTGTAACGATCGCCTGACAGTAACAGAGGCACAGAGAGAACCACAAACAGGTATTTGCAGTTTCCATCACCCCACCTCCTATGTAGACCCATAGCCCTCTCTATTATCTCTTAAAGATACAGTAAGCCTTTAGCCTAGTACACTTTATTTTCTCTTCTTAACATTAAAGTAACTAGCTAAAGAAATGTTTTAGCAACAGATGAAACATCAAGCCTTTACTTGAGTAATCTTAATGAATATCAATTAAATTACACAACCATTTATATCACTATGTATCAAATGATAAACTCCAAGTCCAATGCCTTAACCACTAGGCATTGGACCACCACTTTTGTGTATGTACATTTGTGTACACTGTTAATTAATTAGGTACAATTTTACATTTTTACCGTAAAAATTAGATGATCAAACGAACTTCTCAAGTGAAGTTCGATCACTATTATATGAGTCGCTTCATTCGAAGATACAATATAAATCCATACCAAGTAGTCCCTTTAACCTACAGGCAACATCGCACGTTTTTTAGAGAAAATCGAGTTAAGGAATCGATTTCGTATTTAAAAAATAAGAACTGTCATTCGCTACGGCCACCCGCGTCCGATCTGTGGAGCTCATTCCTTTAGAGATATAGAAACAAACTTAATTATTGGAGCAAACAACATGAGGTACTGAATGGGTTTTGCTTGGGTGGGAGGGTCATTGTATCTTCGAATGAAGCGACTCATATAATAGTGATCGAACTTCACTTGAGAAGTTCGTTTGATCATCTATTATATTTCGTCACTTCATTCTTCAGATACAATATAAATCCATACCAAGTAGATGTTTAGAGAATTAAGTTTTGTTCCTATCACCGTATGGGTTATTAAGTTAAAGCCAAGATATTGTTCAATCAGAGGGTTTTATTTAAACAAAAATACTTTACTAAAGATATTTCGTAGATAAAATCGAGCAAAGGATTAAAATTTTTTGCTTTGCGCATGATTTTAAATATTTAATGATTCTAATCAGTTAGGAAATACTACTGTATTGGCATATTCACTCATTTTTTATAGGCCTATTATAAAACCGAGCAAAAGTAGTGGACGCACTAGTCCATCCTTCTGTATTTAATACGTCCAAATTAGGGG